>OZ005662.1:122979979-123579979 GCA_963930645.1 Salticus scenicus | reverse complement strand
GCTAGTTCATCTTGAATTATTGCTTTAACAACGCAACTGCGGCCACTTTCGTGAATGGATATTCATTGTTTCTCATTATATTTTGGTAGTATATCTCTTCATTAATAAACTGAACTTATGAATCAAAAATTATATCTTCGTCTAAATACTATATCTAAGGAGAACCACAATCAATACAACAGCTGCATGGAGAACAGTGGCGGATTTAATGGGGGGAAAAAAAAAACACTGACATTCACAATTGAATATTGCAATTGTAAATGTTTTATTGGTCTAGAATAACACTTTGAAAAATCTTAGCCCCCCCCCCCCCCCAATCCCAAATGTCAAGTTCTGGATCCGCCACTGATGGAGAATCCCCTCCCCCCGCACTTCCAAGGCCCTCCAACCATACACAATAGAAAAAGCTCTAAACGGATTTCCGATGTAAAGAAAACGCATTTAAAAGTTACTTGTGTTTTCTTAAATTTAATGCTAGTGTTTTCTCAAATTCTGATAAAGTGTTTTCTAAAATTTAAACTTAATGTGTAAACAATAGCCTATTTTAATGTATTTTAAACATAAATACTATATCTAAGGAGATCAACAATCAATACAACAGCTTCATGGAGATTCCCCTCCCCCCGCACTTCCAAGGCCCTCCAGCCATGCACAATAGAAAATTAATCGTATTTGTTATAGCTTCTGTGTGAATTTATCCGACTTTCATCCTTACTTTGTGGATGGATGGTTGGGTTTTACGTCGCACTAGTGCTGCGCAGATGGGCAATTGGCGACGGTCTGGGACACACCCCTAGAGATGGTCCGGAGACATGAAATCAGAATTTTGATCCTCCACGGAAGGGATGGCTCTCCCGCTTCGGTGACCCCCAGAGGTATAATTTTTGATGGGAACATGGAGGACATTGCGGCCACGACAGATTTTACGTGCACCAGCCACCATTAGTGTACACGACGGTCTTTGGCCGGCTCGAGTACCGAACCCGCAATCTTCCAATTACGAAGCCGGCGCTCTACCGACTGGGCTACCGCGGCCCCCTTACTTTGTGAAAAACCCTTACATGGTAAAAAGAAAAGTCAAGCATTTATCAAAAAACATTAACGACGCCCAAAACAGTGCTAAATAAAAATAATAATAAATAAATAAATAAAAATAAAATTGAAAAGTACGATTTTGTAGACCTGTGTTATCATTAAATTATATTCCTAAATGAAAATGCATGTATATATATATATATCTTAGCAGGAGAATGCTAATAGTTCTAATACGCTTAGAGAATCATTTTTTGGACAGAAGTACGCTAAATTTACAACCATTATTATTAATATAGTTAAAAATATCGAATTATGGTATGTCCATTTATTTTTATGTTTTTGTATAAAGTAAAGAGAGTGTTGTAAATCACACCGATTGTGTATCTCGCATTACTCAAAAACGATTGGTCGTAGAATATTGCGAATTTATGTTTCAGACTATAATAACATCTACTTGTATTCCCAAAAATTTGGTATTTCTGTTTGAATATGTTCCAATACGCAAGCGAAGTGATGACGTCACTGGCCGTTCGTGGATGCAAGAAAAGTATTTCCTATGTTAAACGCCCATTGGATTTTTTGTAAAAAATTATTAAAAATCGAGGAAAATTATTTCCCGATTTTAATCCCCATATTTAGGTATAGATATGTATTAGTTATCATGTGCATGCGTTGGATTAAGTCGTTTTTGTTGTAAAATTGATAAAATTTGAATTTTAAATTTCAAAACTCTAGAAAAAAAATGGCAAACTTTTATATTCGATTGAAAACATAAACATTTCATTTCAAAGGATGATATTTACACAATAAATATCCAACTAATATACTAATTAAAAGGAAAACGATAAATATTCTATCATAATTTGAAGTCAAATTTGTTTTCAAATGTCTAAATAAAGTATCTGATATAAGATACTAATATGTTGCAGTGGAATAGATTTAATATCGGTCATCCTTGGCAGAAAAAAAAAAAATATCGTCAAATTACCTGGCGAACATAATTTAATACATTTCAAAAATCATGGTTATTTTAACAATTTATATTAAGAGAGTAATGAATAATATGAAACAATATTTCGTACAATACATATTACGAAAATATACATCTGGCATGTATATTTTCGTATAACGTTTTTGATCGCCAAATACAAAAACGCCAAAGACGACAAAGTTTTGAGATTTAAAATTAAAATTTTGTCAATTTGACAGCAAAATAACTCAATCTAACACATGCACATGATAACTAATACATATATATACCTAAATATGAGGATTAAAATCGGGAAATAATTTTCCTCGATTTTTAATAATTTTTTACAAAAAAATCCAATGGGCGATTAACATAGGAAATCATTTTCTTGCATCCACGGACGGTCAGTGACGTCCCTCTTCGCTTGCGTATAGAAATTTTGATTAGATTAATAAAATAATTTTTGTTGCAATTCTAGTTAAAATATTTTGTTTTTCTTAAGAAAGATTGTTTCTATTTGCAAATATCCAATTCTTCTAAAGTTAGTAAAAATATTTTTTTAATGTACGCAAAGAAGTTTTGTTGAAATTTTGGAAATTTGTTAACAATATATTTTGAGTTGTCATAACAATTCTGATTTTTTATTCTAATGAAAATTTAGTTTAAAACAATAAAATAACCTAAACAAAATACATTTTATAGTTTTAATCAAATCTTCTTTCTGTTGGGTATGTCAGTACACCCCAATTTTGGTTTTGATATGACCTCCTACTTTAAAGATAACAGCAGATTTTAAAAATTTTTAAAGTTATTTTCATTTATTTATTTATTCATATTTTATAATCATTAGGGTTATGAAAAATATCTTTGAAGATCTGACGAAGGTTTTCGATTTGTCTGTACCCGAAACGGAACTATATTTATATCGTGAAACTTCAAATTAAATTTTTAACAAGTTTAATTTTTACGCTCCCCAAAATCATAACCTTTTACTTTCATTTCGATGAAATTGTAATCCACACATTTTCCATGTTATAAAAATATATATAAACAATTTTTTGGTCTAAAGAATTTAATCTCTCAACAACTAAACGATTACTTCAAAAAATGACGGTTTTTTTTTATTCGAACGTCATAACGAAAAGCTAAAATAAATAAAAAATAAGAATACTTTAAAAAATATGGAACAATCATCTGAAACACTTGAAATCTTAATCTTATCTATTGATGGTACAGATTTTTCAAATCTAGCTTTTAGAGAAAATAAATATTTTCAATCATTCGAAAGATGTTTCAACAAAATTGTATTGTCGAAAAAATAAGGTAGTTTTGAAAAAAAAAAAAAAAAAAAAGTTGTTTTTTAATAAAGTAACGCTTTTATCTTTGTCCGAGATTTTAAGATGGTGAATACAGGGAGAAAAAAAATAAAAAGAGATACATAGAAATTAAAATAACATTCATAAATGTCCTTTAAATAAATATTATTTATACACTGCTGTTTGTAAAAATTGCAATACCATGAAAGAATGCGAATATCAGAATGATATTTATTGGGCACATACATAATAGTAGGAAGAACAAATCATTAAAATTTCAGGAAATTTGGAGTAATATGTAGTGAAAAATCAGTACATAAAGCAGCGACCTCTGTGAGCAATAGCAGCACTTATCTGCCTAGGCATTGAGTCAAACAGCGATTGGATGACGTGCACGGGTAGAGCACTTCATGAAGCTTCAACATGATGCCACAATTCATCGATCGAAGTTACTCGTGAGTGGTGGCGGAGCCAGTCGCTTTTCAACGATTAAACAGTCATTTTCATTGGTGCGAGATCAAGAAAACGCGCTGGCCAGAGCAACAGTCGAACATATTCTGAATCAAGGAATGTCCGGACAATACGGACAACATGCGGTTGTCCATTGTCCTGCTTAAATATTGCGCTTCGGAGGCCTTGAATATAGGGCCGAGAAACGGGCCTTAACTCGTCAGAAATGTAATGGTGGCTAGTATTCAGAGTGTCGGGAATGAAAAAAATAGGTGAACGAGACGTGTATCCGACGGTACCGCATACCATCACTCCAGGTGGTGACACAGTATGCGGCTACCAAAATTTTGATTACCCTCAAAACTGCATCACTGATATGGGCGCCTTTAATGTGTGATCAACGACGAACCTGGACGCAGAAATGGCATGAAATCACCTTTGAGACAAATCACAATCCTGTTTACAGCACCAAGATTGCCTTATCCGTATTTAACGGCATCGTGAATAATGCACATTGCCAGCTGGGATTCGACATCGTCACGCCGTCCATCAGCTGCAGTGATGGTATGGTGTCCCATTGGATACATGTCTCGATTATTTCTTGTTCGCATTCCCGGCACTCTGAACAGCAATCATTAAATTTCTGGTGAGTTAAAGCCCGCCCCTCTGCCCTATATTCAAGGTCTGCGTAGCGCAACATTTAAACAGGATAATGAACGACCGAAAGTTGTCTGTATTGTCCGGACCTTCATTTATACAGAATGTGTTTAACCCTTGCTTCGGCCAGCGCATTCTCCTGATCTCGCACCAATGAAAATGACTGTTTAATCTTTGGTAAGCGAGTGGCCCTCCACCACTGACCAGTAACTACGATCGATGAATTGTGGCATCGTGTTGAAGCTTCATGAAGTGCTCTACCCGTACATGTCATCCAATCGCTGTTTGATTCAATACCTAGGCTGATATGTGCTGTTATTGCTCACAGAGGTCGCTGCTTTATGTACTGTTTTCTCAGTACATATTACTTCAAATTTCCTGAAAATTTAATCAATTGTTCTTTCTACTATAATGTATGTGCCCAATAAATACCATTCTGATATTCGCATTCTTTCATGGTGTTGCAATTTTTACAAACAGCAGTTTATTTATTCTTTATTGCGTTTATTATTGTATTAGCGTATTATTTTACTGAATTCACATAATTTAATTACCAAATTATCCTAGTAATTTTATTTTATTATTATTATTTTGTTGTTGTTGTTAGTTTTCACACGGCGGCTATTACAAAGCTCTTTTGTAAATGAACGTTTTAAAATTAAGACATTTTGCAAGCACGTGCATTAAAATATATTAAGATTGATTATATTAAAATTTCTTCAAAACAAATTAAATTAAAAAAAAAACTAGTACGTTTTGGCCATCTCAAAACTTTCTTCTATAACGTTCTTCATAAGAACGCCACTTACTGTATAATAGGTATAAAAGTTTAACCATAGCTTCTCACAATAAAGATTTTACGTATCCAGATTAATGCAATTTTAATCAACGGACGTTAAGAATAGCCATGTGGAAAATCACAGAAGGTGCGTAATAGTAGCGCCACCTGTCGGCTGATATATGCCGAAATTAAGTCAGCAGTCGTTTTCATAATGGTTATCTCACATTAGAGGTCTGCACGGGCCGGGCTCGGGCCGAATTTTTCAATTTGCTCTCGGGCCGGGCCGGGCTCGGGCTTAAAATTTTTTTGTCGGCTTGGGCCGGGCCGGGCTCGGGCTCAATATTTTTTTGCGTGTACTCGGGCGGGCCTGGAGGAAATTTTAAGCCCGAGCCCGGCCTGAATCTTTTTCTAAATTCCTCGTTAATCAACGAAAAAGGAAAATGATAAAATACTTTTTCAGCCATTTCTTTTACATAATTTTACAGTCTGGTATGTCACATAAAATTTTATTTTGTCAAAAAGTGTCTGTAACTACAATTTAATTGTCTATCAGCTTGACTGTTCGCGATCTGATTTTCCGCAAATATTTTAAACATGTCTCGAAATTAATATATTTTATTTAAAGTAATTCTCGTTCACGGAAGGGGGGGGGGGGAATAAATGCAGCATAGCAGCGCCACCTATAAATCAATATGCACCTCAATTGAATCAGCATAATGTTTGATATTCGACCTTTAAGTACATTACCTTCCATAAATGACCGGACACTTTTGATTTCAGACGTGTTTTCAAATATCTCAAAAAGTACTTGAAGAATCATCTTGAAACTTCAAGAGTGTGAATAACCGGGGCCTTCGGAGAAGTCATCGTTTCTCCCTTTTTCCACCGGGCCGGCTCCTAGAATTGGTGACGTCACAAACGAGATCTGGGTATTAGGAAAGCATCTGATCTGTACGATGCAGTACCAACGCAAAAACCGTTAAATAATAATTCATTAATTTCGTTTTTCCATCGAATTATGAAATTAAACTTTATCTACATGACAATAAAAAATTATAAGCAAAATACTACCCATAAATAAGACTAATTTCAATTATTCTTCAAAAAATATTTTTGTATTAAATGTTAATATGCAGTATATAGATGTTTTTTGAAACTAAAATTCCTGAATAAAAGACTGGAACTAAAATAACAGAAAATACTTGAAATTTCTAAGTTCTTTTGAAAGAATCAATGATTATTTCTTTGAAGGGTAAAAAAAAATTTAATAACATATTTGTTTCTATGTCAAGTAACTATCAAATAACTGAAACGTTAAACATATTAAGTATTTATAATTATGTAAAGAAATTCAAGAAAATGAAAATACATATGCAAGTTTTAATCTTAAACAATTTTTGTTAAAATGAGAAAATGTTATAATTTTTCTACAAAAGTAAAAAAAATGGTTTGAAAAATTTAACATGATTTATTAACATTTTATTTTTTATAGAAATATTAATGAATCTGATTAGAATGCTCAACATTGTTATTAACGTTTCTAAAAATCACAAAGTTGTAAAAATATTTAAAGTAACAGATAAAAATTGAAAATCGTTGGTTCATTTCTTGCAGTGTTTGACAGAAATAATTTTTTTACTTACAATTCTTATTTATTTATCTAAAAAAAATTTCAGTTATTTATGTCAATTTAAAGGCAACGAAAAAAAATAATCATAGAAACTTCAAGAAATATTTTATTTTTTGGAGGGAAAGAACTGCAATAAATAAAATAACAATAATTTCAAACACATATAATTAAATTAGCTAATTAGACCATATCAATATTATTTAAAATTATTTTTGATTAATTAAAATACAAAATATAACTGAAATACTATTAAACAATGAACAAAAAATTAAACACACCAAAATATATGTATGGAATGTGAATCTGATATTAATATATATGTACATTTAAATATAATAAATAGATTTCTTTTTTAATAGTTCTTACAAATTATTTCCTGTTTGTAATTTAACTACTTCCTTAAAATTAATTATGAAATATAATTTTTATTATTATTATTATTATTTACTTGAATAAATTATTTGTATTGATGTATTTTCATGAAAGCAACACATAATGAAAATAACCATAATTTGAAAAAAAAAAAAAACAAGTGAAAGTCCGTGTGAATCTATCTAAGAAGTTCTGGCCCGTATTCACACGATTTTCGGAGAAAACCTCGGAAAACTTCGAACGGGTAGGTCGAAAAGCGTGTCCAGGGATCGAACCCGGTATTTCCTGTCATTCAGTTTTGAAAGAAGAATCTTTTGGTCGGTGGTGGAGGGAGTTGAAAAAATAGAGTTTAATATTGCTATATTAATTGGTTAAACTTACAATAAAACCTAATGAAAACCAAATATAATGTTTAAATTACAAAATAAAAAATTGCGCAGAAAAAAATAAATTAAATAAATAAATAATAATAATAATAATAATAATAATAAATAAAATAAAAAATTAAGATTAGGAATTGGCTAGTATAGTTAGTTTTCTTTTGGTGCCACTAATTTTTTTTGCATCATTTCTAACTTTCGTATAATTATTTAGGAGAATATTAGATATTCCTGAAAGGCACTGTTTAATTATATTATATAAATCATTTCCACACTTACATTTGCATGAAAAATCAATACCTAATATTTCTGATTTTTCCAGTGTTAATTGTATAATTATATTTTTTGGATTTTGCAGTTTTAAAAAAGAATCTTCATATTTTATATTAATCAGTTTTTGAAAAATTTGGAATGCATTTACTATAATAATAATTAAAATATCCTGGGGTCATTTGAGCTGACCCCTATCAATGACCATCAAGTATTTATAAACATCTTCAGGACAGTCTACATCTAATATTTTATCCTTAACTAACAAAGTAATGCAATCATGACATTTTAGTTTATTAGATACTTTGTGTGCAATGTAACCGCCTATGAATATTAATGCGGATAAAATTTCATTACTTATTTCTATATCGTCATTACTTTTAAAAGTGTCATAAAATATTTTTGGAATTTCAATCTCTTCATTTTTTTCGTCTGCAAATATGTACTTGAGATCTTTTATTTGAAACTTTACATTTTTTTTCGGAATACATGCTAATTAAACTTAGTATTTTTAATTTGGATTCGGATTCCATTACCTGCATGCAAAACGATATCTGTCTTCAATATGAAATCTATATTTTGCCTTTTGTCCTGTTTGAAAGGAAAAAACATTAAGATTTTAAAATAAATAATGTGATTCTGCGTATATCACTAGCTTATATGGTTCATGTTCGAGGAAGAAAACCAGATCTCGTTTGTGACGTCACAGCGATTTCAGATGTCTAGGAGCCGGCCCGGTGGAAGAAGGGAGAAACGGCGACTTCTCCGAAGGCCCCGGAATAACACGTTACACTTCATATATATCAGTGACAGTTTTACCCCGAAAATAAAAAGGAGACCAGTAAAAAATTGTAAATGTTTGGGATCACCCTGTAAAAAATAATGCTTGAAGTGCAACCTGGCTGTAGTATGTGATTATGAGACTCCTTCTTATTCTCTGTATATATATATATTTTTTTTTAAGCTACCACATATATTTATGGAGATAAAACGGTTACTTTAAAAAATTGCAAAAAGAAATTCTCGCTTTTGAACTATAACACGCAAGGTATTTAACCCTTACAGGACCATAAGATGTCCAAGACTAAATATGCCAATACAACACAATATTTTAGCTATTGTGGGTGTAAAGTAAGAGAATATCACCAGGAAAACATAGCAGGGTGTATAGGTTTCCTATAATTTCATGGGAAATATTTTTCCCTATGGACCATAAAAGTAAATAAACGAAGAGTTAGGTTTATTATATCGGTATTTTATTTATTGCTTTGTAATACAAATTTATTGCTTTGTAATATAAAAATTATCAGAAAAGTAAAATAAATAGTTAGTTATGGTATTCTACGAAACAATTTCGTTTTTACTTGTGAAGCACAAGTGGACATTGCACATAACACATTTATTATGTGTCCTATTTTCTATACGTTTTTTTTTTTTATTCGTTCAGAAACACATTTGCCGCCTTGGACATACGTTTTATTTTGACATTCAGTAAAAAAAATATCGATTCAATAATAATTGAACAATCGATAACGATTTTTGTAGAAGGGAAAAATATTTCCCTTGGGCGTGAAAGGGTTAACCTAAGCAAAACCATTTTCTGAAAACTTGACACCCAACAGTAGACACAGAATACTGCAATCAGAATGCAAAAATATGAAATATCCAATGAAATATGAACATTTTTACTAAATAATTTTTAACTGCGCATGCGCAATATTTAGCGAAATTTCTTTTACATAATTCATTTACATATCCAAATGTATTGAGCAACTTATACAAAAAACCCCAAACAAGTATCGTGTAAATTCAGAAAGTTATACACGATAGAATTAACTGCTATTCAGTTCCTCTCAAAAAACCAGCTAAACTATAAATGGTTTTACTCACATTTTTATTTTGATTCAATCAATGGTAATACTCTTTAACTACATTTCATGCGACCATGGAAGCCTCTGCGCAAGTGCGGATTCAACGAATCCACTAGTAAAATAGGGGAGACAAGCTTTTCGTTGAGAGAACGGGATAAGGGAATACCGAATCCGAATGACTGGATGTTTACTAAATTCAAACCTGTTAGTCAACTTGGAAACCCTCCAAGATTTTCGACTCATCCTGACTAGAGCCCCTAAATAAAATAATAGGCCGGCGCATCACTGCCATTTTTTTGCCTACGAAGAGAACAGCATTTCCGCTTGGCGTCCTTATCGCTTCCCTAATGATATTAAGAAATCTTGATCTGAATCTTGATCCGGTCAAGATAAGAGCAATAAGCAACAATAATATTCATAAAAACACATTTTTTCAAAGTACATTCTCAGGATGTCATTTTATTCTGAGGATATCGTATGGATGTACTGGGGTAAGATGTGTTGTTAGGGCGGTTTCTGTTTCTTTCACAAAATGTCGCCAAAACTCAAATACTCAGTAATAAAAGGTCTGTGAACACTTTATATTCACTTCTTGAATGATTATAGCCGTTTATCGTTAAACAAACTTCCATACCGTAGTTTACTTAGCTAAAATTATGAAATATAATAAACAAGTTACTTTAAAGTAACGTAAGACGATAAAAAAAAAATGTTTGTCGTTTGTTTATCAGAGAAACGCGCTGGGTACACGTGGCAACCCTAAGGCAACAAAATGCCTGATGCGCCAGCTCGTATATATAGGAGCCTTAATCCTGACTGCTAGGCGTAGGAAACGTGGTTATACTATACAATGTTCGTTGGTTGTAAGTAAATATTGAGAAAACCCCTTATCATTTTCTTTATTTTTGAGAAGAAATGGAATTCGTTTCATTCTATAGCGTACAACTTTTTGAATTTGGATGATATTTGTTTGGGGCTTTCATATCAGTAGCTCAATACTATCGGCTATTAAATTATGCAAATGAAATTTCGCTAAAGCTTGCGCATGAGCAGTTAAAAACTATTTAGTAAAATTGTTCATATTTCATTAGATTTTGAATATTTCTGCATTCTGATTGCAGTATGCTGTGTCTAATGTTGTGTGTCAAGTTTCTTGAAAATAGCTTTACACCTGATTTAATACATTGCGTGCTATAGTTAAAAATCTGGAGTGACTCCACTCGACTTTCCGAACATTGAGTAATTAACAGTTTTGTAGATAAAGTAAAGAAAGAGGAGTTGTTAAACAAACAAAAGAGAGAAAACCATAATAGAGTGTTTGAGTATTTTTGTCCATATATTACACGATGTTTTATTTAACGCTACTGAACTTTGAGCCCATAGATCATAATGATAAAGAATTTTTCGTTGTGTCCCTGTAAAAACCTATAAATGCCAGATTCACCAAAATGCTTATAGTTAGTGCAACAGTGACTTATAATACTCATATAAATTTTCAGCTCAAGTGAATATGGCGTTTAGATGCTATCGCACTGTTAAAAATTTGGTCCCATAGGGCATAATGATGAAGAATTTTTCTTTGTGTCCGTGTAAAAAAAAAACAGTAAGCGCTAGATTCACCAAAATCTATACAGTTGGTGCAACTGTGACCTATAACATGTGTACAAATTTTTTGCACAGATTAATAAGGCGTTTAGACGCTATCACACTTTTAAAAATTTGGCCCCATAGGCCATAATGATAAAGAATTTTTCTTTGTGTCCCTGTAAAAAACTATAAGTGCTAGATTCTCCAAAATCTATACAGATTGAGTATCTGTGACCTATCACATGTGTATAAATTTTTTGCTCAATCGAATAAGGCATTTAGATGCTATCGTACTTTTAAGATTTTGGTCCCATAGGCCATAATGATAAAGAATTTTTCTTTGTGTCCCTGTAAAAAACTATAAGTGCTAGATTCACCAAAATCAATAGGGTTCGTACTATGGTGACGTACAATATACGTACCAACTTTCAGCTTATTCGAACAAAGCGTTTAGACGCTAGCGTGTTCACTCACAAACATACACACATACATACATACACACATACACACACACATACATACATCATCGCAAAAATAGTGAAAACGGACTCAGGGAACCTCAAAACGTATAGAAACATCAAAATCTCAAATTCGGATTTTTGACATGATTACATACAATACTTTCCTCACTATAGTGTTCGGAAAGTAAAAAGTGACAATTTTTTAATATTTTAAAGAAACAGTTATATCTCCATCAATGGACTCATATATGGTAGACTCACAAAAATTTAAACAGAGAATTAGAAAAAGCCTCGTAATCACATACTACAGCTGGATTGCATTTCATGCATTACTTTTTACAGGGTGATCCCAAACATTTTCATTTTTATTTAATTTTTTATTGGTCCCCTTTTATTTTCGTGGCAAACTTTTCACTGAAATATATGAGGTGTAACATGTTATTTACACTCTTGAAATCCCAAGATGATTCGTGAAGTAATTTTTGAGATATTTGAAAAAACGTCTGAAATCGAAAGTGTCCGATCATTTATGGAAAGGTAGTATACCAAGTTTTGATCGATTATACACAATAGAACTAGGTATAGCAGCGTCACCTATTGAGCAATTTGCACCAAAAGGTGAAAGACACTAATTTATATCACGGTGCAACTACATATAAATTTATATGAATTTCTGTGGAGTAGTTTCTGGAAATATAAATGCCACAAAATTTTTGTCACACAGACAGACGGACATATTCTAAAAATGGCCAAATTCTGCTCAGAACCTCTTAACCCGTTAGTAGTCGCTAGTTGGTCGATTTGCCGGCCATTCTTCAGTGTTGCCAGATTTTTTTATTCAATAGCCACCAAAAATTTTTAGAAGTAGCATTTGATATACATAAAACGCAAATAAAATCGAAGGCACGTCGATCACATCATTTCTTAAAATTATTGGTGACAGTTAAATAAAAAGTGCGCAATCTGTAATAGGTGGCGCTGTCTCTAGCGACTACTAACGGGTTAAAACGTGGAACATCGAAACACGGAAGTCGAAAATTTTTTTTTACGAATCGAATAATTTTTCTATTAAATATAGAAGAAAGTAATAAGATTGAAAATTATATTAATATAAAAATTAGTAATTTTAAAATAATAATAACTTTGTAAAAACTACCCAGCCTTGCTAATTGTAGAATAAATCTTATAAAAATTGTAATGAAGACTAGAGTCCTGCAAGGGTCGGGTTTAATCCGACCCGGATTTTACAGATAAATTTTAAATCAACACGAACCTGACAAAAGCAATAATCTATATAAATAAAGAGAAGTGTCTGTGTGTGTGTCTGCGCTCTGGTGCTCACACTACTAATCGCAGAGCCTCCAAATTTGGCATATAGGTACCTGGGACCCTGCAGGTGTGCACCTCATCGAGATTTTTTCGAATTTCGAATTTGAATTTATTAAATTAATGTTTTTCCGATTTTAAATATTGGCTTCTTTGTTTCATTTTGCATAAATTTAATATTTTGCTTCAATCGTCTGCGTATCTTAGCAACGGCTATTACGCAACTTATTTTTATTTAATACATTCATTTAAAGGCGATTTTTTTTTTTTTTTAATTGGAAACAAAATTGTAATGCAGTAGCAAAAAATTAAGTATAATTAATAGTTTTAATTTTAAAAACGTTTTTATAACAGTTACGTTTAAGTTTTTATAGTAGACCAACTTCTTATTTTTCATTTTTTAATTAATTCTTTTAAAAGAAAAAACTTTTTTTTTTTTTTTTTAAATTATTATTTACAGTATTTATCGGGGAAAATGGAAGTACATACATAGCAAAAAGGATTAAATTGATTAAAATTTATTTGTTTATATATATATATATATATTAATCTACTTTTTATTTTTATTTATTTTATTACATTGGTCGAAATCAAATCGTAATATAGTGTAAATAGCATGGGCTATAAAATACATGGTTCAAAACTAAAATATTTAATAGATGCTGAGATACAGTCATCTTTAAAATCGTAGTTCTTAAATAGTAGCAGATCTTTCCTGTCGTCGATAAATATCCAGATTAAAGTGCCTGGGAAAGATCTTTCTGCAGGCATGGGAAACCTAGACCTGATGCAGTGCGGGAGGGAAAAGAGCTGCCGTAGACAGCGAGTACCCGAAGCGAGGTTTGAAGAAATTTTAGTTACTTTTTTTTTAGTTTTTGTGTATAATGTGGTGTAAAAAAATAAATATTGATAATTCTTTCTAAAATTCATTTAAATATAGTGACCAGCGAAGCGGGCGTAGCCTGCTAGTAACAATAATAATTTAATAATCGACTCGAATCCGCAATAGAGAATTTTATCAAATCGAACCCTATTTCTTTATACCTGAAACCTGATTTATTTTTACCCAAACCCATCACGAAAGTCGAATCTAAATTAATAATTTATCTAAAAATCGTGTAAAACGTTTCTAAATTATAAAATAAAGTCAAATTTTCCATTGTCACACCGTTGGTAAATCATTAAAATCATAAAGAATTAAAAATATAATTACTAATGCGCTAAGATAAAAATTTAAAAATCTGAAAAATGCATTAATAATGATTTTTAACTATTTATGTGTTATGTACTTCAAGTGTACAAAAATGGGTTTCAAGTTTAGTATTTGTAATTTATTATTTATCTCATATACAAATTTATCTCATATACATATTTATCTCATGAACAAATATTAAAATGATATAGAGTTACAGTCGCAGACTAAACGTGCGTTCTCATCTAAGTCTGTTTGAAACAGCATATATTCTAAATAATATTAATAATAGTATTTTTATTATTATTGTTGTTGTTGTTGTTTTCGTCGGATATAAATTTTTATTTTAATAGAATAATTTGGATTGAATACATTTATTATGGGTATATATAGCAAGCAAATTTCTGCTTATTAAGGTAAATTTTGGAAAAAAAAAAAAAATTCTTAAGTCACCTGACTTTTTAAAAACTAAATCCGATTCGCAGTGAAAAAAAAATTTCAGTCAACCCGACAAGAACCTGAAACGCAGGTCAGGTTGAGTTTAGGTAAAATCGGGTTACCCGACGCGATGTAGGACTCTAATGAAGACCTTATACACATTGAAATATATCTATGCATTCGTTATTGTTTCCGCATTAAATTAGACTTAACCTTAGAAAACCCAAAATTTGCATAATATTTCACACCATACAAATATATATTTATATAAGTATATTAACTGACTTATTATTGTTTATCTAGCTAACGATAGGTGGCGCTGGCTCACTGCTGTATTAATTTTTGCTGTCATTAATTCCTTTCCATAAAGGTTTTAAAGTTCATTGATTTATAAAAAAAAAATTAATTTTAACTAACTTATTAAATAATTACACAGTGAATTTTATCGTTAAGGAAAATGCTCAGATGTTAATTATTTATCGATTAATCGATGTTTGCATAGCATTTAATTTTAATTTCATTAATATGATGGCAACTTCCTATTCTCCATGTTGTTTGAAAGTTTTGTATGTGGTTACTCTGATTTTTTCTAAATTTCTTTCTGGTTTCCTTGATGATTTGATTTAATATTTTATTTCATTTCTCATTCAAAATGGTTTTGCTACTCGATCGAGACATGAACGATATAAATTTGCTATTGTTAGCTATGTTGTTTTACGAAATCGTTGCAGCTTTCACAGCTTTATGAAGTACATGCTTCCTGGTGAGATAATACTTCTATTTTTAAGCATTTTTTCCCAATTATTAATCCATTTTTTATTCCAATTGTTATTCTTGTGGTCCTTTATTTATTTTCTCCGTCATTATGTTTAATGATCCTTTTTTTATTCAAGTGGGCGTAAGTAATTTATATTGATTTTGTCTCTTATTAGATCTTAACATGTATCGCAACATTTTTGTGCCAGTTTTAGCAATGTGTTACAATCAGTTTTATTTTTGTTGTGTTGGTTTTGACATGTATGTATTAATTGCTAAATAATTAAGGTTAAAAGATCTATCATTTATATATATGTGTGTGTGTGTGTGTGTGTGTATTAACTTGTTCATGGATCTATAAAAAATAACATCCAAATATGTTCAGAGTAAATATTTGAACAATAATAATGTGACATTGAAAGAACGAATTAAAAATTAACGTGGCTGGCGCATCTAAAAATAAATTCCATAAAATTGGAAATTTTACTTTAAAAATATATAAATTGAAAAAAAAAATAATAATTATTATTATTATATACTTAATACTGTTGTATTTAAATGCACGTGTCGGGAAAATTTCTTAATTTTCAAACAGTAATTTATAAAAGGGTTTTCTAACGTACACCGTCCCCCTAAATCATATCTTACGGTCAACAGTGTCATTTTTTAATTTAAAAAATTCAATTTGTATTATATATTCAGTACCCCCACAGTTTCAATTTTAGAAAATTTTATTTGAACGTCATAATACTTAAAATGTCCTTATAAAGTCATAATAATTCGAAATTCTTTTAAAGTCATAATAATAATTCGAAAATTAGAGTTATTAATTAAACAGACTTTTTAAAAAAATGCGGCTTATATAAATTATAAAAAAAATTTCAACTATATTTGCCTGTTATACCTTTTAAATTCAATATATTTTTAAGTTACTTTTACTCATAATATATAACTGAAAATGCACTTAAATCATTTTCTACTTATATCTCATAATATATCTGAATATTTTTGCATGACTCTGTAAACCACTCATCGATGCTAATCATACCATACTCTACTGATACATGCTTTTGTAAATCTGGATAATGTAAGTTAATTTCTTTATTTTTTTTTTTACAGTATAAAGATATTAAAATGTGCTTTAAAGAAACAGTTCTCATAGATTGTAATATATCCAAAATTTTTTTCGAATCCCTGTACACAAAACACTTATGCTTTATACGATGTTCAGCACAAAACATGATATATTGAAAAAAAATAACATAGACCAAATTTCAAGGCTTTCTTAAAATCTTTACATAAATGACAGCGAAGACAGGCGAACAGAATAATTAAATTCATAAACGCTTTTAAACTGAATGTAAAGTGTTACACAGAAAGACATTTTTAAATTAGATAGAAATTGCATTCTACAGCAGTGTTAAATCATTCATCGGGTTATCAGTTATCCAGAATCGTAACATTCAGATTCATATATATATATATATATATATATATATATGTACAAAAACACATCAAAAAATAAGTTTTTATCAAAAGAAAATTTATAATACTATTTAATCAATAAGAGTGTTATTGGCAAAACATGAGTTTGCAGTGTAATATATACATAATGAATAAAATCACATAATCTTTAAAAATTTACGAATATTTTTGCTTTTTATGTATATAAACGAATAACATAAATTTTCATTTAAAAAAAAAATCATCCTAAAGAAAGCAGTAATTCTTTATTCCTTTGACAATAAGTAGTATTTAATGTTTTAAAATTATTGATTAATCAGGATTTGTGAAGTATTTTAATTAGTACAAATTTTGATTTTTATGTAGGATTGCTAAGTTTCCCAGAGATTCTTATGCATTACAAATTCTAAGTAATATTTTGTCTTGATTGAAATGGTTTTAAAACATTTATTTTCAAAAATTTTCAGATTAATACGGTAATCGGTATCTTAAATAGTTTGTTTGGAAAACTAGTCTTTAGAATTTTCAATTCATGAGCTGTGATAATTTGTGTTGAATACATTTTAAGTCCTAAAAATAAATACATAAATAAAAATAAATTTCGGATGATGGGAGAAAGGCCGATTGATTGCACTAGGGTCCTAAAACTGAGGGGGAGTGGCCTACGTGGGGGTTTTCTGAGGGGTCCTAGCCTCTATATTTACCCAAGTTTCGGAAAAAAAACACGGAAAACTCCTAACAGCTAAGCTATCGAGCCGACCTGAAATCGAACCCGGCACCTGTATGGGGTGTATCACGAGACATACTTTGCTCAAAAATGTTTGGGCTCGGGCAAGGGGATGGTAGGAGCGCCGCTAGGGAGAGCAACTTTAAAATTTCTGATGAGAAGGTATACCTTGTGATACACCCCTGGAAACGTCTCTTCAAGACAATGGATTTAGTATAAACAGTTCTGTCCTGCAGTGGTTATTAAAGGGGATACATAAGTATAAAATCCACATTTCAAAAGTCTAAAAACTCATGTATCTCTTTTAATAATCATCGTAGGGCGAAACTATTTATATTATATCCATTGTCTTTATTAAGTAGAAATCCTGGGATTCTACTGTTAAAGTTCCAATTAATTATCCAGGTCCATAAAGCTGAAAAGATTGCCGTGATAATAAAAGAAGACAACTTGTACGCTGCATAATGTATTTATTTTAGAAATCTTAAGTTCCTTAACAGTGGCAGTACACATAGACCATAAGTACGAGAATGCAAAAGGTAGAGGTGAGAGAGAGAGCTACGGGGGTCACATGTTAACCTATCAACAGTTGTAGAGCGAATTCTTAAGTCGACTCTCTCGCAATCCAGAACAGACTGCTGAATTGCGCCAAGAATTTTGAAAAAGTGCCAAATTTTATAGCCAAAGATATTTCATTGTTTCTAGATCAAATTAATATAAATATTTTGAATTTAGCAGGACCGTTACAGAACCAACGCCAATTATCTACGCCAAGTTTTATCGCCAGAAGACCGTTAAATAAGTGAGACATCAAGTCTGTGATTTATTGCATATCCTATCATTAAAAAATATAAATTACTCTTTATTGATATCATAACGGAAATGTATTGTTTAATTTAGCTTCAAATAAATAAACATACGCAATTTAAAAGAATGAAAATGTAGTTATGTATCCGACGGTTTATAACATGGAAATAATATTTTTTTTATATTTTATTTATTAAATGATTTAGAAGAGCTTATAATTTTGAGAGATGTCATTTAAAAGGAATATGTTTTTTGTTCTCAGACGATTTATTAATAGCATAAGGGATAAAGTATTATTAGAATTAAGATATCTATTATAGACAAAAGCGAATAAATATAAAAGTAATTTAGAATTTCGTTATCTATTTTTATTAGCCATTTAATTTATTGAAAATATAATAATTATTTATTGCCTTTATTTAAAGTTATAATTAAAACTCATATATGTGAAGGAACGACTTCACAGTCTTGAAGAGGCGTTTCTCGGGATATGTCACAAGACGTATCTTCCTATTTGAAATTTTAAAGTCGCCCTTCCTAGCGGCGCCCCTAGCCTAAACTTTTCTCACCAAAAGAGGTCCCTCTCGAATTCATTAAATACGTGTTTCGCCACTTTTCAAAATTCCAACTCATTTTTGAGTTAGGAGTGGGGGGGGGGGGGAGACTTTTGAAACACCGTGTACATATATTGCTAAAAATGAAAAAAAAAAAAAAAAAAAAAAAAAAAAAAATCGATAAATTTGTTTTAACTTATCAAGGGCGACCATTCATTTTAATGGTATTAACGAGTTCTTTTGAATGATATCTATATTAAAAATTTATACCTCCAGGCGTACACCCCCTTCTCCCTAGAGGAGTTCTCCTCGCACCTATATAAAACTAGTATGTTGTGGCCACCACAAGACTTTCTTCTATATTTTCCTATACATATTCAATCAGTAACAATATAAAAAAAAAAAAAAAAAAAAAAAAAAAAATTTTTCCTTTTTTTTTTTGTGAAAATTAATACATATTCAATCACTAACAATAATAAAAAAAAAAAAAAAAAAAAAAAAAAAAAAAAAAAATCGAATTTTTTTTCTTTTTTTTTTTTTTTTTTTTTTTTTTTTTTTGGTTAAAAGTAAAAAAAATCGATAACTTTGTTTTAAATTATCACAGATTTATGGTTCAACCATTCGTTTTAAAGGTATTGACGAGATCTTTCGAATGATACCCATCTTCAAACTTTAACCCCCCCGGGGGGGTACTTCCCCCCCAGGGGGGGAAACGATGCCCCCCCATGCACAAATTTTTTTTCCTAGTTAACTACTACTATCATCAATAATTCAAATTAATTTTACAATCACAAGTTTAAAATAACTCTCATTATGCCCATTTATACGGAATTTTGTCCTATGCTGCCATGTTAAAAATTTGCATAAAATGCGATTACAGCGCCACCTGTTGAGCTATTGATCCCCAAATCTAATGGGCACCAGTTCATGTTAGGGTGCAACTAAATACCAAGTTTGGTTAAATTTCATTCATATGTTCGTGAGATACAGCGTCCACAAAAAAATGATACAGACAGACAGACAGACAGACAGACACACAGACAGACAGACACACAGACAGACATTTTCTAAAAACTATCAATTCGTGTTCAGGACATCCCAAAACGTGTAGATCCGTCAAAAAACGGAGGTCGAAAATTTTCGCGAATCCAATACTTTCTCTATATTACATATAGAAGAAAGTAAAAATAAAAAAGAAAGAAAGATAAAATCCTTGGTTGAGTGTTACTATTATATATATTTTTTTACTTTCTTCTATATTCAATAGAAGAAAGTATTAGATTCATAAAAATTTTCGACCTCGGGTTTTCGATATATTTACACGTTTTGAGAGCTGTAGAGCACGATTTGACAATTTTTAGAAAATGTCTCTCTGTCTGTGTGTGACAAAATTTTGTGGCAACTGTATCTCAGGAACTACTGCACAGAATTTCATAAAATTTGATATATAGTTGCACCTTGACATAAATTAGTGCCTATCAACTTTTGGTGAAAATTGTGAAACATGTGGCGTTGCTATCCTGCTTTTTCATAATTTTTATCACGGCGGTATAGGACAAAATTTCGTATAAATGTACATAAAGATAATTGTTTTTTAGTAATCATTATGATATAAAACAGAATTATTTATAATAGTGATAGTTGATAGTCAACTGGAAAAAAAAATTGTAGATGTAGGAACATTGCTTCCCCCCTCGGGGCAGATTTTCAGTATAGGTATCTTTGAAAAGAGCTAGTCAATACCTTTAAAATGGATGGTTGAACCATTTATCTGTGCTAATTTAAAACATATTTATCGATTTTTTTTTTTTTTTTTTACTTTCCGAACACTATAGTGAGGAAAGTATTGTAATCATGTCAAAAATCCGAATTTGAGATTTTGATGTTTCTATACGCTTCGAGGTCCCCTGAGTCCGTTTTCACTATTTTTACGATGATGTATGTATGTGTGTGTGTGTGTGTGTGTGTGTGTGTGTGTGTGTGTGTGTGTGTGTGTATGTGTATGTGTGTGTGTGAGTGAACACGCTAGCGTCTAAATGCTTTGCTCGAATGCGCTGTAAGTTGGTACGCATGTTGCAAGTCACCATCGCACGAACCCTATTGATTTTGATGAATCTAGCACTTATAGTTTTTTTACAGGGACACAAAGAAAAATTCTTTATCATTATGGCCTATGGGACCAAAATCTTAAAAGTACGATAGCATCTAAATGCCTTATTCAATTGAGCAAAAAACTTATACACATATTATAGGTCACAAATACTCAATCTGTATAGATTTTGGAGAATCTAGCACTTATAGTTTTTTTACAGGGACACAAAGAAAAATTCCTTATCATTATGGCCTATGGGGCCAAATTTTTAAAAGTGTGATAGCGTCTAAACGCCTTATTCAATTGAGCTGAAAATTTATTTGAATATTATAAATGACTGTTGCACTAACTATAATCATTTTGCTGAATCTAGCATTTATAGGTTTTTACAAGGACACAACGAAAAATTCTTTATTATTATGATCTATGGGCTCAAAGTTCAGTAGCGTTAAATAAAACATCGTGTAATATATGGAGAGAAATACTCAAACACTCTATTATGGTTTTATCTCTTTTGTTTGTTTAACAACTCCTCTTCATTTGCTTTATCTACAAAATTGTCAATTACTCAATGTTCGGAAAGTCGAGTGGAGTCACTCCAGATTTTTTTTTTTTTTTTTTTTTTTTTTAACAGGGAGGGAAAAAAAAAATCGCATTTTTTTAAGATGTCATATAGAGAATGAAATTGACTTTCTTTGGATATTTACTGTTATACTACTTCTCCAGGATGGAACTTGTCTGCATTCAACATGGAAGACAATTTTTTAAAATATTAATTTTAATAAATTATTTTTATTGAGTGAATTTGTATAGGAAAATATAGAAGGAAGTATGTGGTTGGTCACAACATACTAGTTTTAATTTCCCATTGAAAAGTTAAAAATAAATTTCATTATGTTTATTTATATGAAATTTTGCCCTACACTGCCATATTAAAAATCATGAAAAAGAGAAAGGAATGACAGCTCTACCTGTTGAGCAATTGATCCTTAAATAAAATCGACACCAATTTAAGTTTGAGAAAATATCAGCTTTTGTTAAATTCCGTTCATTGGTTCTACAACGTCCCCAAAATTTTGGATACACACACAGATAATCATTTTCTAAAACTTGTCAAAACAGGTTCAGGACATTTCAAAACGTGTAAATCTATCGAAAACTGGAATATAGGCACGCTAACAAATACCAGATACAGACGGGAGGCTTCCGGAAACAGTGGGGACCCAAATCGAGCATGTTATACAGTCGGCTGCACAATTATTCGAGCACTAGCCAATAATTCCTATATTTAAAAAGTACACTTAAGACTGTTTTGCTAAGTAAATCCTTGTCGAATCATGTTCTTAGACTGATTAAGAACATGACTCGACAAGGATTTATTTAACAAAGCTGTATTAAGTGTACTTTTTTTTGGCAAGGATTATTGCTAGTGCTCGAATAATTTTGCAGCCGACTGTATATATATATATATATATATTATATATATATATATATATATATACATACCAGTCTAATGGTTATAAAAGATATAGTGTGAGCAAAATGCAAGGTAAAATCGCTGCCGAAGACACTGGGTACTTGAGTTGTGTTCGTTTAGAAATTAGCTTCTTTCTCGACAACTATTTGACCGCTCTCAATCGATTTTCTTTCAGAATTTTCTCAAAATAAAATCCCCACTGCTTTCAGCAGTATCACGCTCAAAGCAATTTGAGCGTGATACTGCTGAAAGCAGTGGGGTCCCAAATATATCGAGTGGGAATTTTAGGCCATTAGGTTGGTTGTGGCTGTGGGGGATACGGCCGATCGATTACGCTGGCGTCTTAAGCCTATAGGTGGGATGCTCTCGGTTGGGGCATTTCTAAGAGGTCCTAGCCCGTATGTACGCGTTTTGGAAAAAACTATGGAAAACTCCGAACGGCTAGGTCGACAAACGCGACCTGGGATCGAACCCGGCACTTCCCGTCTACCAGCTTTGAGCGCAGAACCGCTCGGCCACTGGCGGGGCTCAGGCCTTTGAGTAATCTGTTAAATGCTAAGGAAGAAAGTGAGAATCCGAACTGAGACTCGTTTACAAATATGTTTCATAACTTGGAAGCAAATTGACCGTTTTCAATGGAATATATTTTTATAGTATACATTTTTTTAAAATTCACTTACACATTAATGTGATAAGTTTAAATAAAATGGCCAACAAAGCAGGTAAAACCAGCTAGTTGAGTAAGAATAAGAGAAATATTTTTTACACTTTCTCTTCGCACCTATTTTTTTATTGAATCTACCACAGCTTCAACGCCACAGGTGAAAGAGGAAAAAAAATAGAACACCACGAGTGCATCTAAATATGTTTAACATTCAACGTGACATAAGCACGTGTCAAGCTCATTATGTTTGGATATTCGACGATGCCAATTTGGAGGTTAAAATGCAGTTTCTCCTTAGAACTCTTTTGCTTATTATGTTGTCGTTATGAGTTTCTATCTAGGGTTACCAATTACCTAAATATGACCCACAGGTGTCGACCCTACCGGGAAAGTTTGTCCGAAAGAGGCATTTGGGCCAGGGGCATATTTGGGGTTCCCTTTCTAGCCCACGGCCAAAGAAACTAAGAAACCCGCTCTATCAAGCTTCTTTACAACTTTTAAATTTAGGTCATCAAAGGCGAAGGGAAACAGTTTCGCCCACTTGTTGAGAAGAGGATCTACTGTCAACTTCACGGTCATACTGCGCCATCTATTGACAGAAAATGAGAAAGAAAATCAGCTGATTAATTTGTACATCAGAGAAAAATTACAATATACAAGACTTCGTATTCTGTTTTTATTGTTTTTAAATTTTTGTTAAAACATAGAAAATCTTCATCAAAAGAGTAACTTTTTTAAAGAATAATATTATGAATCGGATTTCGATATTGTTTTTAAAGAGAGATATTCTTAAAAATAAAGATACATGCATAAAATTTTATGCATGAATTGAGGAAGAGAAATTAGAGCTTTTAACATAGCATATGCAGGGCCTGATTATCCAAAAGGCTCAGGAAGCACAAGCTTCCCCTCTAAAATTTAAGAGGGGGCCCCATAAGGATTAAAAACATGGTCTTGAATTTTTTGTTTCATATTTTCACATTGTGATTGAATTTTTTTTCTGAGGAAGTTACCTAAATCAAGACAAAACACTCACTATTTCGGGAAAAATCTATTATTTAACCTCAAAAATCTGAATGTTCTTAGTTAAAAAGTTGTATGATTTTAATGTTCAGTGAAGAAACCACCCAGATGTATGAAAAAATAATAAACACACACTATTTTTTGGTCTATAGCATTTTTTTTTTTATATATTACAATATGTAACAGGAAAACATGATTTTCCAAAATGAAAGGGGGCCCCGAAATGGTGCTGAGCTTCCCTCAGCTTCAAAGTTTAATCGGGCCCTGAGCACATGAAAAATATAAAATAATGATAAAATTACATTTTTAAAAATATCAACAGTAATAATTTCAATTCTTTGAGGGAAAACAAGAAAGATCCTATTTAAAAATCGCTAATGAAACTAATGAATTTTTTTTTTTTTTTTTGTACCCGAGTTTAGTTTTACCATATGCAAATTTTTCACCGTTAATTAATCTGGTACCGAATCTCGTTCGCCAAACATAGTAGCCAACCTAATCTGGAGGATTGGTAGTACCCGCCCCTTTTTCCACACCAGTCTTTTTTTAAGAGTATTTTTCTTGTTAATTCATCGAAAATACATCTGAAGATAATTATTCTGAAAATTAAGTGGTGTGAAAAAAGGGGCGGTACTAATAATCCACCGGATTAGGTTGGAAGCTCTGACCAACGTATTTTGCCGCCTGCCCTTCCTCCTCAGGGGGGGGGGGGGTTATTTTGCACAACCCCGTCTTAATGGAAGTCAGGGGCCCAAAATCAACATTCACAACAAAATTCATGTCACAATCTACCATACAAGCGTCACAGTGGGTGGAGTCAGTGAGTGGATGTAATCTTTTTATGTATATGGAAAATTATGTTTTGTCCCTCTCCCCCCTTGAGAGGGGAGTTCCAAAAATTTTTGCAATTATTTTTTAGGTATTGTATTTGTTATATTTTAAAGGAAAATTCTTAGAAATATCTGTATTTTCCTTTGAGATATCAAGGGTTACCTATGTGAAATCACTTTCTATCTCCCCCCCCCCCCTTCTTCCTCTCTTGGAGGCGGCGTGAAGGCGAATTTTGGGCTCGGTGATGATGAATCAGTCAGGACAAATGATTTTATATATAAATAGATATATAAAAAAAAATTAATAAAAGTATTTTTAACCCGTTAGTAGTCGCTATAGACAGCGCCACCTATTAAAAATTGAGCACTTTTTATTTAACTCTCACCAATAATTTTAAGAAGTGATGTGACCGACGTTTCTTTGACTTTATTTGCGTTTTGTATATATCAAATGCCACTTCTAAAAATTTTTGGTGGCTATTGAATAAAAAAATAAGTCAATACTAAAAGATGGGCGGCAAATCGACCAACTAGCGACTACTAACGGGTTAAGAACATCTATAGAAATCAAAATATAAAAAATAGTAATATGAATCAATTGAATTATGTAAAAAGGTAATTGATTCTTAAATTTTTGGACAGTAGATCTATAGGCAAAATTTATGATAGGTCTGAATTAATTTCATTAATCAAAATCATTAATCAAAATGAAATGAAGATATATGTTTTACATTCATAAAAGCATTTTTTGTATAGAAAATGGTATTAAAATCATTTAACATTCATCTACAGGGTCACCTAAAAAAATTTGGAGATATTAAGGTAAAATTTATTTCAACTGGAAGTGCATTTCAATTTATATTATGTGTTTTTCATACTGTGCAGCAAAACTTAAGTACACTATGTATGTGGTACGTATAGACAATATACAGGGCTATCCAAAATTTGAGCACAAACATATTTGAGGAGCAGCAAACATTCAAACCGTGTTTTCTCCAAAAATAAAAAATTGAGTTAGTGATTTTTCTTACTTAACATAAAAATAGTATCTACATGTCTACATATTTTCCTAGTATATAGTAATACATCTAAACAAACGATAATTAGGTTTTAAGTTTAGTTATTTTTTAAATTTATTAGTTTTTGTGTTGACTGAAAAATTGTATCTGAAGGAGAAAACACTTTGAATGTTTGCTGCTCATTTTTCGATTGAATGTAATTTTCTTTTTTACGTTTTACAGGAGTAAAAAAAAAAAAAAAAAAAAAAAACTGCTTAGGAATGGTAATTATATCTCATACCTACATGGTAGACAAAATTTTGTTTGAAGTTCAATTTTTGCTATAATTATGCGAGTTCAGATCCCCTGAATATGGTAATCAAGTTCTTAGCGATTAATATGTGTGCATGTATTTTATCAGCATAACTTAAAAACAAATATTTGCAAGATATTGAAATTCAAATGTGGTATATTGAAGATGAAATGAGGATGCCATTCTAGTAGTTTCGCCATGAACAATAAGTTTCAAGGATGGTGTGCATTGAAGTTGTCTGAATAATTTTGAATAAACTTTTAAATTTAATAGTAGTCTTAAATTTTTTGTTAATGTTGTAGGCACTATATTCAACTGGGAAGGGAAGGGCACCACCACCCACCCATACAAAAATATTTATCAAATAAAACTTTTTAAAACTATTTTCAGCTGTTTTTTATGCATATCTTATCTTACCCTTTAATTTGTAATTTATTTTTATAGTATTCAAATGCAGGGTAAAAGAAAGTTGTGTGAATGCACTAATAGCATCAAAATGACATATAAAAAATCTAAAATATTAATTTTTGGATTACTAATACTATTCACTTCAATGTTAAAAGAATATAACTCATTTAGCAGATTCATTTAACTCATTAACGCCCAATGACCTATTTATAAACATTCAATAAAATAACTGGCAATTTGTTTGTGTTTTTTTTGGGGGGGGAGGAGGGGGGAAAGGAGGGGGAAATGACTTTTTTTTTATGAGAGCACTATAAACATTCCCATAAATTTTCACATATTTGCCATTAATTATAATTTCATGATATAATTTTTCAATTATCGCATTGCACAGGTGTGAAACTGAAGCGTCGGTGATTCTTGTAACTTATGACACTGGAGATATCTATACTATTGATTACAGGAAATTTATCTGTTATATCACACTTTTTCACGGGAACACTTAGCATCCTGGCTGAAACTTTAAAACTGACACAAGAGTTATTTGAATATAATTTTAACTCTCAGTTATCCATATTAATTGACAATTGAAATACTGTAGACTCACTTTTGGCCACTTTTACTTTGGCCCACTTTTTGTGGAACTTAGACCAGTGAGTAAAATAGGAAATAATGATAAACTTTTCATTCCGAAATATGTGTTATTTAAAGTTTAATAGTCATTTAAAAAAAAAAAAAAAAAAAAAAAAAAACAGTATGTTGTGGCCACCACAAGACTTTCTTCTATATTTTTCTATATAAATTCACTCAGTAACAATATTTTAAAAAAATATATTTTTTTTTTTTTTTTTTCGTTAAAAGTAAAAAAAAAAATCTGTAACTTTGTTTTAAATTATCACATATTTATAGTTCAACCATTCATTTTAAAGGTATTGACGAGACCTTTCGAAAGATACCCATCTTGAAAATTTACACACACCCCCCTGCCCTCACATACACAAAAATTGTTCTTAATTAACTACTACTATTATCAATAATTCATATTAACTAGCGAGCTTCACCCGCTAGTGGGTCAGTATTTTCAAATGAATCACTAACTGTAACTTTTAGTCTTAAGAAAAGAAATTTTTAAAATAATCATTTCTGATCGGTAAAAAGTCACTCTGAGTCCCCACTGCCTTCGGCAGCGCAGTCCCGTGCATGTGCACAAGTTAAGGTATACACACGCTGCGTGCGCTTATTCCTTCCCTGACCCTTCGGGCCCCATTAAAAAAAAATCATTTCTCATTGGGTAAAAACTCGCACCGGGTCCCCACTGCCTTCGGCAGAGCAGACCCATGCGCGCTGCGTGCGAAGATATACATGCACTGCATGCACATATTCCTTCTCAAATGAAATTTTTATTCTTAAGAAAAGAAAATTAAAAAAATAATTTAAAATGTGATCCATGATGTAAAATAAAAGTCAGTGCTGTTATTAGTAGGTATTTGAAATGAAAAAATGAATTTAGGATTGTAATTTGTTGTCTACAAATATCATTTTTTTTTTTCTACTTTTAGAAAATTAATTTTCTTATTAGTATTTTTTATGTTGTTTATAAATGTTTTATACGTTCTTTTTTTTTTTTTTTCTTTTCTATTTCTTTTTTTTTTTTTTTCTTTTTTTTTTTTTTTGGTGAATAACGAAATAACGTCAAATGTGTATAATTGACTGTATTTCTTTTTGTCTTTAAAGTATTCTTTCTTTATTTAAAAACATATTTTAAAATACTTTGAATATATTTGCCATAAAAAAAACAGGGTCAAATTCAAACTCGTTTATAAATGACTCATACAACTCATATATATTCAGATAACTCATATATAAACTCATCTTCTAATTTCACATTGATAATTTTCTAACATTACAGAATTAGATTTTTCTATGATATATTTCATATTTCTAATTCTTTATGCTTTTTCATTTCGCCAAGCAAACGCTACTGGCGACAACAATAGATTAATGGAGATTAAAAGTAATTTATAACTTAAGATATTTTTTTTTTTCAAATTTAGATTTAATTTATATCAGTTATTATGGATTTGATAAAATAAATGTTATATTTGTTCCGGGACAACACTTTTAAAAGCTAGCTTTAAGCAAAATTTCAGAAAATTTACTCCTTAAAAATATAAAAAAATTAAGTAAACGGTCATGTTTCCTTAATTTTCTTCTTATTATTACTCGAAGTGTTTTGAAACAATTACTCTTTCTTAGGTGCTTAATGACTGGCGTCAGTTATCTTATATCAATTTTGGCGACTTTATCGCCTGCACCGATGAAATGAAATGGAAAAGTACCAACTTTTTTTCTTTTCAGATATTTTCTAATGTGTAAAATTATTACCTAGCTGTGCATTAAAAATACATACAGATTATTATGTACTACCCTAAATTAACTTAAAAAATTGACTAATAAAAAGTATAGGCATTAGAAAAAATAGGTACCAGGTTTATTTATTTATTTATTTATATTAAACAAGCAATCATACTAAAAATTTCATGGCCAAAGGGGTGATATACTAAAGCTGTAACGCAAAATAGTCTAGATATTACAAATTTCTTTCTATTCTTAAAAGAAAAAAAAAAAATTACTGATTTTTAGCATAATGTATTTCATATTCATTTCATAAATAATAATAATGTAGTATTAAATATTATGTATTTCAATTTGACATTGAATTCGGGGATTTTTATAACATTTTTTTGTTTTTGTTTTTTGTTATGCACTATTAATATTCCTATTCAATGAAAGGCAAAACACCGAATAGACTGACAGAACCCCACAGGGGTTAATAAGCGAAGGGGTTGGTAAGCGGAGCAAAAAGGGGGCGAGCCCCTCGTTACTTAAGAAAAAAAAAAAACTTTAAGATAGAAGTATAGACACACCATTTTAATTGTAGATGTTACAATTTTTATGATTTGTTTATATTTTGATTTTATAACAGCATAATGTTGCAATATGATTAATTTTGCACACATCGTACGCTGTTAATGTTTTTAATAAAATATTTTTAAAAAATACTATTGTATTCAGTGTATCTTTCACGTATCTGTCCAGAGGAAGGGGCTTTCAGTATGACTCCAGAGTGCATCTACTGCCTCCCCATCCAGAAAAAAATTGACCTCTGTTATCCTAAGATAATCTAAAACCACTAAAATTTTTTCTAATGCTGCACTGTTTTTTTTTTTTTTCTAATTGGCTACTATGACAGCCAGCCATTTAAACATTATATTAGCAATTGTAAGTCAATGATCAAATATTGTTTTTAAGAACATAATTTCATAATGCTATATGGCCCCGAAATTTAACCTTTTTGCACTAATATCATTAGTTTCAAGCAGTGTTTTTCTTAGTTATTCCTCTTGGGAAGGAGGAGAAATACTGCCGTCCTGTGGAACTTTTTCAAGTTACATTACTGTCAGTTCTCCCTCAGCTATAGAAAATTTGCTTGTCTTTCATTTCAATTATCTTTTTAAATCATACTATAGAATTTTATCAAATTTTTCTACAGTTTTTTTTTTACTTATAGAATATGTGCTCTACAATTATACACTAGCCTAACAATATTTTTTCTATCCAATCCCATGTATGCCTTAAGTTGAATAGTCTTATTTATTATAATGACAAAGAACATTATTTCTATCTAAGTTTATGCAATTCCCTTCCCTTTCCGTCTGAGCTAATAATCTAAAACACAGATGTCGTGGTGTAATTTTACAGTGGCATGTAAAAACTTATAGAAAAATTAAAAATTTTGCTCTTTTCAAGCAAAATATGGCAAAAGACTTACACCTCTGTGAAAGCCAATTTTGAGAGAGAAAAACAAAAAATCAACTTTTCAGAAATGGCAACAAAAACATGTCTCTTTCTCAGTCTGCTTCTGTTTTTTTTTTTTTTAATCTACTGTTCTCACATTGAAATTTTATTTTTCCGACTGAGTGAAAATAATGCCTGGACCACCGGGACTCGAACCCTGGATCTTTGACTTACAAGGTCAAGGCTCTACCAATTGAGCTATCCAGGCCGACACCCCGGTCAGCATTACTCACTCAGACAACCTTTAGGCAGAAACATCTCTGGTCTATCATGTAGATAGCTCAACAGAAATTAAGATTTGATTTGAGGAGACAGGATGTGACAGGATGTAAGACAGGATGTGATTTTCTTCCACAGTTGATTGTGTGATTTTAATAAAAATTGTATTTCTTTCTCCCATTATCTAATGGTGTTTTCCATTTCCTGCGGCTTATTTTTTGTTGAGCTATCTACATGATAGAACAGGCCTGGCCAACCCAAAACACTTGACGGGCCGCATTAGAAATCTATTTTATTCAGGCGGGCCGCACCATATGTATACATGTGTAAGTGTACGTTTATGAGTGTACGTTTATAAGTGTACGTTTATGAGTGTAAGAATCATGTATGCATATCCTTGTTCAGGGAGGGCAAGGCGAAGATTCGGAGCTGAATAAATAAATTTAAATTATTTTCAATCTGAAGTTAACAATAGTACGAGGGTGAATCAAATATAAACGAGACTTTTGGACCTGCGCGCGCAATAGTGATGGAAGAACGTTCGGCTGTTATTGGCTGTTAGGTTGGTTTGTCAGGAGTGGGGGAAGCACGTGACTCATCATCATAGACTCGCTCAGTGTCCATCGTTACGATGTCCGAGCAGGAGGTACCTCCCTCTATTGCGCAACGTATTGTTATCAAGTTTTTAGCTGCAGAAGGTGTAAAACCGGCCGAAATCTTGAGAAGATTGACTGCACAGTTCGGGGAAGAGACGCTGTCGCGAGCTAGAGTGTTTGCTTGGCATAAACAGTTCGTGGAGGGCCGTGAACGTGTTGAAAATGAGAGCCATGACATTGGAGCAACTGGGTTGGGAGACACTGGAACACCCTCCATACAGTCCAGACCTGTCTCCCTGCGACTTCCATGTCTTTGGTCCTCTCAAGGAAGCTTTGGGAGGGCAAAAATTCCACAGCGATAATGAAGTTGAAGCATATGTGCGCAATTGGCTACAAACACGACCTGACTCTTTTTACCTGGAAGGAATTAAAAAATTACCTATACGCTGGGAAAAATGTGTTTCTAAATCAGGAGATTATGTAGAAAAATAAACTATGATTGTTTGTGCGTTTAAAATCAAAATAAATATTTTAAAAAATAAGTCTCGTTTATATTTGATTCACCCTCGTATAATTAAAAAAAATTATGACATATGTATTAAGAACTACAATGAAAAGATTGATTATATTTCATTACAATAGTGTGATTCTTTAGCAATCATAATTGTTGAAAGTTATTTCCACTTCCAAAAGGCAGAACGGATTTCTTAATTTTTATTTTGTTAACTTAAGTTGTCAAACTTTAAATATCGGTAGTTTCCTCGCGGGCCGCAGAAAAGTGCACGGCGGGCCGCATGCGGCCCGGGGGCCGCGGGTTGGCCACCCCTGTGATAGAACAGAGATGTTTCTGCCTAAAGGTTGTCTGAGTGAGTAATGCTGACTGGGGTGTCGGCCTGGATAGCTCAATTGGTAGAGCCTTGACCTTGTAAGTCAAAGATCCAGGGTTCGAGTCCCGGTCCAGGCATTATTTTCACTCAGTCGGAAAAATAAAATTTCAATGGATGTGATTTTCTTCCACACTTGATTGTGTGATTTTAATAAAAATACTGTTCTCACAGTTGCTCTTCTGTAGTGTTTTTATTTTTCAATTCTCCTACTGCTGCAAAAGAAAACCTTTTTTTTTTTTTTTTTTTTTTTTTTTTTTTTTGATTCATACTCGAGCATCTATGTTTTTTAAAATTGATACTCATATTAATCAGACGATATTTATATTTTTCTAGCATTTTCTAGAAAATATTTATGATAAACTCCAATTGCTTGCCATGTTTTTTACATCACAAATCAATCACAGTTGAAAAAAGAAAATGCATCATCGCCTAAACTGGCAACAAATGAAAATTTTGGTTCGAAAAATCAGTTATTTTTGGTGGAAAAAATCGTTTGTTTTCACTCTTACTCTGGCTCAGTTAATTTTAAACTGCCAAGTAAGATGTTAGGCTTTTTAAAAACTGTTTTTAGATTTTGGTGCCAAATGTTGTTTTAAAAATTTTATTTTCACTATATCAGGGTTACCACTAAATTTCAAAAATAAAATTCCCTCACTTTTCCAGGTCTATATTTAGAAAATTCCAGTCACAAAATTTGGTTCGAGACATAAAAAATAACTCGCAGTATGAAACAGAACATAGCTCGCGACATAAAAGACAACATAGTAACGTGACTTGCGATATAAAATGGATGCTCAAAAAGCATTTTCCAGGTTTGTATCATCATTTTCCCAGGTTTTTGAGCAATATTTACAATTTCCCCTGATATTTCCCTGACTTTTTTTTGTAATTTCAAATTCCCTGACTTTTCCAGGTTTTCCCTGAGGGAACCCTACTATATCCATGAATAAACCTTCAACATCCAAGAGAAAATAAGAAGAAAATATTGCAATTTGTGATTTTAAAACTGTTTGAGAACAACAACTTTTTGTTTACAAATCAAAATGTTTCCAAATCTGTTTGTTTGATATGATATTTGAAATTTGTATAGGAATGCTGAAAAAATTTAACCTGCAACAACATTTTAAACAACTCCATAGTGATTTCAACACCAAATATCCTGCTGGATCACACTTGTGAATGGAATTTATCAATAAAAGAACAGAAATCTTTAGCTGGCCAACAATACTTGTTCCAGAAGAGAAATGGCGAAATAAGAACTATGGTAAAGGCTCCTTATGAATTTTCTCTGTTGTTAACTCACTAGAAAAAAACTTTTTCTGATGGAGAGGAGATAATAATAATAATAATTAAAAAAAGGACTAAGACGATTTTATAGCAATCTTTCTTGCAGGCTTTAATCCTAAGAATCTTTTTCACGGGAGTCCCCAGCATCCTTGGAGGGAAGACCTTCATGGTCAATGCTGGCTCCTAGAGTGATGTTTTACTCTGTGTTGGCAGCTTCCTCGATGAGATGGCGCCACATGCTGTCTATGTTGGCCTTGGGCTCATTGCCATTCACAGAATTAGTATTCTTAATAGTTTCCAGAGTTTTGTGATAAAAAAGCATAAGTGGGGTTTTCGTTGTCAGTGAGTTTCTTGCCGTCATTGAATTTGATGTTAATATTTTCAGTTTTGGCAGTTTTAGCTAGTGCTGTGTGTTCTTTTATTCTACTATTAATTTTTCAATTAGTTTCAGCTATGTAGAAGCCATCATCGGAATTTTCGCGGCTATAAGGGATTTTGTAAACTCTGGCTGTATCTAAAAAGTTATTTTTGTCTTTATCGCTTCTTGTAAGTTGAATATTTTTGTTTGAAAGTTGAAATATTTTTGTTTTGTTTAATGGGTATATAATGGCTATATTTTGCAGCTTCATTTTTTATTTTCAGTGAGACATTGTGATCAAAAGGAATTGAGTGTGTAAACTTATGTTTTTTATTTTTTTTATATATAACTGGGGGTTTGATTGAGAGTTTTCATCCTTTTACAATATAGTTTTTGAATAATGTCTCTCGGATACCCACACATTCAAGGATCAAAACAATCAATCAAATCCCCAGTTATCAAAAAAAAAAAAAAAAAAAAAAAAAAAAAAAGAAAAAAAAAACACAAATTATGTTTGCTATTTAAAATTTGTCTTTTTAATGCTACACATCTACATTTTCAAATCAAAACTATTTATAAAAAAGTTGAGCAATAATTAGTGCAATAATACTCTGCACACTTTTTAAAACTTGACAATCTATTTTTGTCATTAATGAAAGATGAGACAACACAGACAGTGTACAGTTAAGCATATTTGTGTGTTACACCAATGATAATTTTGATATTATGAAAGACCTTCTTGATTTATGCCAACTAGTTTTAACTAGAGGTGAGGACATTTTTAAAAAAGGATAGAGCAGATAAAATTAGATAGTGTTTCACAGATAGACAAGGTTGCCATTCAAATAGCAGAATGAAATTCTCTGACTTTTCCAGACGTGTTCTAAGAAAATTCCAGTCTAGCCATATATTGTGCATTGGTTGTATTGAGGGCAAAATAATTATGGTACGACTTGAAAACACAAAAGTTACATATTACTTTGACCTAAGGACAGATTGACCTCCATGTGGGGTCTTTCAAAGAAGTCTTGTTTATAAAATATGGCAGAAGCTGAGGAAAAATTAATTTTTTTTTTTGGCAATCATTGTATGAAATTCCCTGACTTTTCCAGATTCTGGCTAAAATATTCAAATTTCTTGACTTTTCCTTGACTTTCATGGTCAATTTTCAAATTCCCTGACAATTCCAGGTTCTCCAGGTTTTCTAGGTAGCGTGGCAACCCTGGACAGAACAACTTGCATGATTGTCATGATAAAAGGTTTTGTTATAGTGTTTGAAAATTATTGGGAAAGAAAAGTTTTTGAAGTATCATTGTACAGTTGAACCTCGTTATAGTGAACCTGAGATATAATGAACTCTTGGTTATAATGAACTTTTCCAGTGGTCCTAACAGAACCCAAACACCTATTTTATCAGTAACCAAAGTTTGGTTATAGTGAACCTTCAGAAATAGTGAACTTTCATGAAGTCCGAAAACAAGTCACCATAACGAAGCTCAACTGTATTATCCATCAAGCTCTTTGTGCCAAGGACTTAAACCTGTCTTGTGTTGTTGACCTGTAGTTCATTGTATCAACAAAATATGAGTTCAAGTTCTGAATCTATGATGATTTCGTGAGCTTTTCCCATAAGAAACAAAAGAGGATGGCGAGTTACTCCTTCATTGTAGTGTGTACTGGCTTTCCAAAGGAAGTGCACACACGAGATTTTGGAATTTGAAGGAGTATGTTTTAAAAAATCTAAAAGAAAAGAATGAATTGCCCAATGAATGCTTACTACTTAAAAATGAAGACTGACTATGGAATTTAGCTTTTCTCGTCGATATTATGGGACATTTATGCAATTGAAATTTAAGAATATAGGGTAAAGATTGTATTTTTTCTACCCAAGCTAGTCATATATCTTCTTTTGTGAACAAACTTTTGCTTTTTTTTCTCTTGAATTTGGTGAAAAAATACTGACATATATCACTTTAATGCAGGAATTAGCTACAAAATCAATAAGACAATGAATGACAAAATATGAAAGATTAAAAAAGTATCAAGAATAACTGAATTTTCTTTTCAAGAAATATGAATTTTGCCAATGAATTATCATCCACCATTGTCCTCCCATGAACTTTCTGTACCAAGATGCCATTCATCAAGAATTAACTGAATTTTCTTTCCAATAAATATGAATTTTCCCAGTGAATTACACAATAGCAATCACATGCCATGTATACTCTGTATATATATTTTCATGTTTTTGCCATTTTATAATTTATTAAGTACCAATATTTTTACAATAAATGATTAACAATTTCTAATGTTAAACACAAAATCTTTATTTCTTTTAAAAGACAGCACAAAAATTAAACCAATATTTACAAAATAAATTAAATATATACAAAAATAACAATACAAACTATTTTATTAAAGAAACAAGATTATACATACAAGAATTCTTGTAATAAATCTATAATAACACCTCTAAATCAATCTTTTCTTTACCAGTTTAAAATGTCATAAAAAATATTCAAAATTATTTATCATCATTATTATTATTAAAAATGTGAATGTGGTCTACACTATAAATTTTGTCAAGAAACATATAGGCACTTGTTTAGGTACATATAATGTGACACATATGAATACAGCAAATGATATACAATTTATTGTTATATAATTACTATATAAGGATTTACAAAGAAAGAAAGAAAGAAAGAAAAAAAAGCACACTAAAATATGATTGTAAGAAAGAGAAAAACTCTTTGCGAGAATTCTAGCAAAATAATTCTGTAGATCAAAAATTACTATTATGTAGTAAATTTACATTAAAATACATTTACATACATAACAAAAAAAAAAAAAAAAAAAAAGCACCATGGAAAATTACTGACTTTTATTCGTGTTTGAATTTTTGATAATACATCCTACTGATTTTTTTTTTTTTCTCTTCTTTAAATTTAGAGTACTTACATTTCATACCTTAAGAATTAGATTTCCCACCTCTTCTTTTCATTTATGGTTACAGTATAAAATATTCAGTATAAATTATAATTATGCAGTACAAATATTTTAAATCTGTGAGAAAACAAAATAACGATACAAGTACTGATGAGTAAATACACAGGATTTTAACAATATAGTAACCACAGATTTTTGAAAATATCATATAGAATTAAACATATGTAGTGAAATGCCAAAAGTCATAGGATAACAGTATATAAACATCCAGATAGCAGAAACACAATGCAAGAAATGTAAGGATGCATAGGGACATTCTATTTCAGAAATTGTAAAGAAATTTAGCATTCCTTGATCAATATCAACCGTCTGTGAAGTGAAATTGGTCTGTTAAACACTTAAATGTTTCAGTTTAAATTAGTTAACTTATACTTTTAACTAGATAAATTTACCTTATACAATATCCTTTTAAAAAACTTAGCAAATATATTTCGGGTATCTCTGTACCCATCTTCACTGCCAAGTGATAACGTCTGTTCCTCTGAGGTGGTCACTTCGTGGTGGCAACAAACACCACAACACCACGAAGTGACCACTCAGAGGAATAGACGTTATCACTTGGCAGTGAAGATGGGTACACAACACCACGAAGTGACCACCTCAGAGGAACAGATGTCATCACTTGGCACTGAAGATGGGTACAGAGATACCCGAAATATATTTGCTAAGTTTTTTAAAAAGATATTGTATAAGGTAAATTTATCTAGTTAAAAGTATAAATATTCTTAAAAAGTATAATTTAGTTAACTTAGTTTTAGTTCATTCTTTTTTATTTTATCCATTTAATTTTTAAACTATTTGAAACCATAAAAAGACAATTTTTCTTAGTAAAGGTGCTTTTTTCTTGAAAAAACTAATTTTTTAAGATGGAGTTTTTGGGCACATTGCACTCGATGGATGGTTAAGAATACACTGAGAATATATAATTTTAGGCATTACCTTGACTGAGATCAACAAAGTCTAGGTAGGACTAGACAAGCAACACTCAGTGATGCCAGATTGGGGATTTTGTCCCCATTTTGGGGATTTTTGAGGCTTCTGGGGACAATTTTGGGGACCAAATATTTGTAGGGACTTTCTTGGGGAATTCTAAAATTTTTGGGGACAAATCTGGGGAGTTCTTCAACTTTCTGTCAATGTTGGCAACGTAATGATTTATCCCTACGACCTGGAATTTTCAATAGCTTTATTGTTATTTGGGGATTTTTTTCCAAAATTGTCTTTATTTGGGGAAAAATCTGAGCTTCAATCCACTTAAATCTGCTTGATATATATATATATATATATATTTGTTTTGAAAAAAATTTCATTTTCCCTTTTTAGTAGAAATTAAGTTGGGGATTTTTTCGAAAAAAAACCCCTGATTTGGGGAAATTTGAAGACCTGTTTGGGAAAATAATTTTCGACCATCTGGCATCACTGCAAACAACAGTAACAATCAATGTGGGACACATTAAAGATATAAAAATGCACCAGTGGATTGGCATTGAAAAGTTATACATAAAAAACTTCATAAAAACACCATAAAATGCACGAAATTCACTATTACTTTGATTACTGCACTCATGCCTACTTTGTTTGCCTGATGAAAAGTCGTGTTTTATTTTGACTCAAAACAATTGTTGCAAGTTTCTTGCATTTTTTTATGTTTTTTTTTTTTTTTTTACTTATAACATGAAAGATATGCTTGTCAGGACAGTATAATGAAATAAGGTCTTGATTAAGCAGCAGAAAATCAATTCAAGTGTTTTTACTAACAATAACCTTATCACCTTCACTTACTATGTAAACTATCAGCTGGATCTCATGATTCATAGACAAACTTGGCAAAAATAGATGATAATGTTGTCACCTAAAATATTTATAATACTTTTTTTTTTCTATTTACATTTTAAAAATATTGAATTTATTTTTATATTTACAAAATTTTGGGAAAAAAATTAGTTTAGAAGTTAAATTAAAAATGGTATTCTATTTCCTTTTTGAATATACAAATATTTCATAATGGAAGTAAATACTTACATTGTAACTGTGTATTTTTTTATTCTACAAACATGCATGAAAGTGCAAATCTGCCTAAATGTTTTAACATATGTACAATACAAAATTATCACAATATAATGCAAAGTATATTTGGCTTCTAATGCTTAATAGATCATCATCATTATTATATATATATATATATTCCATACAGAAGTGAAATGATTTCGTACTTTAGCAATCAATTGTGAAACTATTGCATAAATCACATACAAAGAAAGAAGGAATTCTGTTGATTTATTTGAGCATTAAAACAGATTAAAGATCAATTATGCTAAAGCATAAATTTGGTAGATTAGCAAAGAAATAATCAAGTATTTCAGAAATCATTTGCAAAAAGTATTATTTATTTCAGAGATTAATTGTGAATAAATACATATTTGTTTCAAACAGATGTGAAATTATTCAATAATCCAACAATGAATTGCTCATAATTATGTGTTTCAAGAATTGTCAGTGAAAAAAAACAAATCAGCAATTAGCTCCTTGATTTTTTATTTTATTTTATTTTTGTATTAGTGAAATGATACTACAACTTCACAATTCGTTGCAAAAAATATTTTTTAGAAAAGCAGTAATTTTGTTGATTTTTCAGCAAAATAATCACATACTGGGAATCAAGTTTGACAAAACAGTGAAGATATAAGGATTAATTGCTGTATATTATTGCATCATTGGTTATGAGAAATATGAGAAGAGTTACATAACAGTTTGCTAACTCTCCCTAATCTCCATGAAATTTTATTTATGGTTTCCCTTTGCATTTGCAATGATCTCAGAAACAGCCCAGATGACCTTCATAAATCAGGATTTCTGACTAAAGTCTGAAATCTTTCATGCCTGTATAACAGATGCAAAATAAATAAGTAAATTAAAAAAATAATAATAATAAAAACCTAATTTAGTATTTATTCTTTTAATGGTCAGTCAATTTAATTTTTTCAGCAAATTATATAGGGTAGCTAACATTTGATCATTTCAATTTTCCCTCACTTTTCTAGGACAGTTGAGGGTAAATTTCCCTGACTTTTCCAGGTTATTTTCCTCCATTTTTATAGATAACATTTTACAAATCAACATTTTTTGTTTGAATGTTATCCCATGACATTTGGTACTTCATTGGATACTGGTGAATGCCAATCTATAGGGTAGAAATTTAAGATCAGTTTGAAATATATATATATATATATATATACAGGGTGTTTCAAAACTCATGGGCAAAAATTTAAGGGGTGGTAGAAAACATCTAAACAAGCCATTTTCACCATACAATGCATGGGCGGAGAGCAAGCGGTGACCGCTAGAGGCGCTGTAATGGAAAGTGTAAAGTGCATATTTTCTTATACATCGTCATTTCTATCATGGATTTCAGAAGGCCTGGTGACATACAGTAATCAGGAAAAGGCAGAGATGCATTTTATGTATGGTTTGACGAATGGGAATGCTCTGGAAGCCGCTAGACTGTACAGGCAGCGTTTCCCGAGAAGACATGTGCCAGACCGAAAAATGTTCGAGCAATTGCGTCTACAACTTGTCCCGTCCACACACTCCTGTCATGTCCTGTATCATACATGCCGGAGATGAAGGATCCCGCTTCACACAAGCACCGATGCAATCACTTGAAAATTTTTTGGTCTGGCACACGTCTTCACAGGAAACGCTGCCTGCACAGTCTTTCAGCTTCCAGAGCATTCCCATTCACCAGATCATACATAAAATGCATCTCCGCCTTTTCCTGATTACTGTATGTTGTCATGCTTGCTGAAATCCACGGTAGAAATTATTACCGTGTAAGATGTGTGCTTTATACTTTCTATTACAGTGCCCTCTAGCGGTCACTGCTTGCTCTCTGTCCATGCATTGTATGGTGAAATGGCTTGTTTAGAAGTTTTGTACTACCCCTTTAATTTTTGCCCATGAGTTTTGAAACACCCTGTACATATATATACATATAATTTTTAAGTTCCTGAATTTCCTATTGATAACTTTTAATCTAATACAGTTAAATGAGGTACCTTGTTAGATATTTTTTGGTCAATAAATAAATATTTTCAAAATTTATATTTCAACAGAGTAGCCTCTCATGGAGAAAACGTCTTATATTGATTTTTAGAGAGCAAAATAATAATGTTAAAAATTAGATAATTTCAACATAAAATTAAGCCATATACAGGGCGTCCAGAAAAGGACTTACTGATTTCAAAATTAAATACCTTGAAAACAAAGTACAATAGAGGGATGAAACAAACTGTATATTTATTACGAAAGCTGTAAAAATTGGACACCAGAATTTTGAAAATAGTAACAAAAGTTGCCAACAGACGGCGCTGTAAACAATTGCAAGACACTGGATGAGCTTGAAGAAGCAATGTGTACGGCATGTGAGTCCATTTCCATTGACACACTACAGGGGGTGATGGCAAATTTTGTTGTTCGTTAACACCACCTTTGCATGGCTAGTGGTGAATAAAAGGCAAACAAACAATGTGAGATAAAACAGTTTTTAATTCGATTACCTTAAAATGTATTTTCTACTTGAAAAAACAAATACAGTCTATTGTAAATATTAATAAATATGAGAATTTCCCAACAGATATTAAAACTAACATTTAACACAAATGAAATCTGATAAATTAATTACAAATGAAAAATGATAAACAAATGCTATTAATGTTAAACTGGTATCCCAATAATATAAAATATATTTCACATAATGTAAAATTTACTACCACATAGATCTATAGTAAGATTTTTCTATAGATAAATTGAATAAATATTCATTAGTAACTTTCTCTATAAAATGTCCAAATTACAACTCAAATTCTGTTTTCTTTCTTTTCTTGTTTTTTTTTTTTTTTTTTAAATAAGTTGAAAATGAACATGTCAAGTTTATCTTTGAAAATAACAATTGAATATTTTAAAAATTTGAAAGCAAAATCTTCTTTGAAAATATATAAACAATAATCAATTTATTATTAAAATTTAGTCTTCAATTAAAAAAAAAAAAAAAAAAAAAAAGTACTGTCTTTATACAAGGAAAAAAAATTAGCATTAACAATGGATGAAACAATGGGAGTTTATAAAATATGAAATGAAATAATTGTACAATAAAAATGTAAACTTTAACTACATAGAATTATTTATAAAATAAAAAAATGAAAGAAAATATCTTTGAAACACATTAAATATTATCACAGAACAAACATTTAATAAATCAAAAACAAAATAATAAAACAAAATGAACAAATAAACTGTTTTCTTTCAAATAAACAAGCATAATGAAATTAAATACCCTGAATGAGAAAAACACAAAACTGTTTAAGCAACCAGATATGTTTTTAAAAAGTTATTAGATTTGAGAATTATAATTCAATTTTTCTCTTTATTAGAAGAAATATTTAAAAAAACAGAAAATATATTTGCAAACCTTTTTTTAAAAAAATTCAAAGATTGATCATTTACTCTGTAAAGTTATCTTTTTTTGAAACTAAGTCACTTTTTAAAAACATGCTTCAAATGTTTAACAAAAATTGTTTTACATGAGAGAAATAGGTTATTTTTTATATTTATAAAACAAATACATTTTTAATACATAAAGTTCAGAAATTAAACTATAATTAAAATATGTCTACGATTAGCTAAAAAATATGCGATAGCTAGCAATTTTTGACTTCTGTAAGATAAAAAATTTTCATTTCATCTACAATTTCAATATCTCTAAGATAGCAACAAAGGACACCAGTATTCTTCTTTAAAACATCAGAAATATTGCATTCAGGCTGTAAAAAAAAATAACAAAAAAATTTATAATTGAAAAATAACATTATTTAAAACTAACAAATATATAGAGAAAGAAAGTAGAAATTTAAAAATACTGTTAATAAACATTGAATATTTTGACATGTAAGTTAAATACTTTTAAAGGATTTTTTTCTAAAGCTGAAGTACAGGGGTTGACTTCGGTTTATTGATTTCTAGATTTAATATTCTTTTAAACAAAATTGTCTTCTCTGTTTTCAACAGCAAGCCTGACCAACCCAAAACACTTGGTGGGCCACATTGCAAATCTATTTTATTCAGGTGGGCCACACTGGAAATCTATTTTATTCAGTCGGGCCGCACCATATGTATACATGTGTATGCGTACGTTTGTGAGTGTATGAATCATGTATGTATATCCTTTTTTATGGGGAGGGCAAGGTAAAGATTCGGAGCAGAATACATTAAATTTAAATTATTTTCATTCTCAAATTAACAATAGTATCATAACAAAAAAAATTAAGACATATATATTAAGAACTACAATAAAAAGAATGATTAATATTTCAATACGACGTGTGATTCTTTAACTATCATAATTGTTGAAATATATTTCCACTTCGAAAAATCAGAATGGATTTATTAATGTTTAATGTGTTAACCAAAGTTGTCAAACTTTAAATATCTGTAGCGTTTCCTCGCGGGCCACACAAAACTGCATGGCAGGCCGCGGGTTGGCCAGCCCTGTTCTACAGCATTACTAATGCTACACTTTTTCAAATACCAAATTATCACTTCAAATTAAATGTGCAACTATGATTCTTTTACTCATTTTCATTTTTGTCTTTATTGCTTTATACTCCTTTTATAGCTATCTAATTCATCCTTTTAGCTCAAAAACTTTTAAATAGCTTATTTAAGAAGCATCAAATGTAAGTCCTACCTATATTACAGCCACTTTTATTCTTATTTCACAGCCCCTTTTTTACCCCTCCCTCCTTAATATGTGAATAATGCCTAGAAAAAATTCTAAACAAGCATGACATTTTTTTTTTTCAGTGACCATGATTTCTTTAGTCAACCCCAAAAACCATACTTATCCATCATGCCTATTTCATGGGCACATAAGCTCTACCTAGAAAATGTACATGTAGTTAAATGCTCTTATTTAAAAATAATTTAAGGAGGTAAAAGAGTCAACCAGCACAATACTATGAAACATGTATTCACAGATCATTACTTCATGGAAATGTACTTTCTTTGGTATCTACTGTATAAGTATGGTTGGCAGATTACATGATATAGAAGTCCACAAATATGTCGAAATTGAAAAAAAAACTTGAAATCAAAAATTTTCCCATAATTCATTACATATCATTAAAATATTTAATCTTTTGTTCCTACTTCTGAAGAGGGATTTTGTACAAATTCTTTGTGAACTGTTAAATATAAATTACTTATTATAAAACTATGGCTTTATTTTGGTTTTTCTTTCTGGGCAGAATTTACTACTTCCATCCCATTTAATAAAGGTGCCACAGTAAAAATTAAAAATACAACAGCCAAATTTAACATTAACATTCCTATAAAACCCAATAATATTATCTTCCAATGTATTCACAATGATAAAGACAGGATTGATCCACTGGAGACCACTGCTATTTATAAAATCAATCAAATAAATGATAATAATGAACCCAGCACCTACATAGGCATAATTAAGAGAAAAAATAATAAATGCATACAAGAACACCAAAGAGATATAAAATCTGGAAAAATAACTACAGTTTAACTAAAGAAAACCAAAACAAAATCTTAAAATTAATTTCAACAGCTCAATTAAACTTGCATATTATGAAAAACAAACTTCTCCATTGCGATAGAAAACAAAAAGGTACGGGCAATTTCCAATTTAGCAGTTTGCAGTCAATATGACCCAATTTTTGTAGATGTCAGATGGCATTTGAAGAAACGGAGGAAGAAATAGAAATCTCTATGAACATCAACTAGGAAATTTACCTAAATATGCTTTGGCATGTTGACAACGAAAACGTTTGTAAAAAGTTATTAAAGGCAAATTTTTAGAACTATTTTTATATTGTGCAACTTTATCAATAAAGCTTTAATGATAAAATTCAAAGTTTAAAAGAAACATGTTTTCCCGGGCATTAATAATATTAGAAAAGTTTAAGGAAGAAATTTTAAAACAATATTTAAAGGCTATGAGAATAAACTTCTCAAACAATTATTGGCAATTTAAACTAATTATTTTATTTATTTATTTTAAAATTAAATTCTTGAGAAAAATATGCATGCTTGCTTATTATTTATATATTAATACTGATTCTCAATGTTCTGATAAATAAACAGTAAGTATACTAATAAAGATAAGTTCAAAAAATAAAATGTGTTAAATTTTTTAATATAGAAGGGAAATAAATATACCTGATAATTGTCTTCACTTATTTTAAGGATTCTCTTTATAGTAGATGATAAGAGCTGAAATAAATATGCATATATTTACTTTAATTTCATAAATTATTATAATTAATAAAAACTAACACATTTAAAATCGATTTCATCATATGTGTTATTACTACTTCTTACAAAATTTACAACCAAATTTAAAAACAGCCTAAAGTAATGCAAAATTATAATAACAATTTACATTAAATTGAAAGCAATTTGTATTTGCTAAAGCTTCTGAATTTGATGCATAAGCTAGCTGTCCAAAACATAACATGATCACCATACAAAATGCAAATTTAATATCAATAATAGTATGTAATTGAGACAGATGAATTTTTAAAGTAACTAAAAAATAATTCATATGATTCCAATAAAGATAAAACTTTCGAAAATGAAAAACTATATGTTTGAAGTAGGGTAATAAATTTCTTAAAAGGGTGGGGGAGGTTAGTTTTCAGAAAAATATATTAAAAGGAAGAGGGAAAATTAAAAAAAAAAAAAAAAAAAAAAAAGGAAAAATTAAAAGAGATAATTTTATCTACATTTTACATAGATAATAATTAATGCCACATACATGTACATTATAAGATTAAAACAGCAAATAGGACAAAATAACATAAAATAAAAATTGTGATATTTATTAAGTTAATGCAAAATAATTATTCTTAGATTCTATACTGGCTTGTTGTGTTGGGTTGTGGGGATTAAGGCTGATTGACTGCACTAGGGTCCTCGGCTGGAGGGGGATTTCAGTCTGTGGGGGGTCTTTCTAAGGGATCCTAGCCTGTATTTACACAAGTTATGGAGAAAACCATGAAAAACTCCAAACAGCTTGGATGACGAGCGTGAACTGATTCTATACTGGGATGCAAAGTAATTTTCCCTTCCAATAAAATGATTGCTAATGAATTACCAAGTTATAAAAAATCCCAGTAAAATAATTTAGGGGATAAAAAATAAGATAAAGGTAAGTTCAAGATACACAAAGAATTTTTGCAGCTCTTAAAATCTAAGACTTACTAGATAAAACCCTTGCTAGCATTATAAGTAATAATAATTATATTAATAACAAGCAGTGGCACCCAATAAAAGAATTTTCTGTATCTGCAGCAAAACTAAATTTGTCTGCAATCCATGAATGCCAGACTAAGTCTGGTTTACAAGAACTATTAGTAATTCATAAAATATGTAAAATTTGCTTCCAAAAAGAAAATAAATTAAAAATTATGCAACAAGTACAGTAATCTAGAGATATAATGTAAATTATAATTGTACGTTAACCTTGCATTTCTTTTTGAGATGTTAAATTAATCTGCAGAGATTTAAACAATCTGCAGCACTTGCTGCCATTCTGCACTGTTTCTGGGCTGTGGTCATTACAAAACTTTTTACTATATTTTCATACACAAATTAACATAGTACAAATTATTTATTTAAATTTATTTTCCATGATGAATACAGACGATTTTCCTCTCAGGGAAGTATAACACTAAATGTTGAAAGAAAGTCAATTTTTTCTTTGCAGACAACATCTGAAATAATGTCTTTTTTTTACCTCCGAAAAGATATTTAGCTTTGTTTTGAATTATCACAGATCTACAATCCAATCATTCATTTTAAAGGTACTGATGAGTTTTATTTATTTATTTTTTTTTTTAAATACATACTCATATTGAAAATTAGCACCTACTGGAAAGGGGGGGGGGGGGGTAGATAAATCCTTCTCAGAAGAAGAAGCGGTGCTCCTACATACACAAAATCTGTTTTTCTAAATTGAGTTTATTATTGAGATTACTATTATCAATAATTCCTTTTTAATTTCACAATGGTTGGATAAAAACAATTCTCACTGGGCCCCTTTATACGAAATTCTGGCCTATACTGCCATGTTAAAAATTATGAAAAAAATGGGATAGATAAGCCACCTGTTAAGCAATTTTAACCAAAAGTCGATAGGCACTAATTTATGTCAAGGTGCCTACCAATTTATGTGTAGTAACATATAAATTTCTTAGTAAATATGTGCATTAGTTCTTGAGTGAAAGCTACCACAAAAATTTGTCGCATACAGAGAGAGACATTTTTTAAAAATGGTCAAATTGTGTTGTGGACCTCACACAGCATGTAAATCCATCAAAAATCGGAAGTACAATTTTTTTAAATTATCTGATACCTTCTTCTATTGAATATAGAAAAAAAGTAAAAAAAAAGAGAGAGGAAGAAAAACAGTTTTTAAATGCTATGATTGAAAAATTCAAGGAATAATGGAAACTTTCGATTTTAAAGCACTTTACATATATTTACCTGAATCTTCATTTTCGCAGGGGATAAACATGTATCTTGAACTATCACTTCCATTTTGACTTTTAGAATAGGCTTTGGTACAATACGAGCACAGTCTTCACAATATATAACAGAGCTGTAAAATAAAATAATTGTGTCTCATTCAAATAATAACAGTAAAAAACAACAACAGTGATCAAGATAACTACAACCTAATTTATACTTACAAACATATTTGATAGATTATCAAGCAATACTACAAACTTTGATTTATTCTTGGTCCATACTAAAAATTATATATTGTGTTTATAAAAGATGACATTTATGAACAGAATAACTCATATTTTCTTTTATAATGTAAATGTTTCCTTTTTCTGCTTGAACACCTTTTCTTTTGTAAATAACATTTGTGCATGTTATTAATTGCATGTTTCTTTCTTCTTTTGTTTTTGCCAGTGAATAGACACAATGTTGTGTTCATTTTTGACGTATTTGTTCAACACTTCATGCAATGTGATATTTTCGACTGGATATTAAAAGAGAATAACAACATCACGAGAGAAAGCACAAACTTTATGATGGTTCATCAAAGTAGAAAGAAAAATAATATAAATACAGAGAAATTACAGAATGGTATACCAGAAAGATCCTGCCTCGAGAAACAGTTTCTTTCTTGCAGTGAAAAAAGAAGTTGCTAGAAACTAGAAGTTATCTTAAATAAGGACAGTCTCTGACATTCCTGCATGAGGGAATGATGACAATGATGAAATATGATGGGAATGATGAAAGATGACATTTATGAACAGAATAACTCATATATTTTCTTTTATAAAGTAAAAGTTTCCTTTTCCTGCTTGAACATTTTTTCTTTTGTAAATGTCATTTGCACTTGTTATTAACTGTATGTTTCTTTCTTCTTTTGTTTTTGGCAGTGAATAGATGCAACATTATGTTCAAAACTTCATTCAATATGATATTTTCAACTGGATATTAAAAGAGAATAACAACATTACAAGAGAAAGCACAAACTTTATGATGGTATCAAAGTGAAAAAATAATGTAAATACAGAGAAATCGCAGAAAAGTATACCAGAAAGATTCTGCATCGAGAAACAGTTTCTTTCTTGCAGTGAAAAAAGAAGTTTCTAGAAACTAGAAGTTATATTAAATAAGAAGAATTGCTGGCATTCCTGCATGAGTGATGTTGACGTTAAACATGTCAGAGAGACATTCTTACAGATTCCAATGAGATCAACAGCAAGGGAATTGGATATACCAGTTTTGATTGTGCATAAAGTTCTTAAAAAAAGATTAGGACTGTATGCTTACAAAGTTCAATTTGTTCAAGCCTTGGAAACAGATGATAGGTCTAGAAAAATGAATTTTGCAGCAAACATGCTAAGAAGGATAAAGGATGCTCAAATTCTTATTCACATAATGTTCTACAACAAAGTTTGAATTAATCTTTTCTAGCATAATAAATCACTGTAATGAGTGCATATGAGGATCGGAAAACTCCCATGAATAACATGAGGTACAAAAGGACTCCTTAAAGGTTAATATGCAGAGTGGAGTTATGTATGATTGCATCATTGGCCCTTTCTTTTTCATTGAAAAGACACATCTGTCATTTATTCAGACATATTAAAAAATTTTATATTTCTACAACTTGAAGATTTTTAGCCACATGTCTTAACAAGATGTTAAACCCCATCATTAGGGTACCTTGTTCGTAGTTTTTTGAATGACCATTCAAAATAGATTGTGCAAACTGGTCCATTTCCTTGACAACCTAGAGCACCTGGTAATACCCTGCTATATTTACTTCTTTGGGGATTTGTAAAAGACATCGCTTATAGGAGGAAAGTATCGAACATTGAAGATCTGAAGGCCACGATTACAACCACTATATATGCCAACATGTTTTCCCGTACCTGGCGTGAAATTAACTACCATCTTGATAGTTTCTGGGTGACGAAGGATGCCCATGTGAAAGTTCATTGACAAAAGCAGTAAAATCTTTTTTAATCTATCTAACCCTTACTGTTATTAATTTAAATTTACCTTAATTATTTTATGAATCATTAAACTTCAAAATTTGCCAGACCTTTTAATAGACATCCTGAAAAATTTTGCATAAACAGATTCCAGTACATATTTGATATCAAACACAGAAGCAAAAATTTGAGAATGAATGAAAATGTTATTCAAAATAAGTAATTAATCACAAAATTCATTAATTAGCAGATAAATCGAGATTTGGGGACAAATTATTTAATAAATTCATATCCCTAAAATGTTTTAGAAGCTATTGTTATTGATGTAAAACATACATTATACTAAGACTAATTTAATGTGAATTTAATTATCTTACAGTAGCAACGCAAAGGGTAAACCAAAATTATTCATGCTAGCATTTTATAACACAAGATTTCATATTCTGTAAGTAACATTATATTATCATAAACTATACTTAGGCTATTAGAAAGTTGTAAACATATGAAACAATAAATGCAAAAAATCTGAAGGCCCAGTGCTTTGAAAGAATCAAAATATAAATAATGAAACAATGATGATTACTTTGACATAGATTTTTTGTGATATATCACCTACTTCTATCATAAAAATACATAAATATACATATATGCATAACATAAAAAAGAGAAAACATAGATAGTTTAGCAATTAATTTTAAGTTATATTCTTTATCTATGCATTTAGAACAGGCCTATCCAACTCAAAACTCTTGGTGGGCCGCATTGTAAAAATCCAAGAACCATATACACATAGTAATTCTTTTTCTGGTGGGCTTGTAAGGATTTAAAACAGAATATGTATATTAAATATATTTTTATTCATAAAATAACTATAAAACAGTCAAAAATGTATGATTATACATTGATAAGTATAATGGTAGTAAGAATCAGTTATTGATCTGGTAATGTTTTATTAACATCAATGAGTGCGATATTTGTTTCATTAACTACCTTAATCGGTATTTTCATTTAAAAAGGTCAGAAATAATTTATTAATTTTAGATGTTTTAACCCATTAACGTTCATTGATTTTGCAGCGGAACCAAACATTTGACAAAATTTAACAAATTTTTTTTTGCAGCAGTTTTTTAACATTTCCCCCTTGTTTTAATCAGTTTTTAAACTTTTGTTCCTTTTCTGTTCGGTAGATAGCAGCACTATTCCAAAATTTAACAAATAATGCTTCAAATGAAGCTAAATGAATAAGTCACTTGAAGTTTCTTAGTGGGTGCGAGTGCAAATTGCTGGTTTGATGATGCACTTATGTCTAATTTTTTTCATTTAATGAAGAGCTGGACTATTATTTTCACCTGAAACAACTTTTATGAGTTTTTGTAGTCAATAATGTTTACTTACAAAGTGTTTTATTTATTAAATAAAATATTATTTGAATTTAATAAGGTTAACTTATAGATGTTTCAAACCAAAAATTATCGAAAAGGAACTATGCTAATTTTTTATTTTTTAAATATTTATGATCAGCTATGTGTCTAAAAGCCATTTTTACAATTAGTTTAGTAATTTTTAAAATAAATTAAGTAGTGAACGTTAAAAGGGTTAACTGAAGATGTCAAATTAGAAGATTTCCTGAATTCTGTCACAGGCCGCAGAGCCTTATACGGATGGCCTCATGCAATCTGCAGGCCGCGGGTTGGCCAACCCTGATTTAGAATATCATTCTGATGTTTAACAAAATAAACGACACAGAATTATGCAATTAACATTAATATTATACTTAAAATTAAATCTTAAGTATACTGGGTGAGCATAAATAATTGAGCACATTTAAGAGTTTCTTAAAACAAAAACAAAATAATGTAGCAATTACTGCTATTGTTTACATAAAAAAGTATTTTAAAATTTTATTTATTTATTTATTAAGATCGATTTTCTATTGTATCTGGAGGTAGAATCTGATTAAGAAGAAAATAACCAAAGAACCAACATTCCAATGTTAAAATGACTGAAGTGTGTTCAAAAGCAATATGCATTCTGGATTTTAAGAAAGCAAATCTGTTATAACATTTCAAAGATGTTTTCACTTACAGTATTGAAACCAGCATGCTCCAAATAAGGGCTTCATTAAGCATTATTATCAGCAATTTATGGATACAGGGAATGTGCAATATCAGAAAGGTGTTGGTAGACCTTTAGTCTCTGGTGACGTTTTTGATGAAATATTGGAGACTTTTACTAGAAGCCTGACTAAATCAACCTATCATGCGAGTTTGCAGCAGAAAATACAAAATAAATAAACATGAAAGTTTTGCATAAATTCCTGAAATTACCCGCATACAAAGTGCATATCTACAGGTTTTGATTTTGCCATGGATGTTCTAAATGAAATTGACAGTGACAATTCTTTCTTGCGGAAAATGTCTTTAAACTATTATAATAGGTTTGCTTTTGCGAAACCACAGAACTGACATCAATCGTAAATGCACCTCAGCCATTTTGACACTAGAATGTTGGTTATCTCTCTCTGCATCAGATTCCACCCACCAAACACAAAATGCCACCTAAAAGAATGTTCTCTCATTTAAACAAAAACAGCAGTTGCTACATCACTTTGTTTTAGTTTTACAGAATTCTGATATGCACCCAATAATTTATGTTTACACTTTATTATAATGAAAAAAAAAAAAAAAAAAAAAAAAAACATACTGTGAATCTTCAAGTAGATTTTCTCCAGAACAAAAAGAACATTCCAACCATGAGACTGCAGTATTTTCATCTACTTTGGATATTACTCCTAAAATATAAAATACTAAGAATGAATATGCAAATTAAAATAATAAAATAAAATAAAATGACCTAATTTCTATTTCACTTTATGCTAAAAAAATTTTGTACACTAAATGTACTATATAAGTTTTTATAAGCTGTCGGAGAGACAATTTGAATAAAAAATTTTCTAATGTTGTTTCTCAGAATTCATACTAAGAAAAAAAGATAAAATTCTGTATGTTGTATAATAGTTATCCTTATAGTATTACATTTGTAAAATTATAAGAAAATAAATAATAAGTAAAACTTTAAATACAAGCAAATCTATTAAATATATATATTAGGGGTGGGAATCGATTAAGAGTTTTAACTGGGTTAATCGTAGTTCGTTAATCGATTAATCGGTCGATTAATCGAATTTTTAATCGGTTTTTATTTTTCTTTATATAATTTTATTTCAATGATGAATAAAACTCTCATATTGTGTATATATATTATATACATTTTATTCATAAGTCTGACTGAAAAAAAAAAAAAAAAAAAAAAAAAAAATCAAATTTTTTTTTTAAATTAATTATATCTGTTTCATAGCTCAAATTTAAATCAATTTTCAGAGTAATAATTGGTGACTTTAAGTGTTAATTTTATAAAAATATTTTTACTTGTTTATTTTATTTATTTATTTTTTAAGTAAATTTTTTTTCTAATTCATTTTGAAAGAAACATTAAATGAATTTACACATATTTTAGTTTTATATTTGCAGGCCTTGTCCATCTCGCTTGTCACTATTTTTAAATGAATTCTCAACATTCCATATCATTATCATAAGAATCTCAAATTCTTATATTTTAGTTCTTCTTTGTCACTTCGGACTAGGACACATAAGGTTATTTTCTGTTTCTACTTCAATAGTTACTATCAACAATTCTGAACAGACAATAAACGCTTGAAGATATTGTGAAACTCTGTTGACATTTCCCTCAACAGAGGGATAGTGGAAATCTCAATCCCTTCTTTTCTTTTCTTTTATCTTTAGCATTTCCATTTTTTGAAAGCTTCTTGTTTCTGAGAATACTATTAACCTAGCGAAAACTTTCTCTAGAAGGCTAAAGACTGGTGGTGTTTCTCCAGAATGCACATGAAGCGGCATTTTGTTTAATAACTGTGCCCCCCCCCCCCTTTTCTCTATCAACAAAAGTGCAAACTTCTTTTGAGAAGTTTTATTTTTTGCTTTTTCATTATTTGATGGATGTTTCTTAGAATGTTAGTTAGCAAAATATGTGAAAAAAATATTTTGTAGGCAGAAAAGCATTTTTACTTTAATTCGTAGTTTGAAAATTTTAATCGAATTTTGAAAATTTTTAATCGAATTAATTGATCCGATTAACTCGATTAAAAAAATTGATCGGGACTAAGCATTGATCGATTAACCGAACCGATTAATCGATTAATCGGCACAGCCCTAATATATATACATATATCTCTGGTGTGTAAAAAACACACAACTTCTATTACTCACTATTACACATATCAGAGCTTGAAATTAACAATGGTCCATTGGTCTGGGACCACAAAAACATTCAACGGATCAGCAAAACATAAATTATAATGGTCTACCAGACCAGTAAGGCTTTTCAGTTTATTTATTTATTTTTGTTTTCAAAAATTGCCTATAAATCTTTCACACACTATAGTAAGTGTAGTACTTCATTACAATTATCAATACTGCATATTCTCTGTAATTTTTGATTTAATTTCATTTTAAAAACTTCTTTTTTACTTTTAATACTTAATATACAGTACTTTATATGTATAGTAAATATGTGACTATTTAACTCACTTATTAAAACAAACCTTTTCGACTCATATAAAACTTCATTTATATTTTAAATTATAAATATATGTAGTTATTGTATTTATCATGTAAATTTATTTTGTCTAGCAAATTTTTAAGCATTTTTAAAAATCTAATAGAATGGATGAACAGACCCGAGAAAATTTGTATGGACCAATAAAATTTTAAAATTTCTGCTCCCGCAGACCAGTGAATTAATTTTATTAACCCTTTGCACTCGAGACCTTTTTTGCTTCGGCGAACCAGCGTCAAGAGGCGATTTTTCTCTTAGATACTGAATGGCTTATCATTAACATACATGATTTCACACACAATTTAATTCTTAAAACTTTTTATTTAACCATTTTACGTAACTTTATACTTCAAAGAAGGACGTTTGTTAAACATATTAAATATTAACACATCAAATCAAGTGGTGATCGAGAGTCACCTCTCGAGTGCAAAGGGTTAATTTCTAACCCTGCATATTACATATTATTTTTAGAGATAGTATGGTTAGAAGACAAGACAATAAACTGACTTAACAATTCAGACACTTAACAGTTCTTTTGCAAGCAAACTAATAAAGATATTAATAGCAGGAGACTTGGCGTTGGAATATTAAAACAGGAATAAACTACTACGTTAGAAACGCCAAAGAAAAATTATTGAGGTGCATACAGCTGTTTCGGTAGACTAAAGCGTACCTTCTTCAGTGCAAAAAGAATTCTGAATCTGGAGAAGTGCTCGTATATATAGGAGAGGGACCGGATTTAGTTCAACCAATAGGATTACGGAAGAGGTGGGAAGTGTGGCCAATAGGAATTAAGGAATGTGTAGCTGTGTAAACAGTAGAAAAATTAAGGAAATTTGGCCACACTTCCCACCTCTTCCGTAATCCTATTGGTTGAACTAAATCTGGTCCCTCTCCTATATATATGAGCACTTCTTCAGATTCAGAATTCTTTTTGCACTGAAGAAGGTACGCTTTAGGCTACCGAAACAGCTGTATGCACCTCAATAATTTTTCTTTGGCGTTTCTAACGTAGTAGTTTATTCCTGTTTTAATAAAGATATTGTAAAGATATATAATGCAAAGTTTATTAAGCAAATTTTTAAAAAATTGATAGAGCCATTTTTTGAAACACTAATTTCCAAGATCTAAACCTGGTCTACATAATCAGGACACCTGTCAGTTTTCCTGTAGTAACCAAGTAATATATGTGAGCGGACATCTAAAAAAAGGGTTTATGTAGCAAAATTGAAGAAAATCATTAGAGTCATTTTTAAGATACTGACTTTCAATCCTAGTTCCGATTTTCACCACACCTTGACAAACTCATTTGTTCATCAGAAACCAACAATTACATAAGAAAAGATATCTAACATGGCATTAATATAAAGAATTTGAAGAAAATCCATTGAGCAGCTTTTAAAGAAACTCACTTGCGATACCTAAAATTTGTTTATATTTTTATCATCAACATATCATTATGAATTTATCATCAGAGCGCCTATCAATTTTCAACTTTTTAATTTTGCTCTGAACATTATATTATCATTAGATGTAATTTTGACTTCGCCTCTTCCCCCAATAAACTGTAGACCTTCTTTGTCAAGTTGTGGCCCTGATATAAGGTTTCTCCTAAGCTTTGATGAATACATCACTCCCTTTAAAGTAAAATTTCTTTGGCCAAAACGCAATTTAATGTCTCCTTTTCCTTCGATTGGCAAAGTGATGCCTTCCATGGCTACAGCCATTTCTTCATTTTGTTGAGGTTTAAATGATGTGAAAAGTTCACGGTCTTTACTAAAATGATGAGACGCGGCAGAATCGAATATCCAATCTGATTCATTTGTTTGCTGAGCTAAACTGGCCTCAGTAATGTAGTAAGATGAATTTGAATCCCTACTACTATTACGGGTCTTAGAATTTGATCTAGATTGATATGAAGATTTTTTTCGACTCTGCCTACCTCTTGATTGGAAGGATTTCTTAGGACTGAAATTCTGAGAAGGTAAGTTTTGGTTTTGAAAAGAGGGTTTAAAGTCAACATTTTTACTTCTATTGAGAGAAAAACAATTTTGTCTAGCATGGCCATTCTTATGACAAAATGTACAAATTAATTTTTGTTTTAGAAGCTTATTTTTACCTGTATCATTTAGATGAGAAAACTGAGCAGAAATTTTAGCTTTACTTAATTCATTATCTTTATTTCTTAAATTTAGCCTAGTTTCCTCGGCTACCAAGCAAGTTACAATTTCATTGAATGTAAATTTATCATCTTCCCATCTCAGTATGTTTTGAACGATACCGTCGAAATATGATGGGAGATAACGTAACAATTGATAAGATGCAAAAATTTCCGTCAGTCCCCCCTTAGAATTTTCTATTTGTTTAAATATCCTCATGACCCGGGACGCAAAGACATTTACACCCTCACCAGGCAATATTTTGCAATCACACAGCTCAGAAAATAAACTCATGTGCTGTGCACGAGTATCTGGAACAAAACTTTTGTTAATTAAATTCCATGCCTTTACGGGGTCATCCTCGTTTTCTACAATTTTCCTATACTCAGTTTCTATATTTAAGTATGAGACAGCCAAAGCAGCATTAGCTCTAGACTTAAATTTATTAACAGCAGAAGCATTGCTTCTGTCATCAGCCAAAACTGGGGCTGTTTCCGTACCAACAACTATGTCCCAGAGTCCCCGGTCAAGAAGAACAAATTTAATGTCACTCCTCCATTCCTCGAAATTAATCGCATTCAGTTTGGGAATAGAATGTAAATTGTTGACAGCCATTTTTGAGTAAAAAAAAATTGTATAATTATGGTTCAAACAATTTAAAAAAATATAATATATCAAAAATATCACAATTTTTCTTATAAAAACCTTTGCCCCCCCGAATTAAACATTCGGTAAATTCATTTATTACTTGAAAATTTATTCAAATATATATATATGAAATTTCAAAAAGTTTTTTTTTTCTACTTTACTGAAAAAAATTTTACAATATTCCCTCAACAATATGCAAAAAAATGGTCATCATTACTTAAATTAAACAAAACATTCAAGATTTTCATTTATTAACATTAAACAACTTTTAATCTAAATTCAAACAATTTCTTGTTTCAAAAATTTACTATAAATGCAAAAAAAAAAATTTAACTTTCAATTTATTTTTCAAACAAAACAGAAAAACATTAATTTATGAAAGGGCCAGCATATTTACATGCTGAAAAAGGAAAAGCCCATAACCACTTTTTATTTCTCTTGTTAGCTGGTGTGAAGTAGATCCAAGGCTAAGTGAATTAGCAGAGGAGCCACTCTAGACATAAACACCAGCTTAACAACATTTAAAGTTAATTAAATGAATTTGATAAAATGGAAGCTAGAATAAGTAAATATGTTGAAAGATAAAAATGTATACGTTGTTAAATAAATAATGACCATAACAAATTTTAATTTAATTTGTGTTTTAATTGAAACAATAAATTCAACAAAAAAGTTTATATAAATATAAATTGATATAACAATAAGATAATTGAAGTAGACAAATATTTTTATGAATAACAAACATACCAAAGCAGATGCTGGATGACAAACAAGGTGAGTAAGAAGACAATATTTAACATCCTTTTATTTCCCATGTAGGTTGCAGAAAAGACAACTAAGTGCCATTACAAAGAGCTGGTGACACTTATGTAGAAGTCGTGACGTTCTTTTTTCCACTTGTTATTGTCGCGATATTAACACCTATAAATTTCATTTAAATTTCGAACTCACAAAAAGGATTAACGTGAGTTATAACTAACTAAAAATGAAAAGATTTTATTTGAATATAAAAAATAAACGCCACATATTACGGCGATATTTCATGAAGCCGGCATCGGCAAAAAATGAACAATGGCAGGGGCAAGAGCAAAGGCAAAAGCAACCGCAACACCCACTACCATCGCCGTTCGCTATTTATAGCTTCGCGGGAGAAACGAAGTGATCTTCCGGATGTACGTCGGGGCATGTGCCGGCGCGGCGCGTGCGTAGTTTTCGGCTATTGTTCTTAGATGTTTTATGCAAATTTTTGAAACTCGGCTCAGTCGGAACTTCCGGAAGGTTAGCTATTGTTTACGTTTCGCGTTTGAAAAATTAAGATGGATGATTTAAATTTGAAAACTCCTTAATATAGCATTTCATTGAACGATATATTTATTTTCCTGGTAAGTAGAAAATATATTAAAAGGAAATTAGGATTTTTAATAAATGTTTAATTTTTTTCAACTAACGTTTTTTTTCCCTTTAAGCTTTATTTTAAGAGTGATTAATTTTTAATATATTTAATTAGCATAACGATAAGAAAAAACGGCAAACTATAGGTTTACTATTAACAGCTTCTCGGCGTTCGCGCCACGTGCGGCCCGGCAAATGCCGCGTGGTCAATCTTCTACGTATGAACCACCTACCAAGAAAATAGTCGCAAATCTGATTTAACAAATCAATAGTTCAAGTTTTTTTTGTTAGAATGCACGCTACTTCATTAGCGCTTTATCAGCGACTGGACTACGATTTATTTTTGTCAATGTGCAAGATTAAGCTGTTTGATGTGCCTAATGCACGTGTACTGCAACCCAAGCATCAACGGAGCAGATACCTAGCTGACGGTTTCCATCCTGCCCTCCTATGAGTAATTAAAGATGTTCTACACAGAAGTTTATGGACTCTGTCTCTTTTTGGTGAGCCCTTTCCATATCTTTCCTTAATATTTAGGTTCGCGATTCCAATGTGTACTTCAGCGATGTTTTTCGACGAACTGTTCCTGGCGTTATGCCTCCATCATCCACCACGCAAATTAACTTTATTGTAACTATTACGATCACCCATTATCCCACAGATTACTATAGTACTTAAAATGATGGAATTAGAACGAACAACTGTTTGCGTTGTCATATTTCGGTAGAAATATTTTAATAGATTAGAAACACGTAGACAACTCATACTATATTATATTTAGTGTTTGCTCTGTTTTTCCATATAAGAATTGATATATGCACAGTGGCGTCGCCAGAAAAAATTTCAGAGGTGGGGGGGGGGGGGAATTTGAAGCAAAAATGCTTACCAGAATTTTCCAGGGGGGGGGGGGCAAGTGCCCCAATTGCCCCATTCTGCCGACGCCCATGTATATGCATTAAAAAATATGCATAAAAAGTGTGTGTTTGCTACTTTATATTTTTTTATTACTAAATCCTAAACTTAAGTAGTCTTTTTAAACTATTAAATTTTCATGGTTGGTATGAATCCTAGTTATAAAATTTATTATTTATGATTAATAAATGAGAAATTGTAAATATTTAAAATTTGTCTGTGTGCATGTATATGAGAGTAGAGACAGAGAGAATTTTTTTGCAAGTAAAAAATAGGGCAGTTACAAAATGTAAGCAGATAAAAATTTAAGAAATAATAATTATTATTATTATTATTATAGTCCAGAAAAGAAAAAATTACATTACCTTTAACTAATACAAGATCTTTAACTTTAGATGATAAATTTAATGGTGATACAACATGTTCATAAGTAATTAGACAAATTTTCTTCATCCTTGATTCATAACTATGTCTAAATTTATCAGCTTCAGAGTTTGAAAGGATTTCACAACTGCTAAATTTATCAATTAACAGATAACCTGAAAAAAAAGGAATTTCAAAATCAAAATTTTGTTAAACTGACATAAAAATACATAATCTTATTCAATTAAAAAAAATAAATAAATAAATAAATAAATTGGAAAAAATAAATATAAAAGAAAATATATTTATACAGAAAGCCATTTTACAGAGGAAATTGCCAAATAAACTAAGCAAAATCAATGCTACTGGCATTTTATTTTATAAAATATCTGTTGATCAATTTAATACACACATATATATACATTTTTTACACAATTAGAAAGCACAAAATTGTGTAGATGGAAATTTAATGGATTTTTATTATGCTTACTAACAAAACTGTGATTATAAAATATAATTAAATATGATGGATGTATATCTACCAACACAGAAAAAAAAATATATACATATACACTTTTATTAAACACTTTAATTAGTACGGCAAACTTTCATGTAATATAACATTCACAAGTAGCAAAATAAATACGTTTTTTTTTTTTTTTTTTTTTTTTTAATAAATTCAAATTTAAAATTCAGATTAACTAGTGTCTAATGATACAAAAAATTTAAATTAGAAAATCACCACAAATCAATGCTAAAATCAAAACTTTCAATTACATAAAGCATTTAACAGACAAGGCTTCACACAAGAAATTAAGTATTACTTTTGAACAGATTAATAAGCTGCATAATTACAGACAAAATATCATCTTTCTGTTTTTATGTTAATTAAGTTTAAAGATTTTCTCATTACACATAGATTAAAATACCTTTCAATTTTGTAAAAAACCCAAAAAAAATTTTAAGGGAAAAAAAAAAAAAGTTGATTAGAAGAAATAGCCAAAATCCAGTAATTGTTAAATGACTAGGAAGTATGCTAAATCTAGAAATTTAAGAATAACCAATATTTGAAGCACATAAAAAATATATATATGTATATAAATATTCATTTTAAGTAAATTGGAGTGTAAAGGTTGATATTTTTATTTACCAACTATGTGAAAAATACCAGAGCCGGGAATCTAACCCGGGCACCTCCACTTAATGCACGGATGCTCTACCACTGAGCTACCCTGGCAGACAACCAGCTAGGCATTTCTCACATAATATCCGTTGGCCAAGTCACCGAGTCTGCAAACGCAGCTATATCAAGTGACAATATTATATTTTTCACATAGTTGGTAAATAAAAATATCAACCTTTACACTCCAATTTACTTAAAATGAATATTCACGGTTGATGAATTCATGAATAAATATTTCTAAATTGCATATAAATATTTTTTAAATTATATATTTATCATAAAAAAGACTCACTTTCATCACTTATAGCTTCTTTAATCAAAACAGTTGCTCCAACAAGAGATTCTTTCATTGCATTAAGTATATTTTTAAATTTAATCAAATAATATTTTTTCACTTTAGAACACAGCAAGGATTCATCAGTGATGTAAAAGTCTTCTTTGTCTTGGCAAAAAATCTTCCCAATACAACTAAAACGCATATCTTTGTGGTTATTCTAAATGTTAAAAAATAAATAAAAAGTTGATTAAATACAATGAAATAAGTGATTTATATTTACAATATTCAATAACAACATCCGACCGACAACCGAACAAGCTGGTCAGACCATCAACGCGTAGGCTGATCCGGTCGTTACACCATACTTACAGCATGAAACGCTCAGATAAGTTGGGTAGAGCCCTGAGAGGTTTATACCTTAAGTCTGTAATGTGTAATGTATTATAGTATGAGTAGGTACTTAAATATTGCTTTGTGAGCTGTGTAAATATTGCAGGAGCACCTTTTCTCACAGATTTTAACAGCTAACTCTGGCTCCTTTGTTTTGAAATTATGGCAGTTTGTGGGATCGTCAGACAGTTTTTCATTGCATTAACTTGCACTTTCTTAGCTAACGGCTAAACCAAAATAAAGATGCTTCAATGAACTAATTCAGAATCTTTCTTGTGTCGATGACTGCATACCACCAAGACACTACATATATAGTATGTTTAAGTGCATTCATGAGTTTTCATGATAAACTTATATGAGTATCCCCATTTTTTTTTGTTTCCTCACACAAAGTTGAATAAGTCTTTCTTAATCACCCTACATATTTAAGATGTATGTTTTACACTGTGATCCCATTCTTCCATGGCAGTCAAAAATTCATCAATATGCATAAAAACTTAATTTATATTTTTATAATTGTGAAAGTCTTGATGACTTTATTACCTGCTTCCTCCTTACTTTCATTGTGTATTATATTCTACTCTTCTTGTCCAATTAAGTATTCTTTTGACAAAGATACTGAATGAGATTCTATCAACTTATTAACATCTTCATTACTGATGTCCAAACTTACTTCATTGAATAAACTAACTGAAAAATCACTCATCATTTGTAGGCATAATTGTTTCCAGAATCGTTTGATTATTGACTTTTTTATTTCAACAGACAAGTTTCCCATATTGTTAACGGCATTCCATATACAGTGCCTGACGCTTAATAAAATCACATTCGTTCTGAGCCTAAGTGGCTGATTTTTATAACTGGCAAGCTTTCCGGAACACAGAAGAATATTCATTCCCAAAATTGGAATGAAATTTGAAAATGAAAGTATTTATAGAATTGTAAATAAACCAGATTAATATTTTTTTAAAAATAATTAATTAATTATTCATTCAAAATTAATAAATCAAACACAGATATATATATATATATTAATTAATAAAGAAACATTATGAATAAAATTAGTTTATATGTATACTTTACTGGACTTTTTAAAAACATTTATGTTGGACTTTTTAAAAACAATTAATTATTCAATCAAAATTAATAAATTAAACACATACTTTTTATAAAATTTAAAAAGAAATATTACAAATAAAATTAGCTTATATGCACACTTTACTCATGTGTTGGACTTATGTTCAATATTATTTGCAAAAGCCTAATATTGGTCATACATTTTTAGATCTGTACCCTGATTTTCCCCACACCCTTCTTAGTGTAGTAAGAACCTTATGCGCATCAATTTCAGTAGGTGGAGGATCCGGTTCCTCGTTTAGATCAGAATCATTTGATGGTTCGCTTGAAACAAATGAGATCTGCTCCACAATTTCGGCGTTAGACAGTTCAGCTGATGTTATTACGTTTTCGTCAATCCCAACATATTGAATAAAATCTTTGTTAAATTCTTCCTCACCTTCAGAGATGACATAGTTTAGGTTCTTCGTCTGATTTAAATCCACATGCGAGGAAACATTTTTTGATTGTGTTTGTTGTTACACTGTCCCAAGAATTTTTTATATAATGCATTGCATCTAGGAGACTGATAGATTTCACTATGCTATTTGTTGAAGATGATGCAGAAGAAACATTGATTTAAATTGATTTCTGTCACAGCTTTTCTAGCCAATTCTTTTCTATAATGGCATTTAAAGTTTCAAATAATTCCCTTATCAAGTGGTTGAATCATACTGGTGGTGTTAGGGGGAAGAAACCCTAATTTTTTGTGTTGCAATGTCAAATCTGTGGTGCAGTTATATAAAAACAGAATGATATTTTCAGTCAGTTTTTTGTCCCATTGCACCAAAAAATCTGTGAAGATTGCTGATGTCATCCATGATTTTTTATTATTACAGTAATCAACAAGTAAATTTTTAATGCTTTTAAAGCACCAAGGTTTCTTACTACTTCCAATAACTAAAGGTGTTTTCTTGACAGTTCCTAACATATTGCACGTCAAAAGAACAGTTACACGTTGTTAATTTTCTTGCATACTTCACTGGATTCAGTTTTGAACATATGAGTGTGCTCCAGTAAAGCCCGATAAAATAGTGCGGTTTCATCAATGTTGAAAATATGAAAGATGGACAAATACTAGGCGAGTCGTATTAATCCTGGACGACAGGACCCATGCCCCAGCCCGCCCGTTCCCGCTGTTCAAAGTCTTTTTCTAGTGAATTTTGTCCTTTTATTACTTCTGGTGTGAGCGTGTTTTTTTTTTTTTTTTTTAACACACTTGACATTGTGAGTTTTTTTGCTTTTCTTCCCATGCTGTTTCTATGGGGTTTTTAGCTTTTTTCCCCTCTTTTTCTACATTCTAAAGTGGCGGTGGTGTCTTTCAACAAATTCGGCAAAATGTTTGTTTTCCAATGATCAGCAGCGTCAAAATCTGCGTCTTGTTTCTCTCTGTACAGTTTACGATAAACAATATTGTTTCACTCTTTCCATCTTGTCAACCAGCCATCTGTAGGAGTGAAGTTTTCAACATTCATCATTTGCACAAATTTCATAGCTTTGTCACACAAAATAGTATGATAGATAGGAATTTTTTTTTCAATCTGGCATTTTTTAACCAGACTAAAAGTGCTGTTTCAACATCTTCTGCTTTCCCTACTCGTTTTCTCTTATGGTTAATGTTTCTGTTTGCTACAATTTGAGAGCTAATATCATGTCTATTCTTCAGCAAACTATATAAAGCAGATTGAAAAATTCCAGGCTTTAAAGCTGCTTCCCTTTGGCTACATTTCGGAAAAATAACATACCATACTTTTCTAAAATTTCACATTTTTCTTTTAAACTTAAATCTTTTTGCTTAGACATCTTGCTACTTCATTGTTTCAAAGTAAGAACTACAAACATAAACACTCTTTCAATATTAAAAAAGAGAAAAACGATAACTCACGAGATCACTGACTAATCAAAGCAAATTTATAACTTACTAGTGCGCTTTGAAAATAAGCAGTTATTGAATTTCTTGCTAGGACAGGTAATAAGGGTGCTTATTTGATTACTACACTACAGATGTTTTCTTTTAAGAGAGTTAATATAGTAACTTGTTATGTTTTATTTTTCTTTTCCTTTTCAAAATTTAAAAAGAAATGCTGTTAGAATAAAAATGCATTGTATAATTTGTGCATATATTTATATTTTTGCAGTTGGAGATTTTTTTTTTTTTTAGTTTACTAACCGGCGATAGTTTTAAAAGTAGTTTGTATTAATTTTATTTTGTTCCTGGCAATCTGAACAGATTAAGTAGTTGATTTTATTAACCAGTTATTTTATAAAGCGACAGGAACTATATTATAGTTTTTCCAAAAATGTCTTAGATGCCATTTTCTTTTTTACATTTCCTATTACGACAGCCTGATTCATTATTGTTCTCATATAATATTGTTTAAATGTATCTAGCACTATTTGATTGATGGACTACATTTTTTTCACAAGGGTTGCAAAAAAAAAAAAAAAAAAAAAAAAGGTATAGCTGTTGTGAGGGTAAGTAGTGTAAGTCTGCTTTAACGAATTTAGAAAAATGGCCTCAGTTGGAGGTGCAAGACATGATTCATTTCTTATGAGCAAAAAATGCATTGCATGTTGAATGATGGTGTCATCATTCAGCATGACAATGCCCCATATTACTTGCCAAACTAACTAAATAAATACTAATTGTCCTACAGAAATTTTTGATTTTATCTTAGCAGTGGTAAAAAAAAAAAAAAATCTGTTAAAACTTTTTTTTTTTTTTTTTTTTTTAAATCATTATAAGAAAGAAAGCTTTACTTTACATTTTTAAGTTTAAGTAAAAACATAAATTTTAATGGAGGGATTTTTGTATATTGAAAAGTGAAATAAAAAATAAAATCTTCTTAAACATGAATTTTATGTTCTAATAAAAAACTAAATAAAAAATAAACTAACAAAAATTAAATTTTTATAAAGTTATAAAAGCAAATTACCTTTTGAAGAAAAGAAAGGGGTTGAACAATATAATCATAATACAGTGGAAATGTTTCTTCAGGAATATCAGATGGAATTTTATTTAAGGAAGTTGGTATGAACTGATAACAATAGGACTGCTGCATAAAGAATTTCTAAAGGGGAAAAAATGTTTATCTTAAAAAAAATATATATAATATAAAAATTATTTTCTTAAATAATGATTTCCTTTTCTTTACTAAAGTTCTAACAAAAATTAAACTCTCATAACATTTTTGGAGGCAAGAATAATAATAAACTAGTATATAGCAGATTCTCGATTAACTATGATAAAAATAAATAAACAAAAATGAAATGCAATAGAAACTAAAACATACTTATAGATTTGGGGATTAAGAAATTGAAGAATTTCTTCTAAAACTTGAGAAAATAATATAAGAAACCTGTATATATATATATATATATATTTTTTTTTTCCAATGACAAGGCAAATATAGAAGCAAAATGATTACAAAAAAATCAAATAGGAATACACACAAAAAAAAAAAAGATGACAAAGAGTAGAAGTGACCGAAGTCATTGCCTTAAAAATTCCCTGGCACGCCAGTAAAGCACAGTTTGCCACAGAGTTGCCACGAAGTGAAGCACATCGACGGATGTGTTGTCTGTTCATTGGTTCTGCTGAATTGCAGAGGGGACAACCAGGGTTTGAAAAGATGTATAAGAGAAAATAATATAAGAAATCTTATACCTCAGTAAAAATAAAGTCACAGTGATGCATTAAAACAATAAGGTGTTATTTAATTACTTGAAGTAAGAAGATAATTTCACTTTCAAATCTGTTGAAAAAAATTATGAAGGCTATGCATAACACAATATGTTGAAGAGGCAATTTAATGCAATTTTTCTGTAATGTGCTAATGATAAGTCAAGAACAGTTTTAAAATTCATATACAGTACCCGCCGCTTATTAAAATCACATTCGTTCTGAGCAAAAGTGATTTTATTAAGCGGCTGATTTTTATATCTGGCGAATGTTCACGCACTCGAAATAAAGGTGTTACTTCCCTGAATTCGAAAAGAAATTTAAAAAGATACCAAATAATGGAATTAATAAACAGTATTAATTAATTTTTAACAGATAATTATTTAACTGTTCGATCAGAATAAGAGAATTAAACACATCCCAAGCTCTGATGTGCTTTCCTTTGAGGAAAATCATCATTACTTTGCTAAAAGTCCACACCTTTCTTTAAAATTTAATCTTCTTAATAATTTCTTAATCTTTCCGCTTAAACATCTTGCTTCTTACTTATTTCAGAATAAGAATTACAAATTGTTTTTTAATAATTAAAAATTAAATTTACAAAAATAACTGGCGAATTAAACCAACTTTGTAGCGTATTACCGCTCTTTGAAAAATACATTCCTTGAAATTGTTCCTAAGACAAGTGATGGGGCGTGTTTAATTGCTGCAAATGTAAAATTTAATGTTGTAAATGTAAAATTTTCGACAAAGAGAGATAACGGAGGGATTTATGTATTGAATTTCTTTTTTATTTTAAGAAATAAAAAATCACAGTGTAAATAAGAATTTGTTCAGTGTGCATAAATGGTATTTTTGCTGCTGAAGAGAGTTTTTTTTTTTTTTTTAGTTTATTAACCGGCGATGCTGATTTTATTAAGCAGCAGTTCTAAAATTGGTTTGCATTGACTTGATTCTGGTCCTGGCAATTTGATCAGATTAAGCGGCTGATTTTAATAACCAGTGATTTTATTAAGCGGCAGTTACTGTATATATTGTACTGCATTAGTTGAAAGTCAAAAACACCGTTACAATTCATATACAATCTCTTCCTTTCGAATTATTTAAATTATTAATGTCCAATTACACAATCACTTTTTGTAACACTGTTTTAATTGGAATTTGCATAATATGAATTATCTAGAATTTTGGCCATCCAAAGTTTAGCTTTTTCTCTCTGATTCCAGTTAATTGAGAATCTGCTACTGTATAGTCAAAATTATCTGGGTACTTTAAATTCAGGTATCTTTCTGAATGTCTAAGAAAATACAGGATTCTTTAATTTCAGCTATGTACCAGCAGTATTGGTACACACTGTGATTGAAAACACACAGCTAAAAGCAGTGAGGACAAAACGGAATTGTATTTCATAGTTTACCTTTTTTTTTTAGAGATTTTTTTATTTAGAAGCGAGTCATTTAAATATAGTGACAAAGCTCAGCATACAAAAACCACCAGTATTATATAAGTTGAATCATACAGTTAGCTACCCTTTCATAAAATTAAAAAAATCATATCTGTTTTGCATGCAGAATTAAAAATATTTCACACTAATGTTCATAATTCATTAAATTCACTTTGATAAAACTATTAATATCAGCAGTTTTCACATTTAAATTAATTTTGGTAGATTTAATACCAATCTGGTTATTTTCTGCTTTCTATTCAAGAGATTTTTCTCTTACTTTCTAATAAGAAAAACAATAGCCAAATTTTTATACTTTTAGAGAAAGGAGAATCAGTATCATATTCTTGTTCTTACCTTACCCCCATTAGAATGATTTTGAATATATTGGAGAAATGACTTCAACTCATGAGTTCTAAAAGGAAAAAAAAAAAAAAAAAACTTTAAATGACAAGTTGAAAGTAAATTTTAATTAATAATTTAAAATTAAACATCCCATACACAACAAATACTAAATACAATTAGAATTTAATTTAATATGTATTTTAAAAGATTTAAAAATGGTACAATTAGAATAAATAAATAAATAAAAATAACAACTTCCTTGTATTTATTTATTATTATTAGTTTTGTGTGTGTGTGTAAATGTTTATAGAGTAATAGATTAATAAATATTGGTCAGCATTATCTGCCCCTTTTTATGTATTTGTTTTAATTAATAGCTTCAATCTGCAGTAAAGACTAAAGGGTACTTATATTTGGCCGGACATTCACAGGTATTAATACCCAATTTGACAGTTAAGGGCACTGTCCCGAAAGAGTTTAGAAATGACACGCTAGTATAAAACCTATGTAAAATGTTTAGAGAGATTTTTCATTCGCATTTTAATATTTTTGAATTTTGTTTTTTGCACATGATATTTGAGATCAAATCACAAGCCGCCTTTTTATTAAATTTTCGATTTCTCTTATTGTTTGATTGTGATTTTAACTGCAATTTTGGGACTTTGGAAAACTAGGGTATTGTTCTATTTACAACTTTATAAAAATCAACCCATGAAATATCCTTAAAAATTAAATTTTAATCGGTAGACCTTAAAGTTCGAAGTTTTCAAATACTTTTTTTCCATAATTTTTACTAATTTCGTAAATCAAAAATATTTCTTGAGATATTGCGAATTTTTGTAAAACTACTGAAAAATTCTTCAAATCTCCGCCTCCCATCGGTTCCTCCTTATCGGCTTGATTGATTAGACAGTTTCCACTCTTTTTCATCCCTCTCCCCCAGTACACAGCAGGTGTTTTGTAATGTGAGAAAAGATTGTTATTTCCTCACAAGTGCACTTTTAGAGTCAAAACATTTCGTTCCTAAACTTCGTCATTTGAGTAGTAGTTTATAATTTAAGTTGCATAATTTTTAACAGTTTTTAATTCCTCCCCTTGCCTTTTCGGACTAAGAAACATACAGTTTAGGATTTTACTATTAAAGGTTAAACAAAAGAAAAAAAAAACTGTATATTTATGAAAATATAAAGAGTTTATTTTTTTTTTTATTAATTAATTAATTTTTCATTTTATTTCATTTTATTTATTTATTTATTTTTTTTTTAGCGGGAGGTTGAAAAGAACAATCGCAGGCTAAAAAGAAAAACTAACCAAAAAATATTAAATTTTATATACTGGAAATTTAAAAAGAGAAAAAGTAAAAGTATTGGTATCGTTATTAGGATGAAGGCGATTGACTGCACTAGGGTCCTAGGCCTGAGGGGAGGGGTCCTCTGTGTTCGGGAGGGGGAGGTCTTTATAAGGGCTTACCTCGTATTTATTCATATTTCGGAAAAAACCATGGAAAACTCAGAACGGCTGGGCTGACAAGCGTGACCTGGGATCGAACCCGGCACTTCACGTCTACCAGCTTCAAGGACAGAATCTCTCCGCCGCTGGTAGGCCGAAAAAATGGAGGAGATTCTTTATTTAGATGAGTATTTTTTTTATTATATGTTCTTTCCAGGAAGTAAAGGAATAGCCAAAAGACGAAAAAATAAAAATAAAAAATTCCTGCTTTGACTCACAGACATTCAATTTGACATTTCACTGGAAAAGTAAAGTTTGAAAAATTCTTTTTAAATTCAAGGGAGGATGACATATTGGTGGAAGGTAGAAGGGACATAGGTACATAGATCGCTACAAAATGGTAATGAAGCCTTTTACAAGGCAAACGTTATTTGGAAAGTTAATATAAATTGTTTCATAAACATTGGGGGATGAGATCATCCGTAGAAAATAAGCTCAAAGAACAACATAAATATTATAAATAATAACTATAAGAAGAAAAAAAGAGCAGAGGCCACCACGGGTTAAACTAGTTTTCCCGCTGTGCAACTTTTCCATATCCTCTGCAAGACCATATGGTAACAAAGTAAAAAGTTATCATCGAACTAATAGTTATTGCAAAATAATAATAATAATACAGTATAGGATCCGTTATCCGGAAACCCGTTATCCAGAATGCTCCGAAAACCAGAATGCAAAATGCCAACTATCAAAATTTTTAATTATCGTAAAATTTAAGAATTAAAGTTACACAATAGCAGCGGTCAGAATTATAGTTTTACAACCTACTTTCTTTAATGCTATGGTGTCCTTCTGGGAAAATATGGTGAGCACAAAATTGTCCAAATAATTACTGAAACTTTTGCAAATTTAGGTTAGAAAATGATTTTTTATAATATTTTTAATAGATAAGCATTAACAACGCATACTTGCCCAATAGTAAATGAATTTTATCCTTGAACTCAGGTCGCATGCATGAAGTTCCAATTATTATAAAAATTTCAAATAGTTTTTATTAATTTCCATTATTTTTAGAATTCATTTCATAAAATATTTAGCATTATGTGCTAAAAATATTTGAAATATTTATGAACAATCAGTATCAGAGACACATTACAATAAGTAAAAAATATCATAGAAATGTTTGCAAAATCCAAATGAAAGGATTTTACTCTCAGGTCCAAAATTAAATTGTATCTATATTTATTTATTTTTCATTTATTATTACTATTATTATTTATAGTTTGAAATTCTAATTAAGAATGTTTTTTTATTCTGTGGAAATAATTTATTAAATGAACAAATATATAGGTAAAGTGTTTATATATATTATTCATGTTTATCACTGCTATTTATGAAATTATTTCGTATAATTTTTATACATATAATAAAGTGTTCCGGATTACGGAAAAACCCCTTATCCAGAATATCCCAGGTCCAAGCTTTCTGGATAACGGATCCTATAGTGTAATACATAAATAAATAAATAAATAAAATATATTTTAATAATAATAATAATAATAATAATAAGAGAGAGAGTAAAAATGAATAAGCAAGAAAAAATTAAAACTTAACGATAAAACCGGGAAAGCTTTAACTAATTAACATAGTATTTATATGACTATAAGGTGGAGAATTGAATTTTTGGTTTAAAATGAAATTTGGAACTATTTACGAATTGAGTAATTTTAAGGATATAAACAATTGTGTTAGACAACCTTTATTATTATTTAAAGACTCTCATTAAAACCAATGTAGCATAAATATGGTAATTTAACAATTATCTTATACTCCTTTTTCAGTAACCTTAATTTAAAAAATAAAATAAAAAACTAGTTGGCATAGGTGGACTCTGCTCAGTTCCCCACCATATTTATGGTCTTATAAATTTTTAGTGGGAGACATATTATAATCATGTTAAAAAAACTGAAATTGACCAATGCTTGATACAGTGACAGAAAGAAATCCCCGCCTAATAGGCTATCAATCGTTCACTTCGATATAATTATCTTATTCTATTAATTTATTTTATCAGGGTCAATTCCGTTGTTTATGTTTCATATGTTACTATTTCCAATGCAATAATCCTCAAAATTCATATTTACACGAAAAAATTACAATTTCGCTATGTTGATAAAATCGTAAATTACGAATAATTTACGAAATTTTCCTATTAGAATATTTGTATTCAATCATGTTCAAAAAAATATCATAAATGAAATTTTGAAGTTGTCTAATGTATTTATGATCCTCAAAATGGAAGTTTATGCTCAATTTTGCCTTATTCTGACATGTTAAGTAAATCGTAAATTCCAAATAACTTACGAATTTTTTAAATTGGAAAAATCATAGTCTATGATATTCATGCCAGTAACCTAAATAATATTTCGAAAGTGGTTTGACATCTTTACGATGAAAATATCGCTCAAAATTGACGTTTATGTGAAATTTTGCCCTATACTGCCATGTTAAGAAATTCGTAAATTTCCAATAACTTGCGAAATTTTCAAAGTAGCATATTTATAGTTACTGATGTTCATTCCGGCATCAAAACGGATATCTTAAAACTGGTCTGACATTTTTACAGTAAAAAGTTTCCATTTAATGCACGTTTAAGTGAATTTTTGTCCTATTCTCCCATGTTAAGAAAATCGTAAATTTCTAATAACTTACGAAGTTTTTAAAATCGAATGTTGCAAATGAATAGGGTTCTTGCCAGTGTTGAAAGTAATATTTTAAAACTGATCTGACCTCTCTGCGACAATTTGTTCTTGAGATATCGTGTACACAGACTAACAAACTAACGGACTGACACACTAACAGACACCCTACAGACAGACACCATACAAATTTTGTCATTTTCGGATTCCTCACCCCTGAAAACGTGTAAAAAAGTAAAAAAACCGAGGTCGAAAATTTTCACGATTACCTAAGTTCCCCGTACCTATAGTATGATGGGGAACTAATAAAATATGATGCTGTTAATTAAAACTTATGTTACGTATCAATTAGATTTGAAACCCCCATTTTAAAGTTTAAATGGTTTATTAAACCCATAAATATTACATAACAGAGCAATAACTAAGATTAAAACTGTTATAAATATTTCAATTCAAATAAATTTTCTATATGAAACACATAAGATCAACAATTATGGAAACTTTATCAAACAATGTAGAGAATAAAGTGATAAATATTACATGAAAAATTGTCGCAATTTCTGTATATAGTACACACACACACATTATATATATATATATATATTATATATATATATACATATATATATATATATATATATGCACACACAGAGAGAGAGAGAGAGAGAGATAAAGAGAAAGGGGGTGGGGGAGAGATAGATAGATATGGTCATCATTCAATATAGCTGTGCAGAGTTGATAATATTTTAAAATATAATAAAAAATTATTTATTTAGTTTATATAAATTTCATTTATAAATATCATTAATTGTAATGTAATATTTTATAAAATTTCTATACTATTACGTGAAAATATAGTATAATATGTTAAATATTATTAAATAGATTTGGCAAGCATTAATTTTCACAGTTATATGGCCCGGGTTTAAACCAGGGAATAGACTCGGTTTTTTGGGAAGGGAATTTTGAAAGTTTCCAAAACATGGGATTTTGAAGGTTTTCAAAAGTTGCAAATTTATCTTTTTTTTTTTTTTTTTTTTTTTTTTCCTGAGATTAGAGATGTTCTAAGGCATTTCAAAATATTATCTCACATGCAGATGTTTTTATGATCTTTCAATTTTAAATAGTGCTTCTAACGTCTATAAATTTAAAAAGTACAAGTAATTTAAAAAGTACAAGTTTCAAATTTCAGTAATTAACAGACTTATTCTCTGTTATTGCCGTATATTTATATTTTAGTTCTGACTGTATACGCACTGAGTTCAATATAACACTTTTTTTTAAATCGCAATCGCATGTTTCAGTTGTATACCTTTAACATTTTATTTCAAAGAGAAAACAAAAATGCTTCAAATTATTCAGCATTTACTAAAACAATCAACAATATTACGCTGGAAAATATTATTTCAATTAAAATTTCAACAATATTAATATGCAAAAAATAAATGAAGAAAGAAATAACATCCAAATTATTAATTACTAGCAGGCTACGCCCGCTTCGCTGGTCACTATATTTAAATGAATTTTCGAAAGAATTAAATTAATATTTATTTTTTTACACCGCATTATAGACAAAAACTAAAAAAAAAAAAGAAAGAAAGAAAGAAACTGAAATTGCTCCAAACCTCGCTTCGGGTACCCGCTGTCTACGGCAGCTCTTTTCCCGCCCGCATTGAATCAGGTCTAGGTTTCCCATCTCTGCAGGGAGATCTTTCCCGGGCACTTCAATCTGAATATTTGTAGACGACAGGGGGGATCTGCTACTATTTAAGATCTACGGTTTTAAAGATGACTGTATCTCAGCATCTATTAAATATTTTAGTTTTGAACCATGTATTCCATGCCATTTATGGAATGATACTTTTTTACGAAAATAACTTACTTTTGTACAATTTTCTTTTTCTTTATAAATGAATAAATATTGATAACATCTCATATTAATCAGAAATTTGTGTTTATTTGCTATCTTTAAATTTGCATTATTAAAAACATTTAATGGCAAATATGAAATAGAAATACAGATTTCACATGAATATCATATCATGAAATCTATGCTGTGAGAAATTCCTATCCAATATTATATTTTGTTCAGTTTTATTAGCAAAATCGAACACATTTTTCTCCTATCATGCATGCATCTACTAATCTGCAATAGTTTTATTTTTGCATTGCAACAAAGTCAAAATAAATAAACTAATATATATATATATATATATATATATATTAAATATAGTACAGTTTCTAGATCTTATGTATATACAGGGTTTACACAATGTTACCATTCGTCGGGTAACCTTATAGGTAAAATATACCAATTTGAACAATCAACAGAGTTCAATTCGCAAATCTTCTTTGTATGTGTGAAATTCCAAGACATTTTCTCTAGTATTTCATTTATTTATTTATTTATTTTTTCAAAGCAAAATGTTGAGTCTATAACATCATGTTAAAAAAAAATTAAATTTCGAATAACTCCCAAAATTTTCAAAATACAATTTTCAAATTTAATAGGGTTAGTAGGCCAGTATTCTAAAAAATATTTTAAAACTGGTCCGATAAGTTTAGCATAGGAGCCCCTTGGCAGCTTTTAAACTGTTGTTGTCATTTTGGCGATGAATTAAATTGTTATCGCAATTGCGTAAGTAAAGATCTTGGCTAGAAACATCAGAGCTACGACGGTGCCAAATTTCAAAATTCGCCAAGGAGTTTTAAACTGAATCAATTTTTTAGCATGATTTTTCTCAAATTTAATTATTTAAAAGAAAATGTGTGTACATTCAGTTTTTATTCGATATAAAAAAGAAATATATTTGAATATATATAAAAATCAATTTTTAAGTCTTTTATGTTTTTCCTCAATTGTTACTTGTTTTTTATTTTACTCTTTAATTATGAGCAGCTAGTTATGTAATAAGGGTAAGTATCAATCATAAGCATGGTACTTTTTTTTTCATTATAACATTACCTTCATGTACACTAAAGGACAAAAAAAAAAAAAAAAAAAAAAAAAAAAAGGCGCGCGCGCTTGCTTAGATGCTTTCATTTTTCCTTTTCAAAAATCACCAATTTTAACGACCGACGACAATTCCGACGACTTTATAATGATTCCTTCTTCAGAATATATTAGTTTACTAACTAACGTACAGCCAGACACATTTATGGTTCAACCATTCGTTTTAAAGGTATTGGCGAGCTCTTTTGAAAGATACCCATCATGAAAATTTACTCCCATCAAGGGGGGGAGGCGAGGCTCGTGCACATACAAAACTTTTTTCCCAGTTGACTATCTCTATTATAAATGATTCTTGTAAATTTCATAATGTTTATTAAAAAATAATTTCCTTATGCACATTTATACAAAATTTTGTCCTATACCACCATGTTAAAAATTTAGAAAAAGCGGGATGGCAACACAACCTGTAAGACAATTTTTACCAAAAGTTGGTAGGCACTAATTTATATCAAAGTGCAACTACATACCAATTTGTATGAAATTCTTTGCAGCAGTTCCTGAGATAGAGTTGCCACAAAATTTTCTCTCACACACACACGCAGACAGACAGATAGACATTTTCTAAAAATGGTCCAATCGTGTTCTACATCTCTCAAAACATGTAAATCCTTCAAAAACCCGAGATTGAAAATTTTTACGAATCCGATACCCTCTTCTATTGAATATAGAAGAAAGTAATAAATAAATTTCAAATAACTCACGAAGTTTTCAAAGTAGAATTTTGAAATAACTATACGGTTAATGCCATTATGATAAATAATATTTTAAATGAAATCCTACATTCTACTATTACATTCTTATACACTGCTTCATTCTTGAGATAATCTTTACAAAGGAAAATTTTGCCCTATGCTGTCATGTTAAAAAATATTACATTTCATTTAACTCATGCAATTTTAAAGTAGAATTTTCAAATTTCATATAGTTCATGCAAGTATCATAAATAATATTTTAGAATTTATCCGACTTCTTTACACTTATTCATTCTTGATACAAGCTTTACAAAGCAAAATGTTGAGCCTACGCCATTATGTTAAAAAAAATTTTAAATTTCGAATAACTCCCAAAATTTTCAAAATACAATTTTCAAATTTAATAGGGTTAGTATAACAGTATTCTAAAAAATATTTTAAAACTGGTCCGATAAGTTTAGCATAGGAGCCCCTTGGCAGATTTTAAACTGTTGTTGTCATTTTGGCGTTGAATTAAATTGTTATCGCAATTGCGTAAGTAAAGATCTTGGCTAGAAACATCAGAGCTACGACGGTGCCAAATTTCAAAATTCGTCAAGGAGTTTTAAACTGAATCAATTTTTTAGCATGATTTTTCTCAAATTTAATTATTTAAAAGAAAATGTGTGTACATTCAGTTTTTATTCGATATAAAAAAGAAATATATTTGAATATATATAAAGGTCAATTTTTAAGTTTTTTATGTTTTTCCTCAATTGTTACTTGTTTTTTATTTTACTCTTTAATTATGAGCAGCTAGTTATGTAATAAGGGTAAGTATCAATCATAAGCATGGAACCTTTTTTTCTTTATAACATTACCTTCATGTACACTAAAGGACAAAAAAAAAAAAAAAAAAAAAAAAAAAAGGCACGCACGCTTGCTTAGATACTTTCCTTTTTTCTTTTCAAAAACCACCAATTTTAAAATTTAAACGTAGGGATTTAACAGAGAGTAATATTTGCCGGATATATCTGAAACACCAGGTGGATACCGATATGCGGCATCCGGCAAAATTGCTATTTGTTTCGTCCTTATTTTTAAATGATTAAAATCAAACAATTTTCAAATATATATATATATATATATATATTTTTTTTTCTTTTTTTTAAATCCCTTTGTGTAGATATTAACTTTTTGAATTTTTATGGAGTAGTTTTGAAGTTATGCAAATTACAGATCATGAATAATAAAATCATTCTGTGCATAGTCTTTATACTTTTAATAATTTTTTAATAGTTAAACTTATGTTACAAAATTTCTTTATTTTTAGAAATTTTCATTTTCATTTTTTTTTTCTATAATTAAGTTTAATCTTTTTCCATTTATTTTAATTTATTAGAAATTGACATCACTATTTTAGAAACTTTATTTGCAGCAATTTAAAAAATGTTAATTATAAATATTTTAAATTGAATTTCTCAGCTAACTAATCACAATAAATGCATGCAAGTTTGCTTTTATTTTGAACAATAACAACAATAATATTAATAATAATAGTATCCTTCTATACTGAGGCTGTGCAATTTCTTTAGTATAATGTTTCTGATATTCATTTTAATTATTTAAAAAAAAAAAAAAAAAAAAAAAAAATTGCATGTTCTTTTTTTATTTATTTTTATTTTATTTTTTGGCACAAAGAAAAATATACTTACTTAGTTATTCATTTTTGGCATCAACTTCTTTTTTTTTTAAGTGTATTTTTTATTACCTTTTGAATCAATTATCCGGTTGAACTAAAAAATATGGCATTAGCTAGATTTACCGTTCTATACTGTAGCTATTAATTAGAACGAATTTTCTAAATTTTATTTTAATTAATAATGTAATAATAATAATTTCACTTTCATTTTTTTTTCCGGCGTAAAAATAAGTACAATTACGCATATATTTTTGGCATAATTTCGTTTTTTACTTTTTTTTTAATAATTTTGAAGTTTAAGTAGGATTTTTATTACTTTTGAACCAATTATTCAATTGAACACAAAAATACAGAATTACCTAGATTTCGTTTTAATACATAAGTGTACCAATTTTTGATATAATCCGGACTAAAAATCCGTATAGATACAGTAACAATCGTTTAGCTCTTTATATTTAGATGACAAAATAAAAAAGTTTTGAACGTCTATTCAAGGTAATAGATAAAAATCGGTAACGAAGACAAAATCGCTATCTGAAAGAAATTGTTCGACCTGTCTTACTACTTACTACCTCGATAACGATAAGTAATATAGGCACCCTAACTACTACTAGTAGTAATAGTAATAATAATAATAACAACCTGTGATATTACATATGTATGTATATATATATATATGAATCAATACTATACATATATGCATGTTTACATGTGTTTTTACTTTTTACATGCATTCATTACATAATATTGAAATTCATTCAATAAAACGCTGTCTTTTTATCAAAAGACAAATCAGTACTGAGGAAGTTTCTTGACGCCCTTTTGTATAATTGACTACTTTTTGGGGGATGAAAATGTGTCTGTGATTATCATATTGACAGCCGTAATAGTTTACGTTCCTAATTGGACAAAAAATGTCACACTAGGTAAAAAGCGGGGAAATTTTGTACTTCAACTGAGCCAGTTTTTTAGTTTCGTTTTCTATAGCTGGGAGTTAGAAGGAAACAAGGCAGTGCCCTTAAATACTAAATTAAAAATCAAGTACTTGATTAAAAAAAAAAAAAAAAAAAAAAAGTACAATAATTATGAAAAGAAAGACATTGTGGAAAAGTATTTGAAAAGAGAGAAATTTAACTTTATGTCTACGGTAAAAAAAAAAAAAAAAAAAAAACAGCATAATTCATTAGTTACATAAAGTTTACATAGGAAAATGGTATACAATAAGTACTCACTTTTTCAAATTATATCTGTGAGAGATAACAACATCACAGAATTTTAAACATTTTCCTTCTGCATATGTCAGCAGTTTAAGATATGCATCTGGCAACTGACTAGAATTAATTTTCAATTCTAAAAATACACCATCTTGGGTTTCCAAGAGGACAAAAAAACTATAAAGAAAAATAACACTGAGTATGACTTTGACAAGTACAGAAAGAAACTAATTAAAAATATCAATTATAATAGCAATCATCTGTTTAATAATTTATTAAATCTTTAATTAATTAATTTAAATATAAACATTTAAATATAAACTAAAAAACTGTGTAATGATAATTAAAAATTTATCGATCACTTCAAGACAACAACAACAACATTCAAAATTATCAAACAAATTTTAGAACTATTTTAATAATGTGAATTAAGATTACCGTAATTTCACGTATATAACCTGCGGCGGAAGGTAACCTGCTGCATAAAAAAATTATTTAAAAATATTTATAACCGAAAGATACCTTGCACTTCTAAAATACGTGGTCGGCAATCGTTGTTTATAATTTCAATACTAATTTCTATTATTTTAATAATAAGTAGGAAAAGATACAAATAATAAAGAAATGTACAACTAGATATAAATAATAAACAAATAAATTTACTTACCTATAATAAAAAAACAATCAATCATAACTTAGAATTAATCTTTCTCTATAAACAAATTACTATAAACTGGAGTAACTTCTAATGATTAACACCTTTATTCGATTTATAAGAAAATTATAGATAATAATAAATTTATTTACAAAATTCATTCAAATCCATCGAAATCGGATTCTTCTGTATCAGAATTAAAATGTTGCAATATTGTTTGGGACAGTTCGTCTTTATCATCCTTATTATCCTTTTCCTCAAGTTCCATTTCACTGTCCTCAATCTGGTCGTGGCAGGCTGGGTGAGTGTTGCCGGAGTGAAACTAGTTTAACCCCACAGGCAAGTCACAAGTCTTGCCGCCTGCCTCCTTCCTTCCTATCTTATGTTTCTTAAATTATTTTTTCATAAATTTTTATAAAGTTTATGGTTTTAAGTTAAGATTTGTTGTGTTACTTTATTGATTCGTTTGCTTTGCAGGCTGTTAATTAATAAATCTGGTTTATTTACATTAGTGTATTTCATCCACTGATAAAAAATTTTTTTAATCTTATTGGTCATTGGTGTTTCAGTGATCTTGTATCTATTGCTTGGCTTCTACTATGCTTAGTGGATCATCATTATATCTGTTGCTTGGCTTCTGCTGTGCTTAATGGATCATCATTATTATATATATGTATATATTTTTTTTTTTTTTTCTTTTGTAACAGATATATAAAATACTCACTGTAACTATAATCATAAAACAAATAGTATAAGGTAAAAACTTAGTAATAAATATATATAGTATAAGGTAGAGTGCCTAAATTAGTAAGAGTGATGACTAATGCTTACAGCGCATGCTCTGTGGATGTCCCTGAACCCACCTGGGGTTGCTTTAGGTTGCTTTATCTCTTAGGGCGACATAATCCACTTTGGTGAAAAATTGCTCGTTTGATATTTTACAAATATTTATTTTTTGTCGAGATTCTTCCATTCATTGAAACATGGTAAATTATTTATCCTTACTATAAAATCACATTCAGAGATGTAAAACAATTTCTATAAACATTATCGAATGCAATATGAAGTTTTAATATTTTAATATATAAATAGATTGATTATTTTTCAAATTTAATTCACATTATTTAATTATAAGGTAGGGAAAATTATTTTTTATCCAATGATAAATAAACTTTTATTCAAACAGCGCAAATGCCGCAATGTAAACTCTATGAAGAGAAAATCCAAAATTGCCGCGAGTGGATGTTTCTCCCGCTTGGCCAATAGGAAGCTGTGACCCCAATAGCAGAAATTTTTCTGTCAATCTGCGACAACTAATTACACATTAGAAAATAATCTGCAGCATAATTTCAGTGAGTTACGGGGGAAAAAAGTTACCGTATTTAATAAGCATATTTTTATCACAAGTTTGCATTTATCTAATGTTATTAATCTGTTAGATATGTCAAAGCATCATAATTATAGAATTTTAATTGCACATAACTAGGTAAAGAGTTGTCATTTGCATTTATCTTCCATATTGTATAAGAACTACTATTTTGTTTATGATTTTGTTCGTACTGACTCTAGTAAAATACTTGTAGGCGACTCTACTCTAAACATTGAAATTAATGCAACTTTCTAAAATCTTCTGGTTCCTGTGTAACCAGATGGAGGGACATTAAGATTAAGACGTATAAACTTTCTTTTATCAACAATTACAATTTGTTCATCATTACCATCTGTACATCTTAATTGCATTTTGCTCACCTTCTCAATATCCGATCCCCAACTGTCACAGAAAACTTGTGATGCTGGAATTGAAACTGCGTATTTAACCCAGTAGGTGCCAAAGCTCTCGCTGCGGAAACAATTTATGAGGAAATTTTTTTCTCTACAATAAGATAAATATATATTTTTTATTTTTACATTGAACGTTAAAGTGCCTAGCTTCGCTGGTAATTTTTTCAAAATGTTTGTAATGCAAATTGTATTATTATTATTTTAATTATTAAAACAAAATCGTCTGTTTCTACTGCATAAGAAAAGAAAATCGCTAAAAATAACTTATTATTCAAGTGCAGAGATTTAAAACGTTGGATATAAATTAAAAAATTCATTTCTTAAATTATAACAAACAGGGATGAAGAAAATTAATTTAAAAGGGTTATGCAGTTTATCAACATCTATTCTACCTCTATTATGTGCCAAGTCTCCCATTTTGGAACTATATCATACCTTCTAACAAAAAAAAAAATATATATATTTTTAATTATTTAAACTACATATGATTAGGGATGCATTTTGTAACAGAAAACGTATGAAAATGCAAAATTTTTCAGCGAGATTCATATTGCGGCGTTCAATGGGTTAAGTAACTTAATAAGTACAGGTATTTTCTTTGACAGCTCAATAAAAGACTTTCCAAATAAAACCTGTGATCTTTTCAGATCCAATTTCTTCTTATATAGTGCTAGGGATCCATTTATAAAAATACTGGTATTCGAACAAAAATGTGTCAAGATCATCAAATTTTTAAATCAATACAAAATGTCAAAGAAGCAATAACAAAAATTATATGAGTAGTGAGTGATATTGAACAATTCTACATCTAAATAGGTTCTGCAATTTAATGAAGCAAATTTAAACAGAATCTTGACAGTTATGCTGCATATAGAGAAAGAATGGGAATCTCAACACTTCTGCAGGGAGTTTCATTACTGATTGGTAGCAAATAATAAAGGGGGAGGGGGATTCCAAAAAACTATATGAATGGGAGAAATTGAACAATTATATTTCTTTATAGGTTTCAGAATCTAATAAAGTACATTTAAAATGAATATTGGCATTTATGCTCTGGATGGAAAATGATTGGAAATCACAATGCTTCTATGGAGCGTTTGATTGTCGATCGTTAGTGGAGGAGGAGGGGGGGGGGGTAAAGCAAATATAAGAGTGAGATAGTAAACAATTCTGCTTTTTTATAGGTTTTGGAATCTAAGTAAATAAATTTAAAAAGAACATTGAGATTCATGTTGCAGATAGAGAACGATTTGAAACTGCAAGAATTCCGCGAGCCGTTTGATTGCCAATCGTTAGTGGGGGGAGGTCACAAAAAATTGCATGAGGGAGAGATATTGGATAATTTTACTTCTTTATAGCTTCTAGAATCTAATAAAGCATGTTTCAATGAATATTGACATTTATGCTGTGGATAGAGAAAGCTTAAAAATTACAACGTTTTTGTGCAACGGTCAATCACCGATTGTCAGCTGAGGGGGAGGGGGGAGTAAAACAAATATAAGTGAGATATTGAACAATTCTACTTCTTTAAATGATCTAGAATCTAATTAAGTAAGTTTAAAACAAATATTACTGACATTTATGTTGCTGATGGGGAAAAAAAATGGAAATTTCAAGGATTCCGTGATCTGTTTGATAGTCGATCGTTAACTGAGAGTAGGGGGGGGGGGGTCACAAAAAAAATTACATGAGTGAGAAATATTGAACAGTTCTACCTCTTTATAGGTTCTAGAATTTAATAAAGCATGTTTAAAATGAATATTGACATTTATGTTGTGGATGGAAAAAGATTGACAATCCGTGCCTTTCCTGCCAAAATCGGGAGATTTGGAATTCCCACATAATGCTGATTAGGAAATAATCTGCAGACTGAAAAAAAATCTGCGACGTACGTCGCGCGTCTCGCATTTTCTGCTATAGGGGCTGTGACAAATTGTCATCACTCTCCATTCTAGGCAATCTAGTATAAGGTAATGTAAGAGTGTTTTTATTTTCATATTTAAAAACAAGTCTAATTTAAAAACAAGCCTGAAATATTGCCCGCCTGTTTAAAAACAATTAAAATTGAAAAACTCATAATATATATAAACAAAAAATGGTGAATTGATCTGTGAAGCAATTATTTTATTTTATTGTTTTTTAATGACTGCACATATACATATTAATATAAACCATTAACATTTACCTGTGGTCATATATTTTCAAAATACTCTGACACCTATTAACAACAGCAGCTTCCCAAATCCTCTGTACTCTGGCTGATACACAAACAGATTTGCCATATAAATCAGACGAATTACAAAGATATTTATTTGATAAAACAGGTTCATCACATTCACACGACTTTTCTTGTAAGCTTTTGTACAAAACTGTGGAAATAAATATAAAGAAAAAATACTTATTTAAATATATAATATATATATATTTTTAATATTTTCTATGAAAAATAAGCATTATAAACTTATAACATATAAAAATGCATATTTTAAAATACACATTAGCATTCTCTGAATACAATTCAGACTTCTAGAAATACAGATAATTCAAATAATTATTGAATAATTTTTATAATGTAAAATAAAATTACTCTAAAATTGCTTTTGTTTAATAAAGAGAATATATATTGTTTAATAAAGAGAATATATATTGTTTAATAAAGAGAATAATGTCTGGTATATGTTGAAAATATAATTACTTCCTTACAAGCAATCAAAAAATGGATAATACTGGGGCTTACAAACGTAATCTTTTGTTTAATAAAGAGAATATATAAAGAGCATATATATTTGTTTAATAAAGAGAATAACGTCTGGTATATGTTGAAAATATAATTACTTCCTTACAAACAATCAAAAAATGGATAATACTGGGGCTTACAAACGTAATCTTTTGTTTAATAACGAGAATATATAAAGAGAATATATATTTGTTTAATAAAGAGAATAACGTCTGGTATATGTTGAAAATATAATTACTTCCTTACAAGCAATGAAAAAATGGATAATACTGGGGCTTACAAATGTAATCACTAGTTAAACTTTTGCACCAATGCTTTCCTTAATGCATGATCTTTTTTCCCTTTTTTTCCCCGCTGCAAGTATTTAGTGCTTATTTAAGTGTTATTAGATTTCCGAAATGTATAAGCAAATGACAGATCTCTATGAATATTAAAATTGCCTGTATACAAGAAAGTGCGCTAGATCACAAAATTTTTTATGCATGTGTATCTTTACAAGATCTTATTTTATACAAAGCCCAATTTTTTTATTTACAAAAAAAAAAAAAAAAAAAAGTAGAAAATAAACTTAATATATATAAATACATATAATTGACATTAAATTTAAATACAGATATTTGAATTTAGCGATAATAAATAAGTTATTTTCACTAATAATAATTTTATTTCAGGTACTAAAGTCAGTAAGTGAGTAAATTACATAACATAGCAAACTGAGGTCACCAGCAAACAGAAGTTTAATAATACAGCCTCCATTGGATCCCTGTTGAAATTAATGAAATTCATTAAAATTTCCAGCTTTTAAGAGCTTGAAATTCAAGGCAGGATAGTGAGATTGATAACCAAACTTTAAAAAGCCTGCCAAAATCCAGAAGTTAAAAATTAATATTTTCTGGTAAATTTCGACTTTTTGAAATATAAACTTAACTTTATACCTAACAAATTATCCTTTTATAGTAGCACTTACTTTAAAATTTCAAATATATTTCGAGCGCACTCGCACTCATCATCAGTGCTTTCTAGTGGTTTCATCTCTGTTTACATCGTTTTTCATCTCGGGATCTTCGGTTCGCTTCACTTCACTTCACATCACCGAAGATCCCGAGATGAAAAACGATGTAAACAGAGATGAAACCACTAGAAAGCACTGATGATGAGCGCGAGTGCGCTCGACATATATTTGAAATTTTAAAGTAAGTGCTACTATAAAAGGATAATTTGTTAGGTATAAAGTTAAGTTTGTGTTATCATATCCTTTTCTAATTAAGTTAAAGTTTTTGAAATATTTTAAAGACCGAAAATTGAAATATTTTAAAGAACTGTTTTAACGTGTTCACGCCGGCGTGATACACCGGTGGTTCACAGCAAAAGTATTCGAGCACTAGCAATAATCCTTGTCCAAAAATAATACACTTAATACTGCTTTGTTAAATAAATCCTTGTCGAGTCATGATCTTTGTCAGTCTAAGAACATGATTCGACTAGGATTTATTGAACAAAACAGTTTTAAGTATACTTTTTTGATATCGAAATTATTGGCTAGTGCTCAGATACTTTTGAGAAGAATGCGCTGGCGTGAACGTGTTAAAGACAAAAGTTTACAAGAGAAATTTTTAAAATACAGTAACAGTTTGTACTGATTGAGCAAATTAATGATTCCAGGGTGTCTATCTCGGTGGTTTTTAGGTCTGAAAATGGTTCAATTTCTCGCCTTTCACAGCGGTTAGTCGAAAAATTCCACTCCCAAGAAAAAATAAATGAAAAAGCAGATTAGAAATGAACAGCTTACAAATTGTTAGCATTTCAAAATTAAAGGTATTACACATATAAATGACAATCCCTGTGGCAGAATACTTTTTCTTTCTGCGACAAGCCTCGTTTGTACAAACCTTTTCTGCAAGATGTTATTTCACAATGAGATATTTTCTAATTTACACATGATATGAGTATTTAATTATAAAGATATGAATATTATTAATATACAGTAGAAGAATTTTTAAATATAAGATATGTGAGATTATTTTCTAATGAAATTAAGAATATTTTTAATTTTTATGAGCAAATCTTTCTGCAAGTGATAATTTCTTTTCTGTGACAATGTCACTGTGTCTCCTTAATTCTGCCACAGGGATGATAATAAAGTTAATGTATAAAAGAGAAAGGGTATAAAACTAAATTTTATTTTATTAATTATACATAAATATATACTGAGTATTTTTTCTTGGCTCTTAAGTTTTCTAGCTTGTCACCTAACATTTTAATAATTTTTCCAACCTTTCTGTCTATGGTTCTATTTAAAAATAATTATAAGATGATAAAAACTTTTTAAATTTTCTGTTGAATTATATAAACTTGACAATTCTATGTATTAACAAATATATATTTTTAATTTTTTTTAATGAATTATCCCATCAACTTGAAAGAAAATGATCAAATCTATAATAAAGACAGTAATTATAAGAAATTTTCAAACATTTATTAATTGAATAAAAGAATTAAAAGAATGCATTGTCATCATGTTTTGAGCTATTCTAAAAGTTTCAAATGTCCAGCTAGTCAGGAAGTTATAGCTATAGAACTATATCAGCATTTTATCAATATGTATAAAATTTTTAAAGTGATAATGACGGCAATTTTTGTGAGATGCATAATTTAACTTTTTACAATTTTTTAATGTTCACGTTTAATTAAATGTATTTATTTTTATGTTGAAAGAAAATGATAAATTTTTTTTGGCAACAATTAAATTATAGCTAATATTTAAATGACTAATTTTAAAGCTATTAGGAAGTTATTATTTTCATATTTTAATTAATTAAAAGAAAATTAATCGAAAATTAGGCTTCGAGGTATTGTGTTGTCATCGTGTTCTGAGCTATTCTAAAAGTTTCAAATGTCTAGCTAGTTGGGAATTTAGTTAAAAATCAATTGCAAGATTTGTACTGGACAAACAAACAAACAAGAAAGCGAATTAATAAAAACATGGTAATATGCTCCTTCAAATAAAAAGACCAAACTCCTGCAAAGGTGAAAATTAAGCAATCAATATGATGCACCTTTGTTTATTTATTTATTTTATCAGGATTTAGAATCATATTCATAGCAAATATATATAATAAAATAAATAGTCAGTACTTGGGAAAAAATGAACCTCTGATGGCTCCTTTTGGACTGATTCTTCATCTTTATTAATAGCTTCAAGATAGTATGTACACAAAATAACGGGACAAGGTAAAGATGGTACAGAGAGACACTGCCTGTAAATGTAAACAGACAGTCAAATAAAAATTTACTACACTAAACATTATAAAATAATTAAAAAAATACATTTAATTGTGCAAAATTAATTTCATAATTACAGTAAGTTAAATAATTTGTAAAAACAGAATTAAGATTTTATAAATTACCAAGGAAGGAGAAGCCTGCAAATTGCAACATGAGTCCAATAGAATTTTACCTAAATCAGTTTTCGTTAACAAAGTGTATACAATAACTCCTGATCACTGCAATTATTTTATATTGTATATGTATTTATTATTATTAATATATATTTATTATTATATTATATGAACTCCTGCAATGGGCTCTTCCCACCTGACGTCAGAGGTCACATGATAGAGGAAAAACAAATAGCAGACAAAGTCCTGTTTATCTCAATTGATTGCTGAAATAACATATTTTCTATTCTTATTTTTGATCAATCGTATTTAATCTGTGTTATTTTGTTATACATCATCATTTTTAATCCATTTGATATCATTATTCATCATCTTTTGTTTGCTGTATAGATTTACAATCATCATTTAGTTTATAGTTGTTATTGATGTTCATGGAGAACTCAGATTTTTGATACTTAAATCAGTGACAGTGCAATATCGTACTATGTAAATCCATTTAGACCAGTAACTAAGTTAATTAACTTGTTGTAACACCTTTATGCAATTAAATTAAATGAAAACATTTTAAAATTTCAAATTATAATCCATAAATATTCCACAAGAACAAGCTATTATTTATTGCTAGATCAGTTAATGTAACAGTTACACAAAAACATACAAAAATCGATTCTTGCAGGTGAAAATAAATAAACACATAAAGTGTTTTTTAAAAATTATTAAATTTACAAATACAATTATTCAGCTGTATACAAATGCACAATATTACTTTTATTTTATTTTATATTAAATATTAACATTTTTGTTCTTAAGAACAATATTTAATTGAATTTGATTATTCGTTTTCCTCTATCACGTGATTGAGCAGACGACAGAGGGAAGAGCCCATTATTGCAAAGCATTAACAAAGTTTATTTTAAAAAAATATTGTACAAGTAGTACAACTGATTTGTGTACAAAAATTTACAAAATAATTGCAATACATTACAATCTAAAAAGACTTATTTTTTATAAGCATATTTCTATATTTTTTTACTGCATTGAGCATACAAATTCAACATATATTTTTCGGAAGCAATATTTATTTTATTTATTTATTTTATTTTTTTTTTCAACAATAGGAAATGGTATTATTAATGATTCGCTTACAACAAAAATATTCAAATTTGCTATGAATAACTGCAGAAGATATATTTTCAGTTGTATTATGTGATTTCTGAAAAGTGTTTATGTTTTAGTGTTTAGGATAGTACGAGTAAATACAGTTAATAAAATTCAAAAAATATTTATCAAAATGAAAACATAGGTACACAGACAGATAACAGATTAATCAATTTTTAAATAGTTATTTTTTTAAATTAATATGTGGTTATCATATTAATTTGAAAATATTTATGCATATATTTAGATATTGTATTAAAATTAAAGAAAGAATAAAAAGAAAAAAATTATACAGACACAACATTATTTCATTATTTAAAACATGAAAATCTGACATTGACAGATTTTAATTTAGTGCCAGAGGCCTACTGCTAAACTTGTTAATATCGACAAATTCTTCTTTAGTTAATTCGTGACGATCTAAATTCCATGATGAAGTTTTCATTAAATCAAACCAATGTGTTTCAGCTGCAGATATTGTAACAAATAACGTTGGAAGTCCAAACTGTCTTATAGCCACAAAACGTTTTTTCTCTTTTTCCCAATGAGGGGGAGGTGTGCCTTGGGGGGGGGGGACTCATGTCAAAGTTGGGCCTTGGGGGGACTCATGTCAAAGTTGGGCCTGGGGGGGGGGACTCATGTCAAAGTTGGGCCTGGGGGGGGGACTCATGTCAAAGTTGTGCCTTGGGGGGACTTCATTCAATAAATCCCCATTCAATAAACGACTGAAATAGGCCCTTAGCACTATTAAGAGTGACGTATAAAAATTCGACAACGCTGTACCGACTGAAATAGGCCTCTAGCACTAAAAACAAAAAAAAAAAAATAATAATTTTTCACATTTTAAACATAAAAATAAACAAAGAAATTATAAATAAATAAATAAATATATATATATATATATATATATAATAAAGATGATCTATTAAGCATAGTATAAGCCAAGCAACAGATACAAGATCACTGAAACACCAATGACCAATAAGATAAAAAAAAAAAAAATCATCAGTGGATGAAATACACTAATGTAAAGAAACCAGATCTATTAATTAACAGCCTGCAAAACAAACGAATCAATAAAATAAAACAACAAATCTTAACTTAAAACCATAAACCTATCAAAATCAATGAAAAAACAACCCAAGAAACACAAGATAGGAAGAAGGAGGCAGGCGGCAAGACTTGTGACTTGCCTGTGGGGTTACACTAGTTTTACGCCGGCAACACTCCCCCAGCCTGCCACAACCAGAACAGGAACCATATGGATTTAAAAATGCAAATTTCAAAGCAGATGAACAACAATGAAACCACAAAGCCACAATGAAATTCACCGATTGATCACATTGTGTTTAACAGTATAATTAGAACATTAAATATAGTTGACAACTCAAAAAGGAAAAATCTGAAATTTTAATGGAAAATGAAAGTTTGGATAGTAATACAAAGCAAATGCAACAAGCCTTCTCCTTCTTTTTTTTTTTTTTTTTTTTTAATTTAGTTTCACAAACCCACCCAACCATCCAGCCTTACAACACCACCCCACCTCCGTAATCAAACATCTGCCCACCCAACCGCCACCTTTTTTATTGTCTTTTATTATTTTATAATTTTTTTGTGTTTTTTTGTGATATACACAAGAGTGTACACAGCTTTTTTTTTTTTTTTTTTGAACTGACAGAGACATGGTTAAGGATATAAAATAGAAAATACAAAGTTTTTAGGAAAACCCATTTTAGCAGTGGCTGTGATCAGTTTATTAATATTCTTGTTTTTAAACTTTGCAGAGCATAAATTATTAATTCGAAATAAATGGTTAATGATGATGTTTCTAAATACCGAAAGATGCAGACATGAATTAAAATGTGTAAATAAGTTTACATTAAAACAAAAATCTTGCCGTTTGTCATAGATATCTGTGTAAAGTTTATTACCATCGATGATTATTTTGAGATCTAAAAAGTTAATAGATTGATTAGTCAGAGTATTTTGAGTTAGCTTTAAATTAGGTGGATAATTGAAGGAAAAGCCATTTTGTGAGTTCTTGTTGAGATAAAATACAATAATATCATCGATGTAACGATAAAATCGAACATCATCATTGCAAATTTGCTTTTCATAATAATAAAGATAGAGATCTGCCAAAATACTGGAGCTACAACCTCCTTGTGGGATGCCTAATTGTTGCAAATAGATATCGTTGTTGTGGAAGATATAATTATTATGGATAACAAAGTTAAGAAGTGTTTTAAATTTTTCTTCTTTAAAATTGTAAGGAAGATTCATTTGAGCTTTATATTCTTGAAAAAGACTGTAAATGATATTACTAAGATCTGATAACTCAATATTATTGGAAAGATCTTGAAAGTCAAAAGTCATAATATTGTCTATTGAATCGAGCGATTTGATGTATTGAATTAATTGAAAGCTATTTTTAAGACAGTGTAAATTATCAACTTTGCAAGTACATTTGTAAATTTGTTTTAGAATATCCAGTAGAGCTTTATTAGCATTGTTATTATAAGTGTTACACACAACAGTGACAGTGCGAAATTTAATTGGAGATTTGTGAAACTTAGGTATGAGAACTATATAAGGATAATTAAAGTTATTGAAGGGAAGTTGAAGTAGTTTATAGTAATTATGTATTTTTCGGTTATTAATAATAAGGTTATTATTAGTTAACCTGAAGATGTTACTATTATTGATTGAAGATTTTAAAATAGAGAGATAGTAGGATTTACAAATAATGGCATAATTATTTGGTGATTTGTCAACATAAGTGATCACATAGTCATCCTGTAGTGATTTGATTGAGTTAAGAAGTACAGATTTTTTAAATAACACCAGATTTGAAGAATTGATAAATAATGCATTTTTGATTTTTTGTAACACTAAAACTTTCCATTGAGTGAAGTAGGCAATAGGTTTATTATGAGTAATAGATATTTTATAAATAAATACATCTAGGTCATAAGAAAACTGTTGTAAGATTTGTGGAATGCTAGTTTTAACTGGAAGTGTAAATTTGGTGCCAAATTTCATGAATTTTTTTAATTGATAATTGTCAATAATATTGAGATTACCTGTGATAATGTGTCCATGGTCTCTGTCAATAAATTTTGAGAAAGACGGATCATTGCATTTACAGGTTACAGTGTTAGTAAAAGAGGTAGACTTAGATACAGAATTATAATATATATATATAGAAAGAACAAAAAATACAACTAACAGATAATTTAATTTTCGTCATTCTGAATTATAGATATAAACATTAACTGATATATTGAATCAAATTGCTCACCAAGGGGGATACAGGAAAAACTCGTCACCAACTTTCAAATGCATTTTGGTATATATTTCTCTTTGGAAACATACAATAAATGGTAGTAGTTCAGGCAATAATTCATCATACAATGAATTATTATGAGTTATCCTCCCATCATTTGAATTACAGAGGAAGCCTTTGAGATATTCATTATCAATATCAGACGTTGTACTTTTGGTCATAACAATTTGTCCATGATGTAAAACTGATGTCAATGTAAAAGTTATTGAACTAGCAGCAGCTGTTTAAAAGATAAGATAAAAGTCTAATTATAATTAATTATGGAAAAATATTCATATACAAAAATATTTCTCATTTATTCCAACGTGATATTTTAACCCTAGATAACTAAACTTAAATCAGTGTTACTCTGTAACTAATAATTCGACTCATAGACTACGAATTAAAAACAAGTGTATTTTTTATATTTCCTTTATTTATTTCAAACAAATTAGTGCGTAACTTAAAAAAAGTATTATAATATTTCAATTAAAAAATAGAAAACTGGTAAAAATTATCATTTGCACTCTTAGCAGATGTTAAAAATGTGCTCTTCACAAATAGCTTTAATGCCATAGCTGCATACGTATTTTCTCATTCTGCGTTTCTGAGATGGACAGAAAGTACAAAATCTGCGTTTGTTCGCCGCACTTTTAGTCATGTCTTCTGTGGGATTTTCAGTATTCAAAATATCTTCAATATTTATTTTAATGATCACCAAACATTCGACTGTTAGACAACGATTACAGCAAATCTCGAAAAGTAACACATGTACAGCCGTGCTTATCACCTTCGGATAACTCATTTTACTAGTTATGAAGGTACTTTGAGAGAGGTAGTGTGAGCACAACGGGAACATCTTGAATTCACAAAACTGGCAGGGATAGGTAGTCTATTAGATGAATGTTTAGTTATCTAAGGTTAATCATACACAAATGAAATAGTTTTTAAAAAGTAAAGAAAAAAAGAAAAAGAGACACTCTAAAACTGATAATTTTTAATAAACTGGATAACCAGCCTTATGCTTGCCTCTGGCAATGGATTATTTTATTATAACATGTGATTACAGCTGTAATCCCTGTCACAATGAAACATGTTTAAATTGTTACTCAGTAAAGGACATGAATAAACAAAGAGAAAATAAATATTACTATACTACTAGCCTAAAAATACATCGTATTATGGTTCACACCAATAATGAAAATTTATGGTCCGAAATTCCAAAAGAACTATCAAGTTTATGATTAATGGTTTAAAAACACGAAGTGGTAGATAAACATATACAAGCGTATACTTTTATACACACTTTTACAACACATTCTTTACCCAAAGAAGCATAGACACATTAATTTTATAAAGTGCACAAGTTATAAAATTAATGCCTCTTTGCTATGCAATATGCACATATTTATACATATTAATGCTTTACACAAAAACATAACAGACACATTAAGGCTGCTCACTCCCTCTTACATTTTCCCTGTCTCTAGTCGCCAAATCCCATGTAAGTCTATGGAGAAATTAGTTTAGAGAATTATTCATTACCTAATTTGTATTTTTAAATTCCATTTTCAGATTCAGAAAATTCATAACTGTTAAATTAGTACTTGTTTTTCAAAAATTGAATTTTTATCTTTTTTTTCTTCTTTTTTAATATTTTGTTTTACAGTTAAAAAATCAGCAAAATGCATTTAGTAAAAATTCACATTTTTAAACTCAAAATTCAAATTAAAAAAAAATATATTTTTTTCAAAAATGAGTACTAATTTAACAGTTGTGTATTTTCAGAATGTCAAAACGGAATTTAAATATAACAGTTAGGTAATGTGTAAGTCTATGGACAATTTTATCCATAGTATAACATGGGCTATGGCTGACCATGACAATTTGAGATGCGCTTTCTTAAGTGCACACTTTATAAAATTAATGTGCCTGTGCTGTATAAAGTACACATTTTTATCTATATTTTTACAGTATATAATATTTTTTTTACACAAAAACAGCATAGATACTTTAACCATAAGATATTCTAAGCACAAATTGTCAATGCGTTTCTGTTCTATTAATACTAATTCCTGTAAGGATAGCAAAAATTAATTTCAGGAACTTTATTTGCATATATAAATTCTGCAAAACAATAAAAAAAATAAAAAATAAAACTTTAAAATCATTAAAATGCATCATAAAATTACTGTTGAAAAATGATGGAAGTATGCAAACACTTTAAATTCATAATAATTAAGCACTATCTTTCATAAGAATAAAAGGTAGCACTGATATAGAACCTTAAAGATAAAACAACCTTAAGGTTTACTATTGATTTATTAACAATTATTACCAAAGAATAAAAATCAGTATTAGAAACTTGTTTTTATATATGGACTTTGAATTCTAAAAGTTTCTTTTTCCAACATTTTGTAAAAAAAAAAAAAAAAAAGTACCTTATCCCCAATTTTTTTTTTTTTTTTTTTTAATAATTTAAATTTAAAAAAATAGGAAAATTAGATTTATAATATTATTTTAGGCAATAAATTTGTCGGCCACATATTATTATGGTAACATTTGTATGAGGACTTTGCGACACCTGTTTCCATTCTGGCATAGTCTCTACATATTACTATAATCGGAAATGTGCAAACATTAGGAATCATATCAAAATTGTCTTAATAAATAAATAAATAAATAAAACCTCATTTTTGTTAAAAAAGAAAGGCTTTGCAAGATATTTGCTAAAAATCAAAAAAGAGATAATAAATAAATACTAAAATAAATACATATTGAAAAGAGAAAAATATATACTGCATATTACGTAAAATGTTTAAAAATTTTATCACATTTTTAACTACAATCCTATTGCTGGAAGCTTGAAAATTCAGGCAGAAGGTGGATGCATTTAATATGTATATATATTTTTTATTTTTTTTTAATCAAAAATAAGTTTTAAAAACAAATTCATAAAGTGAATATGAACCATCTAGTTTTTTCTAAGGAAAATTTTTATATCTCTACGTGCAATACATTTGCTTGAAAATTGAGAAACAAACACATAAAAAAAATCTCTTGATTTTATTAAAGCAGATTTTACCTTTCTTCTTCAATTCGTTCATTTTATGATTCCAAATAACTCTGTCACATCGTTCCCTTCTTTGTAATTTAAACATCTGTTCTGCAAAGCCACCACTAAAAATTAATAGATCCTATATTTAATAACAAATGTTTAATTACAGTTTTGGTACAATATTCTTTATGCAATTACAACACACACACATATGCACACAATCACATACTCACAAATAAATAAATACATAAATAATAATAAAAAATCATATGTATATACTATATAGCATAACTGCATTAATGACATTGGCATTTTTCTTGATTATCAGAATAATCAAAGCCTTTTTTCTTTTTATTTTCAACCATACATATTTCCATTAAAATTATGAGATATTATTCTTAAATTAAAAGCCTGGAGATGGGAAGTACATTTTTCTTACTCAAGATTTTCTGTCATTTATATGTCCTATTTGAAGAAAAATTCTTTGATATAAACAAAAATATTCTAACTGGTTTAGATATGTCATATGTGATTGATATTTTTGTTCTTGTCTCTATAAACACCCACATTTCTAATTTGCATTTTATAGTAAATTCAGTTAACACCTACATTTCATTCACTTTCAAAGCTGAAAAAGACAACTAATTTTTTACCTTTCAGAAAATTATGGAGTGGAAGGCTGATTTTTTATACCAACTATGTGAAAAATACCAGAGCCAGGAATCGAACCCGGGCCTTCCGCTTTACGTGCGGATGCTCAAACCATCGAGTTACCCTGGCTGATTACCAACAAGGCACTTCTCACATAACATTCGTTGGCAAAGTCACCGAGTCTGCAAACACAGCTGTATCAAGTGACATTATTAATCATGGCACAACTTCAATAGACCATGAAATTTTCAGTTTTTAATTCAGAAATTTATTCATCAAGCCTGAAAGTTAATTTCAGAAAATTATGGAGTGGAAGGCTGATTTTTTATACCAACTATGTGAAAAATACCAGAGCCAGGAATTGAACCCGGGCCTTCTGCTTTTAGCAGAAGGCCTGGGTTCGATCTGAGAGAAAGGCAGATGATATTTTTTAACAAATAAACAATGCACAAAACCGCAATCAGGAATCTATTTATACTCAAAGCGACAGTTTGAAAGCAGGTGTTAAACTGTGAATCATTAGAACTTAAATTCCCATTTTTATAAGATTGATCATGCATTATCTCTAAGACTGCAAATTTTAAGAAAAAGGAATCAATTATAAAATTAATTATACTTATTTTACATTATAGTTAATTGTCTCTTAATTTCAAAGCAATGCTTTAAAAAAAAATGGAAATGCTAGCTAGTGAAAAGTTACATAACATTGTAAATATCTAGAAAAACCTATCTTTTTTTTTTTTTTTTTTCAGTAAAATTCAAATAGATTAAATGAATTTTATTAAATAAAATGTTATTATTTCCTTGAAAAAAGTGTTTAAATGAAATTTTTGGTTGCAGATTTTTTACTTTCTCTTACCCATATACTGTGAGATAAAAAGCATTCTTGAATATTTTTCTTTCTCTTTCTGGAACCGCCAGTTTTATGATTTAAAAGCAAATTTTCTAACAGATTTTACTACGAGGTTCTCCATGTAAAATTTAGGATTGAACCAAGTATTCAAAACAAGAAACAGTTGTTAGGAAAGGTGCAATTATGAAAAGTACTTAAAAAATTACAAGGATAAGGCAATTAACAATATCACAAAACGAGATAGCAAAATAATTAAATGTTAGCAAATTATTGATAAGATGCTTTTTTAGCAAGATATAAAATTTTTGGCTGTTTAATATGGAAATCTGGCTTTAGGCAGCCACGTTGTGAGATGCTATTACAAATAAAACAGAGAGATATAAGTCAATTTTTCTGCAATGCGGCTTTTATTTATTTTTTTCTTGTTGCGCTTTGTATATTAGAGCCGTTTTAGATGCAAATTTGATTTTATTAATTTTTTCTTGCCCAATTTCTGTTTGTTTTTTTTTACCAAAAATTAAAATATGAAGTCTTTATAAAGTTTCGTCGTATCTTTATATTCAGAAGATTCATCAGATACACCCTTCCCCCCCCACACACACACACATACATGCATACATAATGAATAACCTCTAAAAACAACTTTTTTGGACATTAAAACTTGTAAATCAGGCGAAAAATCTATATCGAAATTTTTTACTGAATGCATTACTTCCATTACTTCACAGCAATCGGGTAATGGAAGGAAAATTTGTTACTTTTGTTTTTAATTATTATAGAATTTTCAAAGATCCGCATCCATATCCGCGGATACAGTAAAACTGATATCCGTACCTGCAGATCACAGTTTTTGACAATCCGTCACATCCCTACTATGTATTTATCATCCTTGTTTCCTCGTATATTCTGATTTTTTTCTACATATTGTAGAATAAATAATTTGTTAAAACAAATAAATAATAATGTTCAATACAAATAAAGTTATCATTTTTTAAATATGTAGTTTAAAAAAAGAAGAGAAAAAAATTAACTGAATAAAGTATTTATTACTTACTGAATAATACTCTTTGAATTCTTTTTCCCAATCTGATCATTTTGTTCAGATTTTGTATCTGTAGACTGGGAAAAGTTATCCCAGTTTAAAGTCTGTACCCAATTGCTACCTTTATCACCTGTAGATGTTTTTTCTTGAAAACTAGATTGGATTGTTCTCATGAAAATTTTGTTCTAAAATAGAAAATGCAGGTAATAACAAAATGAATACTATAACAAAATTAATTCAACCATAGAACAGTTATTTGGCTTTTTAAAAATAAATGCTATTGACGATTGTTGGATAAAATAATTATCTATTAAATTTCTTCATAATACTTTTTCATGAGGAATTACATTTTACTATATATTCCTTTTTTTTTTTTTTTTTTTTTTCCCCCTAAGACTTCTTCAATGACACTTTTTATAAAAATAATAAGATTCCGTGCTCATCTAAAAATCTCCACAACTTGGGAGCACAAACTCAGCAAATTTTAGAATTTTAGGTTATTTTTTAGTTTTCCTTTTAAAACAAGAAATTGAATGCTATAATGCATATAAAATCATCTATATATATAAAAGAACACTTCCTGAGTGAGTTAGTGAGTGAGGGGCTGATCTATCAACGCCCAGACAAACCCCTGGACCTAGAAGCATCAAATTTTGTGACAATGTTCTTTCTATGACGTAGGCATCCACTAAGAAGCGATTTTACAAAATTCGCCCCCCAAGGGGGGGAGGGGGGGCAAAACGTGATTTCACAAAATCCTTCATATCTCAAACAAAAAAACAGGTATCCGTAAAATTTTTGCTTTAAAATATAGCTAATACAAATGTCAAAAAACCAATTTCTGGAATTTTCAAAATTCGGTCCCCAAGGGGGGCGGGGGGGAAAAACGTGATTTCACATGCGTAAAAACGTGATTTCGCATAATCCTATATATCTCAAACAAAAAAATAGATATGCGTGAAGTTTTTGCTCTAAAATATAGCTAATGCAAATATCTAAAAACCAATTTCTGGAATTTTAGAAATTCAGCCCCCAGGTGGGGCAGCAGGGGGGGGGGAGAGGGGGGGGGCAAAAAATAAAAAGAGAGTTAGATCGTTCAAAATTGGTATATAGAGGTTTTCGATACCTACAAATCGATTTCGGATATTTTCGAATTTGTAAAATTATTAGGAGGGGCGGCAAGGGGGGGGCGGCAAGGGGGGGGGGCTATGGGGTAAAAACAAATAGAAATACAGTTAGGCCGTTCAAAATTGGTACAGTTAGGTTTTAGATGCCTGCAAGTCGAATGGGGATATTTTCGAAAGTGTAAAGTTATTAGGAGGGCCAGGAAAGGGGGAGGGGAGAGGGGGGGGGCAAAAAAATAAAAATAGAGTTAGATCGTTCAAAATTGGTATATAGATGTTTTCGATACTTACAAATCGATTGCGGATACTTTCGAATTTTTAAAATTATTAGGTGGGGCGGGAAGGGGGGGGGGGCTATGGTCAAAAACAAATAGAAATACAGTTAGGCCGTTCAAAATCGGTACAGATAGATTTTAGAGGCCTGCAAGTCGAATGGGGATTTTTTCGAAAGTGTAAAGTTATTAGGAGGGCCGGGAAGGGGGGCTGAGGGGCAAAAAAAAAAGAAAATAGAGTTAGATCATTCAAAATTGGTACATAGAGGTTTCCAATACCTACAAATCGATTGCGGATATTTTCGAATTTTTAAAATTATTGGGAGGGCGGGAAGGGGGGGGAGTAGAGCGGTAAAAAAATAAAAATAGAGATATATCGTTCAAAACTGGTGCATAGAGGTTTTTGATACTTACAAATCAATTGCGGATATTTTTAAATTTGTAAAATTATTAGGATAGACAGGAGGGGGGGGGGGCGCGAAGTGGGAAAATAATAGAAATAAGAGTTAGAGCATTTTGGGAATTTTTTCCGAAGGCAGTGAGTACCCGGTGCGACATTTTTCCTACTCAGATTTTGTTTCTCTTTTTTTTCATGTGATAAAAATTAATGCAATTTTGAGAATTCATTATAGTGATTCATTTAAAAATAGGAACCAGCGAAGCGGGCGTTGCCTGCTAGTAGTAAATATATATAAGTAAGCATAAAAAAATATGTAAAATAATCAAAAATTATTAAGGCAATTAGAACAAGTAGTTAAGGCAAATAGTTAATGCAGTAAAAAAAAATAAGCATATAATGAATTTTTATATCAATTTTTCTTGATTTAGTGAATTAAATTTCGCCCCAATTTTAGCATATTTATTGACATATTTATTACAGGAAATTGTACTATCAAATTTCCTGTATTTTGTAATTCATGTATATAAAAATTGAAGGTTCTCAATATACAGTAACCACCGCTTGATAAATTCACTGGTTAATAATATCAGCCATTTAATCTGATTAAATTGCCAGGACCAGAATCAAATCAATACAAATAACTTTTAAAGCCACCACTTAATAAAATCAGCATCGTCAAAAGCACAACAATCCCTCCGTTATCGCTGTCGAAGATTTTACACTTACAGCACAGTTACAAATTAAACACGCACCCATCACTTATCTCCGTGACAATTTCAAGGAACGTATTCTTCGCAGTAATAAGTTACAAATTTGATTTTAAATAATATTTTTTTTTTTCTAATTATTAAGAGGCAATTTCTAGTTCTTATTTTAAAATTACTATAATTCATGAGGTTTAACAAAAATATTTTTAATTTATCAGAACAACGTGAACTTTTGGTAAAGTAATGATGATTTTCCTCAAACGAAAGTGCATGGAAACTTGGAATATGTTTAATTTATTTATATTGAAGAAACAATTAATTATCTATCAAAAATTAATTAATATTGTTTACTAATTCCATTATTCGTCACCTTTTGAAGTTTCTTTCCAAATTCAGGGAAGTAATAGCTTTTCCTTAAGTACAGGAATGTTCGCCGGATATAAAAATCAGCCCCTTAATAAAATCACTTTGGCTCAGAACGAATGTGATTTTAATAAGCGGCGGGAGCTGTATATACATAATTTTTTTTTACACATTTACTGATTACTGTATTACAAATGTTGTATAATTTTCTTTTTTTTCTTTCTAAGTAATATGTTTTAAAACCCGAATAAACTACTACGCCAGAAACACCAAAGAAAAATATTTGAGATGCATACAGCTGTTTCGGTAGCATTTAAGCATACCGTCTTCAGTGCGAAAAGATTGCTAATGCTACCGAAACAGCTGTATGCATCTCAAATATTTTTCTTTGGCGTTTCTGACATAGTAGTTTATTCGGATTTTAATATTCCAACGCCAAGTGTCCTGTTATTATTAATATGTTTTGTTATGATTTTAAGCTTTTTTTAAGTGGATATTTTGCATTTTTTTCATCCTTTGCCATATTGAATAACACTTTTTTATATGAGGCTTCCTGGTATTCTATCGTGTAGAGATAGGATGCAGATGGTATAGCAAATTTCCAGAAAAGTGCCAAGCAGGAATCAAAAACTTCACTTTCAGTGAATTTTATGCTGATTCAAATTCGTTTATAAACCTGGTATGGTAATTACTAAATGTTTAGAAAGTCAAACAAAGTTATTTCATTTTTATTTCCTTAATTAAAATGAAAATTTTGTACTCTAGAAACTACTTAGTATAATTATACTACAATTTTATTACAAAACTTATTTACATCATGCAGCTAATTTTAAAAACATTTTCTTTTAAAGATGATAGTCATATTCTCAATACGATGTAGATTGCATTAATCTATTAAATTTATTGTAATATTAAAATTTTGTTGTATTTCCCCTTAAACATAAATTTACTTATACCATTTATGTAAAGTTATTTCATTATTTTAAATATCAACAATACATAGATAGATTCTTCAGTTAAAATAAAAGTTATTCAAAACTTTTCTATGTGATACTTACATATTCGGGTGGTTTTCAAAATGTGAGAACATTAACGTCAGCAAGCAATGTATTAAAATGCTTTACTTAGAGAAAACAACTAATTATTTAGAAAAAAATTCCACAAAATGTCTTTATACGTTTTAAGATATCAGATCATTGTTATTTAATATTTACTGAAAAAAATCATCACCATTTGAGTAGCATGATTCAGACCATTGCAGTTTCTTATTTCAGAAAAGTGCATTTATTGAAAAGAAATTTTACAAAAACACATGCAAATATTTAGATACATTTTAGAAATTATTTTAAAGAAAGATTAGAGTGTGTTTAGATTACTTAATATAGTTTGTGTTAAAATAGCATTGTTTAGATCGTTACATTCGGATATAACAAAATGTAAAACACTTCCTTCTGTACAAGTTCTGTTTATTTTCAAAAATTATTAAACCAGTATTAGCTTCTGATGAAAAAATTATCAGACAATCAACCCTTTCTTGTGCCTACTCATTGTTTTCTATTAAAATCACCTGAAAATAAGTTATAACTTTTTCTGGTGTTACATTTTAAACCAGTTAACGTGTTGGATGTCCAAAATTTACCCTTTTAGTCCAAAATAATAAAACTTTAAGATATCTATACAAATCTTTTACAATAAATTGTATCAATTCTTGTCTTTAAACAGAATTAGAATTCCAGTGAAAAAAATTCAAGTCCATGAGAATTACATTTATATTTATTATTAAAGCTTAAAGTTATGGTGTGTGTTCTGCACCCATACTTTTGAGAACTGCCCATTCATGTTATTTCAGCAAAGGGATACATAACTAAGCAGGGGTCGATCCAGGTTTTAATTTTTGGGTCCCTTTTTTGTGAAAAACAAAATATTTTTGTGAAATTTTTATTTATTTTTGTGAAATAGTAAAATATTGTGTAAAATCTTGTTTTTTACAATCACTTTATGTAATGTTTAATATCAAGTTAATAGAGTTTCGTTGAGCCAAATTAAGGTATAAATAAAAAATAATACTGAAAATATGAAAACATTTAATAAAAGGATCATTTTTATAAAACAAAATCTTGTGAAGGGACTCATTTTATAAATTTGAATTTTGTGAAGGGTCCCTTTTTATGAATTTGAATTTTGTGAAGGGTCCCTTTCTACTATGTGGAATTTTGTGAAGGGGCCGCAAAAGGGACCCAAATTTTGCCTGGATCGACCCCTGCTAAGTTTGAAATTAGGATGAAGAACTAGTAAATACACAGATAAAACTTCTACCTAATATGTTGGAAGGAAAGTTCTGCCATAGGAAATTAAACAACTGACACCAGAAATTTATCCTGGAAAATATTATTTAAAAGTTATATAAATGTCATCCAGAATAAATTTCTGGTGTCAGTTGTTTAATTCAATACAAAAGATTCCCGCCAATCTAAATAAAAATAAAATATTACATGAATAATTCACGAATTTAGAATTTAATTCTAAATTTTCATAGTAGTGATTATTCTTTTTTGTCTTGAAAATTTTTTAGTCTATAAAAAACTTCAGATGTTCAGTAATTAACTTTTAAAATTTCCTTTTGGTATACGCAATAATTCATTATTATTGAAGAGTGAAAAATCTATATTGTCTGAGAGTCTCTTTTAAGAGTTAAAGCAATATTAAAAGAAAATAATGTATAAGTACAACAAACTAAACACATTTTCAAATTAACACTATAAAAATATAAATTAGAACAAAATAAAAAATTAAACAGAAAAAAAACTTACATCAACCGACATTCTCTTTGCTTTAGAAATTTCACATTCATTCCCAGAATTAACTGTTTCATTTTTCAAAGAAGCTTCTGGCATAGACAAATCCTTCTCTTGCTCAATATTAACAGGACAATAATCTTTTTGAATTGCTTCGTCTGACAAAACATTATTTCCAAACTTCGCATCAGCTTTAATGACAGTAAATATCTCAGAAATTTCTTTACATTTATTTGTTATGTTTACATTAACATCTTGTTTATTACTTTCTGTTTTAATAGGACTACAATCAAAAATCAAAGACTCTTCATATTTTTTAACTTGAAATGATTCTTGTAAATCTTGTAATTTTAGTAGTTCAGAATTAAATTTATTTTTTCTACGCACACTAATGGTTTGTTCATTTTTATCTACCTCACATGGTTGGAAAAGAGCCGGAGAACAAGGTAGTACAGGAGAAACAGGAGGTTCAGGACTACTTTCATCATGAATAGAAATTGGTGAATTAGAAATCGTAGTCGTAGATATTTTTCCAGAATCACTTATTGACATTGAGTTTTTATTAAAATTGCATGGTTTGGAATGTACAGGGGAATTTTGTACTATAGGTGAAACATGAAATTCTGGACTACTTTCATCATGAATAGAAACTGGTGAATTAGATGTTACAGAAGGGGAAGATTCTTGATTCAAAAAGTCATTTTTTAAAGTATCAAGGCAAATTTTTGAATTCATTTTCTTATCAGATTGACATTTGTCTATAAAACTAGTATCTGGAATTGGAGAAGAAGGGATGTTAGACTTTAAATGAAAATCTTTAGTATAAAAATTTCTATTGCATGAATCTGAATTCAGAATCTTATTATAGATATTATTTTCTACTCTCAAAATTTCATCCCGATTACTTTTTAAAGAAAAGGAACTTAAAGATGTATTTGGCACTTTCAAAAGAGTATCTTGCTTGATGAATATTTCTTTAGTTATTTTTTGAGAATTATCGTTTTTAACATTAGAAGTATCACTAGATTCCTTCTGAACAAGAAAATCAGATGCTTTTTTGCAAGCATTTACTTCAGTAAATGATTCTTTTTTAGGAGAATTTTCTTTAATAAAACTACTATTGGCAATAAAAAAATTATCATTTTTCTTATTCTTCGAAGATTCTTTACAAACTTTTTTACTCAGAATAGATGATTCATGGAAGTTTTGAGCTCGTTTTCTATGACAAATTATATTAAGTTTTTCTTGTTTTGTTAATTTTGGCACAAAATCATAAAAAGTTTCAGACAGTTGTTTTCTTGTATCACTTGATTTTGAAATTTTCTGTTTATTTTGTAAAAACACAGATTCAATGTTACTAATCTCCAACAACATAGGTTTTTTCTTAGAGCAGGTTTCATGAATGTTTGTTCTTTTGAAAAATGGATATTTTGTTGGAGAAGCAGTAATATCACATTCACTTTCATCTGTAATAAATGAAAAAAAAAAAAAAAAATTATAATCTTAAACTGCTATTATTATTATTTTATTATTTATTGATTATTAGCACGTTAAACACCATGTTAAGCACTACACAAATTCTTAAAATCCATTAAAATTCTATAATGATTCCTCCTGTAAAAAAAAAAAAAAAAAAAAAAAAAAAAAAAATTAAGCAAATTTTTAATAAATTTTCAATTATTAAATGTAATATTTTTAGTTTTATATCCTATTTTACATCCGCCACTGATAGTTGATGCGGCTTTATATCATATTTGACACTGTCAGACACTGATGGCTGACAGGGCACTCGATGTTTTAATTTTTTATTGGTACTGCTTTTACTTTCGGGGTAAAACTTTCACTGAAATGTTTGAAGTATGACATGTTCTGCACACTCCTAAAGTTTCAAGATGATTCCTTCCGTACTTAGAGACATATGACAAAATATTTAGAATCTAGAATGGCTGACATGGCACTCAACATGTTAACACTTTTTCATATCATTTTTTTCAAATTAGAACTTCGTAAAAAATAGGCATATGATAGTTTATATTTATTTATTGTAATAATAAGTTGTAGTAACAAATAGAACTGAAAAAATATTTAAAATTTAAAGAGTTAGATTTTACTTCGTCTGATGAAGGAGAGCGGGCAGCAAATAAAGTCAAAACTTAAACAACAATCTCAGGCCTTAATTTTCGTACATTTGCTGAACTTGAGTAGATAAATGATCTGTTAGCGAGTATTGATAAATTTAGTGTCTTTCTAAGTCCCTTATATTTTAGTGCAAAAAATTAGAAAGTCCTACAAATTAAAAGGAAATATGTAGAGTATAAATTGTTGCAACTGTGCTGAATTTTGTATGATATAAAATATTTTTAATAAGGGAAGAACCTGTGTTATCATTTCATAAAAGCCTCCTTAAATTTTACTGCAAATAAAATATAAGGGCTTAAATTTAAAACCAATATATCTCACTCTGTAATTCTTATAATCCACACAAGTTTTCACTTTTATAATAAAAATTATGCTTAACGACCCTCTTCACTTACCGTCGCCGGAAGCCCGAGCCAATGTTATTCTATAGGGGAATTTTCTTTACAAATAACTTATTAACTAATACATATTTTTAAATTCTGTTTTCACATTCAGAAAATTCCCAACTGTTAAATTGACGGACCTTTTTTAAAAATGTATTTTTTTAATTTTTAATATTTTATTTTCAAATTGCAAAATGAAAAAATTTCACAAATTGAAAATTCGTATTTTGCAGCTTCAAAATAAAATACAAAAAATTAAAAAAATATTTAAAAAAAAAAAGTCTGTCAATTTAACAGCTGGGAATTTTTAGAATGTGAAAACAGAATTTAAAAATATGTATTAGTTAATAAGTTCTTTGTAAAGAAAAATTTCCAATAGAATAACATTAGCTTCGGCTTCCGGCAGCAGTGAGTGAAGAGGGCCCTTAAGGCCACCACATCTATACTTTATCCAAGCTTAATAAATGTTAGTTTTAAATAAATTTATATGTTCCACAAACTTAAATTCAGAAATAGTTAAGATGATTTAAAGAAACTAGATTCTTAATATGCCACTGGATATGAAATCATAGAAAAAAAAAAAGAAATGAACTTATATGGCTGTACAGAATTAACAAGACAGAAATCTCTCTAATCTTGCTGTTTTATTAGTATATAATTAAAGACATTTTGATTTATAAATGCATAAAATTTGCAGGTATTCAATTCAGATACTAGAATTTCGAATAACATTTTTATTTTATTTTATTTTTATTTTTTCTGAAGGACAGATGTTTTGAGAAAAGGGTGTCACAAGGCAGACATTTTAGGACAATTTTCAATATATGACAACAATTTTCAACCACAATAATTTTATTATGAATAGTAAAGTCAAAATTAAGTTACAAGTCAAAATCTAAATCAAATAAAAAGAAAAAGAAAAACTCAATTCATAAAAGAGATCAATCATATTTAAAATGTTGAATGTTTCTAAAAAAATAGCAAGACTGAAGTGAGCAATCACAATTTTGAAATTTTACATATTGACTGTTTTAATATTCATTAATTAAAGACATTTTATGAACAAATCCTTTCGAACATGTCAACAAATATGCAATCAAATTAAATAAATGTTCCTAAATATTTTAATAATAGCAAAAAATTTGCAGGAACAAAAATTTTTTTAGACCAAAATATCCTGTTTTGGGTAAAAATATACGTAGCAAGATTTTTAAAAACAGGAAATTCGGGCTACATTGAAAAATACATTTTTAGAAAATGTACTCTTAAATAAACATGTATGTGTACAACATGAAATTTATATTGAATGACATTTACATATTTTCCTATTTTAATGGCCACCAAGGCCATAGTTTGTAGGGGGAGGATGCATAAAATTTGCAGATATGTCGAAGATTTTTGTGTTACATTTCATTTTTAACAACATGTACAAGGCCGTAGCCAGGTAAACCAACATTAGGCGTAATATACAAGAAAAAGTAACCAAAGCTTGGGAAGGGTGAGCAAATGGGGCTCTGAAGCAATCGTCAAGGGTTAGCTACATCTCACCTAATATAAGACCCGGCAGTGGCAGGGGTAGGTGATTGGAGACCACTGCATTTTAGAATATAAAAAAAGGGGGTTGGATTTCAAAAATCCATAGAAAACAGCATGGGATGGAAATGAAAAAACTCACAATCATTATATCGTAGAGGGGAAAAAAAGACTAACACCGGAAAGAAAATAAGGTGAAAATAGACAAGAAAAAGTAACCAAAGTTCGGGAAAGGTAGGTAAATGGGGCCCTAAGACTATTGTTGAGGGTTAGCTACATCTCACTTAATATGATATGGCCATGTTTATTATGATAACACCAAATGAGGAGTAACCAATAATAACAATAAATAAAGGTTTATAATAAAAAAATTATTTAAAAATACTTACCGTAAAATCCCGAAAGTAACCCCCCCCCCCACCCTTTTTTTTCTCCATCCAACAAAGCTACATCCAATCTTCGGGCGCGCACTTACGGTACGTCGGCATTGCAAGTTAAGTTTGGCATTGAATTAACTTTTAATATTTATATATTATTTCAAATTTAACTAATTTTTCATAAAGTGTTGGATGCATGTTATCACAGGAATCATTACACAGTTTTTTTTTACCTTTAATGTAAGAAATTACCTTTAATATTTCCTTTTAAGTAAGTACCGTAAAATCCCGAAAGTACCCCCTCCATCGAATATAACCTCCTCTCCTTTTTCTTCATTTTTTTTAAAGAATCTTGATTATAACCCCCCCCCCCCTCCCCACCTGAAATTTATCCGTTTTGCTTTTCAAAAAGGAGGGGGTTACTGTCGGGACTTTACAGTAAGTTATTTTTAATTTAAATAATAAATACTTAAAATAACTGTAATAAATTAAGATACTTTCTGCTTACCATAAATATGGTGGCCATTAAAATAGGAAAGTAGCAATATTTTATTTATACTACTTATGAGACTATATATGAAATCAACTTGTAGATCAACAGTAAAATAAGTAAATTTTGATTGCACTTATTTAACCTGTTTTATGAGCAAAGAGTTAGTTTCAAATAACTGAAAAATTTAGCAGATAAATACCATAAAATAAAAAAAACTCACAACAAACTTGTTTCTTCTTTAAAGTATAATATTTTAATTAAATAAGCATTCATAACTTTTTGTAAATTTTCCTTTTGTCCTCATAATTTCTACAACAGTTACAGGTTAAAGGTTAAACAGATTTCCTTAAATAGCTGTCACAGATCTCTAAAACATTTTTTGCCGTATGTTTAACAAAGATAAATCAGTTTCCACATACATCGAAATTTAGTTTTAATGAATATATGCAACTTCTTAAAACACATATCTTAAATGATATAAAGAACATATTTAATTATTTATTTAAAAAAATTAATATATACCTAAATTGGTTTCAAATGGAGACAAACAAGCATTCCAACCTCTAGAAGCAAACTCATCTTGAAGTTTTAGTCGAGATATTTTTGGAGCTGTCACATGCCTTTTAAGATAAGGACATTGAAGCTGCATTTTCTAAGAAAGAAGATAAATAAGTATATTGTAAATTACCACAATTGTTTTACATTGAAATTTGTATGCTAAATCATATTTTTACTTCCTATACTATACAAAACATAAGGATATATTGTAATCTTGATTTGCAAAATGGATTTTGCATCTTGCATAACTTTAAAAAAAAATGATCATAGAATGTTTCAAATGTATATATATTTGTGACTGTCATGATGTTTAGTTCCAGGGTTGGGTTTTTGACGTCAAAAAGTGGTTTTTGACATGACAAAGGTTTAAACACGGTTTAAACCGTCAAAAACCTGTCATAAACCTCTATACCGTCAAAAACCTGTATTGTCAAAATTCAACATCTATAAATGAGCTAAAATCTGGTTAGAAATAGGATTTAGTAATATTTGCCATATACAAATGAATATCTGGCCTAGTATTAGGGCTTCTCAAAATTTTAGGGAGGAATTTTAGGACTTTTTTTCAAAATTTTAGGAAAATTTTAGGGGAAAACCGATGATATTGTAAAACTTCTAAATCTGTAATGGGTAATAATTGACGTGTTAAAATTGGAAATGTTGTGTTGTTTTGTAAATTCAGGTTGAGCCAAACAAAATTAAGAGCCGTTACTCCATCAAAATTTAAATAATCTATAAAACAGACGGCCCTTTTATAAAATAAATTTTATTTTATGTAAATCATGCTTTCTGCATTTTCAGTACTTGGTTCGATGAAACCCTTTACTTGATATCTCTAGTGGTTTAAAATTTTTATGCTTTCTGTGACACGTCTTGTATGCATAACTCTTTTGGGATGAGCATGTTATATATGATACAGCCTTTAAATTATTTCTCTGGACGAGCATATCATATTTAAATAGAACGTTTGGTATGATACGCCTGCACACAGAAAGAATTTAAATGATGTGTCATATGTTAAACACCCAAGTGGGAAGGAACATTTGCAGTCATTTCATATGATACACCCGTTCAAAACGGTTAAACCTTCTCTGCAAGATGATTCAATTTTTCTCTAATTTCCACACATGTATAATTAATTAGAAAGGTATAAGATTACTATACTGCAGAAGAATTCTGAATTATTAATGTAAGACATGAGTTTCTGTCTACCACTGACCTCAATTCTATGAAAAAATAAAAATAAAAATTCGGCGACAATGTTGCATAAGTTCTGTTACTAAGCTAGTAGCAGATATGTAAAACTTTTCGGAACATAAAACACATTTAGCAGAATAAATGTTGCCATTTATAGCTTCAAGCCATTCTCTCAGCAAAACACCATCAAATTCTTTTTCCAACCACAAGTCTTGAAATTTTGTTTTACCTTTAACCATGATAAGGATGCAAATGAAATGAAACGATATGCTGAGATTTAGTATAAAATCATTCAATGCAACAACGCTAAGAATTAATACAATAAAATAATCTACACATGCATGCGCAAGCGGTAAACACAATACAAGAGCATTCAATATGAGCTGGACCGAAATGAATAATACTCTTGACCCTTGGATTAGCTTTGGATGCGTTTTTTTAGGATTCATGGAAGAAATGTAGGAGAATTTTAGGATTTTTAGGAATAATTAAAATATTTAGGAATTTTAGGAATATTAGGGGAAATGCGAGCCCTGTAAATATTATGCTGTTTATAAATTAAGAAATCTGAAAACAATTTGTAGATAATTTATAAAAAATTAGGTAAATATACTGGTTTAATAATCTAAGAAATATATACAAAGTATGCATACAGTTATATTTTGTATGTTTATGTTTATGTTTATTTATATTAATATTTATGAAATTCTAAAATTCCAAAGTTACTTATGAATTTTCACATAAGACATGAAAACACAGGAATACTGTTTTTTTTTTTTTTCTTTAAGTAAAACATAATATATGTGGGCAGTAAATTAATATGAATTTGAAAATAATTATACTTATAATCTACATTTATTATACTTATCATTTATTAATGAATTTTTATCTGTTTATTATTATTATTGATTGTATAAATATTTGTACCTGTTTATAGCTTGGACTATTGGTGTTCGGTGTTTTGGGAGTAAGGCTGATTGACTACTCTAGTATCTTAGGCTTAAGGGGTATTGCCCTCCATGTGGGTCTGTCTACAGGGTCCTAGTCCGTATTTATACACGTTTCGGAGAAAAACATGAAAAACTCTGAATGGCTAGGCCAACGAGTGCGCCCTGGGATCAAACCCTACACCTCACATTTACCAGCTTTGAGCGTAGTACCACTTGGCTGCTGGTGGGCCCTACAGCTTAGACTAATAATTATTTTAAAAATCTGTACTGGTAAATATTACATTTATTACAATTTATACATGTCCAGAAAGCATTCATATTTCTCGTGTTTCACGGTAATTTTATGAATTTCAGACACAATTCAAGCATTTTTAACATTCAGAATTATTACTTTTTCTTAAAAACTTGCAATATCAGCAGTCATTAAGAAAAAAAAAAGTTATATTTTTCTATAAAATACAGTCAATTCTCAAAAATCCGCAACCCTAAAATCCACAATTCTCTAAAATCCGCATATCATTTGCAATGTAAACAAACATTGTCACAACTGATTTGTTGATTAGTGGATTGCAAAAATTCAGCTGTATTAGGAGATAAATCAATTATTAACTTGTGCAGGTGAATCACCAATCACTCAACATGTTACAGAGGAGGAAATGATAAGTGTAATTATATATATTTATCAAAAAATAAATCATATTAATTGAGAGGAAGAAGGAAAAAGACAGTTTTCATGAAAGATTTTCTCTCATGAAGATAAATATTCAAACTTTCTTTTAGCACAAACTTATGTGATTGACCAAGAATTGCTGACTTTTTTGCAGGTTATAGGAAAATAAATATGTATTAATATTCTTATTTAAACTATTATTGATCAGACTTTTCAAAAATCTAGATAATTTGCAACTATAATATGATATATAAAATTTGTTCTTTGAATTAAAATTTCATAAAATATTTGTACTTTCATTAGGCATACTTTAATTCAGCATTGTATGTATAACATAAATTGTTTCTTAAAGATCTGCTACTCAAATAAGGTTCTAAGATGTAAGTAAAAGAAATTATTCTAAAATCTGCAAAATTCAGAAATCCGCAAAACACTTCGTTTTAAGCTGTGCGGATTTTTGAGAGTGTACTGTATTTAAATACAAAATATTAGGCTATGCATTTTTATTTTACTTTTTAAATACATAATACTAAAAGCACAATACTAAAAAAATTGAACTATACAATGTTATATTGCAAATAAAATGATTTGTCAATCAAAATGATCTATCAATGATATATAAATCATAAATTTTTAGAAGCCTAAAGTTTTGTTTTTATATTAATCAAAATGTTATAATAATGTTTCTCCAAAAACATTAATATGTATTATGCTTACCTTTTAAAACATACTGATAAATAATATCTTATTGAAAACAACTATATTTTTAAAGTATCGCATAACTAAGTTTAACATGTGCTATATCAAGCATAGTCTATCTATACATATAATAAAATAAGATGTTTGTGTGTGTGTCATTGTGTATGGTTTCCAGAGCTTTTTAAGAAAACGGCTGATGGCTGAGCTACAAAAATTTGCATGGTGGTTCGTAATGACCTCCCCTGATGCACCTCGAAGCCCGATTTTCGAATTTTGTTTTAGTTTTCTTTTAATTAATTAAAATGTTAAAATAAAAACCTTCTAATTACTGATAAATTGGCCATTTAATTTTAATCCTTAATTTAATTGTTGCCAAAAAAAATTATCATTATTTTTTGCACAGAAAAAAAAAAAAAAAAAAAAAGTGAACAATAAAAATTACATTTATTTAAAATATTTAATTTTATTCCTTAATTTAATTGTTGCCAAAAAAATTATCATTATTTTTTCGACAGAGAGAAAAAAAAAAAAAAAAACGTGAACAATAAAAATTACATTTATTTAAAATGAGGAAAGTAAATTAAAAAAATTAGAAATATCAGTCGTATCGTTACAAATAAGATACCAAATGAAAGATGCAATTTTTGTGAATCCAACGGATTAAACAGCTTATCGATCGGACAATTAGATTTTTTAAACTAATGTATGTATTTTAGGTGGCAAGAGAAGGAGATTGTATGGAAACCGTTTGGAAATTTTTTTAAAATGTGCTACTGATTAAGTCACATGTTTTTTTTTAAAGTGGGATTAAAAATTGCAGTTTTGAATTTTTTTTTAATTTTCTTTCACAAACACAAACATATAGTATACAGCCTGTACAACACTAGACCAAATTGAAGTTCTAATTTCATCAATATTTAAATAAATAAATGAAAATAAAAATATGTTTAATGGGAAATATATATAACCATTAAAAGTTTAGTTGTCTAAAATATGGCAGAAATAGCGCTCATAGCATATTGTTACAAGGTATTAAGTCTTATTTTTACAAGGGATTAAATCTAAAATGGTGACAAAAATTCAAAAGTCGCCAAAGAGAGCTATATTAAGGCGGTACTATGATCATGCTTACAAACCATGAATCATATATAACCACAAAAAATTAATTGTCTCATGCAACAGACGTAGCCGGTCATAGCATATTATAATATTTAGCGTGAAATTGTTATCATTTTTATGGTTGATTGGGGATAAACAAAATAAACATAGGAAATAACGTAAAAGCAAATATTATGTGCACCACGTATAGTGTTGTTCATATGTAACTGGGATTCAAATATAAAAGGGATACTTCACTTTTTTCGATACCATCTATTTCGAAACTGTTATCTAATAAGGACTTAATGGAAGCCTATTGGTAAACCATTGTCTCAGGTAATAGGGACAAGCGCCAGAGTTTTAGCGGATGACCAAATCGCTACCGAAGGCAGCAGGGATCTGAAGCGAGCTTTTGAGCAATTTTAGTATTTTATTTTATTTTTATAAAGCTATATAGAAAGGAGTTTCCTTTAAATTTAGTGACCAGCGAAGCGGGCAAAGCCTGCAAGTTATAAATAAATTTCATAATAATATATAAAAGTATCACAGCATATTTTGAATGAACATAGAAATAATTCATAGTAAAATTTTAAAAGGCTAAAGTTTTGTTTTTTACATTAATCAAAATGTTGTAACAATGTGTTTTTCAAAGAACATCATTCTATTTACTTTTCAAAAAATCCTTATGAACTATATTTTATTAAGCTAATTTTTCATACGACAATTAAATTATAAATATAGGTTTTTGACATTTTTGACAAGGTGGTTTTTGACATGATGGTTTTAACCATGGTTTAAACTGTCAAAAACTGTCACGTGTCAAAAACCTGCCGCCAACCCTGAGTTGTACCTACATCTCTAATTTTGGTATTGACACAAGCTTCTGTTTTAGACAGATCGACAATTTTACACATTTTTTCCTGATGTCTGTATGTGTGTGTGCTTATGTAAGCGTGTATATCTCAAATAATTCAGAAAGAGGACGTAGGAAGTTGAATATTGGTATATAAAAGTTTTTTATCATATCTAGTTATGCACCTCACTTTTTGGTCTTTCTGTGACTTTTTGTTTTGGAGATATTTACGAAAAATTTACTCATAATAACCAAAAATGCAAAGGTTCTACCCATTATATATGACCTACCATCATACAGATTTCAAAAGAAGCTAATGATAGAGCCCATAATGATATTGTTATGAAAGTTGTCGATATTTTTGTATGCAGAAAATAATTCTTAAAGGCATAAGCGAGTTCTAGTCAATGAATGCATTTTATTTAATGAATATTTAGCCCTTAGATAAAGCCTGCAATGATATTTTTATGAAAGTTATTGACATTTTTGCGTAGTAGTAAGTAATTCTTACAGACATAAACAGGTTTTAGTTGATGAATGCACTTTATTTAATAAACATTCAGCTCTTAGAGCCTGTAATGATATTTCTATAAAAGTTGTCGTGTAGAAAGCAATTTGTACAGACATAAGCAGGTTCTAGTCAACAAATGCATTTTATGTAATAAATATTCAACTCGTAGATACAGCCTGTAATGATATTGTTATGAAAGCTGTTGACATTAGAAAGTAATTCTTAAAGACATAAGCAGGTTCTAGTTCACGAATGCACTTTATTTAATGAACACACACACAGCCAGTAAATAAAGCCCGTAATGATATTGTTATGAAAGTTTTCAACATTTTTACAGGTAGAAAGTAATGGGCTCTTCCCACCGTCGTCTGCTCAATCACGTGATAGAGGAAAACGAATAATCGAATTCTGAGAATCGAATTCAATTAAATATTGTTCTTAAGAACAAAATTTTTAATATTTAATATAAAATAAAATAAAAGTAATATTGTGCATTTGTAAACAGTAGAATTTGTAAACAGTAGTGTATTTGTAAATTTAATAATTTTTAAAAAACATTTTATGTGTTTATTTATTTTTACCTATAAGAATCGATTTTTGTGTATTAGTGTAACTGTAACATTAACTGATCTAGCAATAAATAATAGCTTCTTGTGGAATGTTTACGGATTATAAATTGAAATTTTAAAATGTTTTCATTTAATTTAATTGCATAAAGTTGTTACAACAAGTTAATTAACTTAGTTACTGGTCTAAATGGATTTACGTAGTACGATATTGCAGGGGTGCAGAAAATGTTCAAACCTCGGAAATTTCCCCCAAACACAGTATAAATTTCCCTCAATAATACAAAAATCTACTTTGCTATACAAAGTCATTTGTTCTATGTAATAAATCTTTAAGAGAATAAGTATACCTACAGTGTAACATAAAAATATCGCTGTTAGTGTATAAGCACTTCAAAGTAGCAAATTGTTATGTTTGATTTACATTTTTATTTTCTCGTAAAAAAATATTCAAAATTTCCCCAGTCAGTTTAAATTTCCCCCGAACCTCGTTCGGGCGTTCGGACATATTCTGCACCCCTGCGATATTGCACTGTCACTGATTTAAGTACGAAAAATCAGAGTATTAAGACGTGGTCTTCATGAACATCAATAATAGGTATAAACTAAATGATGATTGTAAATGTATACAGCAAACAAAAGATGATGAATAATGATATAAAATGGATTAAAAATGATGGTGTATAAAAAATAACACAGATTAAATACGATTGATCAAAAATAAGAATAGAAAATATGCTATTTCAGCAATCGCTCTAGATAAACAAGACTTCGTCTGCTATTTGTTTTTTCTCTATCATGTGACCTCTGACGTCAGGTGGGAAGAGCCCATTCTTTAAGACATAAGCAGGTTCTTAATCAATGAATGCACTTTACTTAATGAATATTCAAGAAACAGGTTGCATAAAACTCTTTTTGTGCCACAAAAATTAATTAATATTGAAAATATACAGATTTTCAGTCATTAACTTTTTATTAAATGGGTTGTATAAAATTTACCACAACATTCTTTGATTTCTATGCACTAAACTAGTTTAAGTAAATTTAACTTTAATAAATACTCAAATAATTTTTATGATCATAATTTTAGGAAATATGTATGCATACAATATCAATTTTTATTCAATTTTGCAACAATTTTTAATGGAAAATTAGGAACAATTGCAAATTTTAAGCCACACATTGAATTTAATTTATAATGTGAGGGAGAGTATTGAACACCCTTGAATTAACCCAAAATTCACAAAAACGAATCTATTTGTTGAAGAATATGGATTAATATTTAAATGTGCTTATTTAGAAGATATGGCCCTATTTTATATATTTATTGGCAATGAATTGATTTGGCTGTCACAATCACATAAGCAGACCCGCATAATATGCACGAATGGTGTTCGTGGAAAATTTTCTGAACTTGCAGAAAATTTTCCGCAGACGGTAATCGCGAAAAAAATTTGCTGAGCTTACAGAATATTTTCTGCAAACAGCGATCACAGAAAAATCGTACGGCTACTATTCACTTTTAGTTTCTATTTGTGCAATATATTATTAGCGAACGCTGATCAACTGCGCTGCTAAAAGCAGGAAGCACTGATAAGAGCAGTGGTTCTGTTTTCTTCCCGCTCATTCCAAAGTCCAAAGTCTAGGCTTTTGCGGCAACGGGCAGCCGCTTTAGGACAGGAGGGAGAGGAAAAAGAAGTGATCAGCTTTCTCTTCTTTAATCACGGGAGGTTTTTAATCGGCGCTCGGTATTTGTTGCGCATTGCGCCATACTTGGAGGCGAGGGGAGCCTTTTGAATGGAAAAGCTAGAGTGAGGAGAGGGTAATCATTAGAGGAAATCATCATACTGCATCCTAATCGGCTTGGGACCCAGGAGAGAAGAAGATGCTATGCTGTTTGTTTAGTTTAGTTAGGCTGTGAGTTACACTTGCGCATCAAAATTTTCGTTGATTTTTTTTTTTTTTTTTTTATGTAGTATTTTTTTAAACGTTTTATTTACTATCTCATTTATTTTAAACTTAATTTTGTTAGAAAGGCGAACATAATTTCCGATTATGTTAGATTCCACGATATTGATAAAAGAAAAAATAAAATAAATTTCTATGCGATTGGCTTTCAAGAAATGTCAAATTAATTATTAGTAATCTGATAAGTTTTAATTCTTATTTTTATAAAACATTTATTTTCCTTTTCTCTGAGTAAAAATTCTTTTTATTATTATAATTCAATATTGTTCTGATTTTTTTTTTTTTTTAATGTTCTGATTTTTTAAAAATGTGTTCTGATTTTTCCGATGTTTTTTCTAAAATGTTCTAATTTTTATCAGTTTTAAGTTGGCAGGTATGAAATAGGGGCATTTTTTTTTTTTTTTCAAAAAATTTTTGCTTTAGATTTTGTGTTTGCAGAAAGTTTTTCATTTTATCTGAGTCTGCACATAAGTAAAGACCTTAGTGAGAAACATCTGAGCTACTTTGGTGCCAAATTTTGCCAAGGGGCTCCCATCAGTGTTGCCAGACTTGGGGGGATTTTTTACCATTTTGAAAACTTTTGAAGCTTTAGGGGAAATATTTGGGGACAGAGATTTCGTGAGGAGCAGTTTACGAAAATGAAAAATTTTGAGGGGAAAATATGGGGGTTTTCTTTAAAATTAGTATATGTTTACTTTCTTCTTAATTTCCACAAAAAGAAAAAAAAAATGGTCAAGTTTATCAGATGATAATGCATTGATGATTCTGGATACTGTATTTCAAAAATAGAAAAGCAATATTTTTACTTTCTGATTATAAAATTTTTATTGTTTTTATACCTTGATTTCAGGAATTATTTGGTTCATATATGCCGTAGCAAGTATACTGAATGCTTGGTATGTAATGATTGCTGCTTCAGTAAACAAGCTTAAAGTAAGATGGACCAGTGTAAACTTGGATGCATCGTCTTAGTTTGAATTAAACTTGAAGGTGTGAAATATCAAGTTTGATGCAAGCCCTTTAGGCTGCCTGGGTACCTTGCTTTTCATGCATTTTATAGTCCACAAAATCGGTTTATATATATACATATAATATACAGGATATTTACAAATGATTAGAAGTGAGAAAACTAGATTCAGAAAGTTATGCAGATTTAAAATTTTCCAAAAACTAATGTGTTTAAAGTTATTTTTGTTAATGGGGATTTTTTTCTATAAAAGCTTTATTTAGAGAAAAGTGTGAACATAAACTTACGAAATACTGGCTGAAATATATTTTTATTCAAAACATATTTATTTTTAGTAAAAATTGAGTTAGGAATTCTTTTTTTTTTGAAAAAAACCCTTGATTTGGGGGTTAGACTATATTTGAGGGTGCCCCTTGATTCTCGCGAAGTTGTGATTATGTATTAACAGGGTTGGCAAGGTTTCGGACACTATGGTAAAAACCACGGTATAAACCATGGTTTTTACCATACTGTCCAAAACCTTGGTGTCTTAAACTGTCCAAAACTATATTTTTAGTAGAATTATATTTTATTAAAATTATGCAAATATTTGAAAAATTTACAAAATTATTATAATTATTGTTGTTTTGTAACATTTTCCAATATATTCCATAATGTTTAGTGAAATATACATATAATAACAATTATAATATTCAAAAGTAAAAATTTATTACTGAAGCTTTAATGGAAAAATGTGGATAACTGTACCTCAAATATTGATATTTATAATATTTACACGCACATACACAATGTATATAAGCAACATGAATAATTATATCAAGAGAACAAATTAATATATAATTATTATTATAAATATATGTAAGATTTACAATAAATCATCTTGAAATAAATATTAAAAATGTGCAGCTACAGAAACATATTTTATTTTATTTTTGAATAAATGAGAAAATATATATGTAAAAATATTAAATAATACACACTTTAAAGATGGGGGTTGGGGGGGGGGATATCTGCTGTTTTTGAAAATGCATATAATTCATTGCCTAATTATAACTTTTATATTTTATTTTTGGTATCTTTTAATGTATGTAATTTATAAAAGAACTTTTAAAAATAATTTCTGTAAAATATTGGATATGTAAAAGTATTTTGCAATTAAAAATTAAAGACAAATTATTCATTTTGAATATAATATCATACATTTTTTATTGTAAGAAAATTTTTTGAGTCATTAAAATTAAATTTTTTTTATAGCTATTTATAAATTGTAAATTTCTTATAACTTAAAAAGGTCTGAATTTTCATTATAAAATACTTTTAATTACTAATTATAATTGCTACTGAGAATTTAGGGAATAGAATTTCTTATAATTTTAGGTTTTGTACAGTTTTAGACAGTTTATGACACTTTTGGACGGTAAAAACCACCTGTCCTGTCCAAAACCAGTTTCAGACGTCCTAAACCCCAACTCTGTGTATTAAGCCTATTTATATAACCTATAGGTTATATTTATATAGTGTATATGTATATAGTGTTATAGATTATTTAAAAAAAATGCGCCAAACAATTTCGCCAAGGGGCACCCTCAAATATATTTTTACCAGATGTGTCTCAGAGGGAGAGAAAATTAATTAATCGTACTAAAAAGTAAATTTAAATGTTGATAATACATTAAGAGTAACTTTTTTTTTGTGGTTATTAATACTATTTCACAGCATACAAAAACAAAGCAGTAATCTATTTGGAAAAATATTGTGATTCTATCAATATTTAAAATGCGTGTTTATACAATTAACTGTAAACATACGAACACAATTAAAATACTTGCCGTGGATTGAGACATGTTCTTGATAAAATCAAAATAATTCATAGTATTTTAATATTATAAACGAGGATCATCATGTGATTCATAATAGTAGTACAAAATATATTTTGTATGTGGCGCGAACGAAAATGACAAGGAATTTGTTTACATTTTACCACGGATCCGTGCAGGCCGTGACTACGCGACCGGCTGGTCCGGTTTTCCAGATCTCCGGTCTCCCTGACCGGCCGACGCAGTAGGCTACTGCGCTTCGCTGTGTTTTGGTTAGATTTTCTGCTAGCCAATGAAAAGTGTACAATTGAGGAAAAAGAAAATATGAAGAAAAAAGTTGATTACGGTAACCTCATTCCTTTTCCAGGAGTAGGGTTGATAGATATTATGATGTATCACTATCTGGCTCAAACAATGATTGCTATTGTATTGTATTTTATTTTTTTTATTTATTGTTTGTTTGTTATTGTTTACAGGAATCTGTGATCCCTGCTTGAAGGTAAAAGTTATTAAAAATGGAACAATCGCATTTTTTTTTCTTTTTAACACTTACAAATTTGTTAAAGCAGTAATGTGCAGTATTGTAAAAACACTAAAATGACTAAGAAATAGGAAAGGGATACATTAAAAATTTAAATTTTATTATTTTCAAAAAATGTTTTATTTATCCTTCTTACTTTGTCCATATTACTTCCAATAAATATCCTGATTTTTTCTTACTATAATTTTATACAATGTAAATGCATTTTATAGCTTATAATTATGAATGAGAGGTAACAATTTCTTTATTTGGAGTTTGTGAAAAACAGGCTATTCTGGAAGGAATTTAGATATTGAAAGTAAAAAGAAGTTTTAAAAAAAAAACTTCCTTATGAATTTAAATACAAAATACTTCAGACTTCTCAAAACGTAAAATTGTCTAAATGATTAGAAACTCTTTACCATTTCCAGAATTTAGTAAAATTTCATAAACAAGTTACCACTGAAAAATAGTTTGAAAAATAATTTTAAATAAAGTATTAGTGTTCTTTTGTATCTCCATCACAGTCGTTTTGTTTTGCAAAATAGTTATCCAAAGTGCAATAGCTAAAGGACAAGTTTTCACTTATATTAAGTATTTCTGACCATTAGCTTTTTAGTCACCTAAATTTAGTAAAAAAAGAAATTGAAAACAGGCTGTCACTAAAAAATTTAAGCCATTTATGAATGATATATATTATTATTATTGAAGGCCCTGAAAGTGGATTTAATTTTTAAGAAGAATTCATAAAACTGATTGCCATGAATATATGTATATATCTAAATAAGAAAGCTTTTTCAATAAGTTTTATTTATTTTTTCAGCTTCTGTTATATTATTATATGTAAAGTATAGTATAAGCTTGATATAAAGCAGATTTTATAGTACAACATTAACTATATGTATATCCATTCAAAAAGGTTATAAATCAAACACAACTAAGATGTTCAAATTGATTTAAGATTTAACATTATTCAATTATAATGCATTATATACAATATTTCCCTATTGTCCCATCATGTTAGGCTTTTACTGTATCTTATTAAACAGTGTGATAATTATTTTTTTATTTCAAAATTATTTTTATTGATGTGTAATAATAGTTCTTTCAGCATATCATGACTAAATTTTAAAAGTAAATTTTCAAATTAGAGTTGAAACATATAGAGAAATCCAGAATAGTATGCTAACTCGCATTCATAAACTTATTGTTTGCTTTAAAAAAAAAAACTGATTTTAGCTTTTTTGTTAAATAAATTTTAAACCATGACACTTGTCGTTTCTTTATTCCTATAATCATCTGTGTAAATTTAAAATATTAAATTGCATATCTTCCTGTTAAACATATTCATATTTGAATAATTTGTTCAGTTGAAATCTGCTCATATTCAAATAAGTTAAATTGAAAGATATTTATATATTTATCATGCATTCCATCATAAATATTTGTTTAATTGGATTTTACATGATACATTAAAAAAAAAAAAAAAGTTAACCACATTATTTTTCATGATTTGATTATTTTTTATATTGAATAGTTTTTAAAAGTTAAATTAGGAAGCTTTTGCAAAAAGTGTTTCATGTATGATTTAATCCCCCCCCCCATAAGTTTTTAAAAAGAAACTTCCCATATTTAGCTAAATTAAACTGAAAGATGTTTATATATTTATCATAAATTCCATCATAAATATTTGTTTAATTGGGTTTTACATGCTATGCTACATTTTTTAAAAAGTTAACCACATTGTTTTGCATGATTTGATTATTTTCAATATTGAGTAGTTTTTTAAAGTTAAATTAGGAAGCTTTATCAAAAAGTGTTTCATGTATGATTAAATCCCCCCCCCCCCAATAAGTTTTTAAAAAGAAACTCCCTATAAACTAAAGGAAGTTTTTTAAAAGTGTTTCATATATGATTAAATCCCTCCCCCCCCATAAGTTTTTCAAAAGAAACTTCCCATATTCAACTAAATTAAACTGAAAGATGTTTATATATTTATCATAGATATTTGTTTAATTGGGTTTTACATGTTATGCTACATTTAAAAAAAAAAAAAAAAAGTTAACCACATTGTTTTGCATGATTTGATTATTTTCTATATTGAGTAGTTTTTATAAGTTAAATTAGGAAGCTTTTTCAAAAAGTGCTTCATGTATGATTAATCCCCCCCCCCCCCAGCATAAGTTTTTAAAAAGAAACTTCCTTATGAATTTAAATACTTCAGACTTCTCAAAATGTAAAATTGTCTAAATGATTAGGAACTCTTTACTATTTCCAGAATTTAGTAAAATTTCATAACCATATCACTTACAAGTAGTTTGAAAAACAATTTTAAATAAAGTATTAATGTGCTTGCTGTATCACTATCTCTATCACAGTCATTTTATTTTGCAAAATGCAAAAAGTTATCCAAAATGCAATACCTAAAGAACAAGCTTTTCACTTTTTTACCATAGAATTTCATTAAGTACTACTATTATTCAAAAAATCTTCGCCGAGAATGTCACAATTAAAGATGAATCTTTTTTTTTTTTTTTTTAAGTATTGGGATTTCTGACCAATTGTGAAAAAGGCGTTTCAGTCACATAAATTTAGTAAAAAAATAGAAATTGAAAACAGGCTGTCACTAAAAAATGTAAGCCATTTATGAAAGATGTATATTATTATTGAAGGCCCTGAAAGTGGATTTAATTTTCAAGAAGAATTTCTAAAACTGATTGCCATGAACATATATATATCTAAATAAGAAAACTTTTTCAGTAATAAGTTTTATTCATTTATTTATTTTATTTTATTTTTTTATTTGCTTCGTTTCTACTATATTATTATATATAAAGTACAGTATAAGCATGAGATAAAGCAGTTTTTTTACTACAACATTAACTATATGTATATCCATTCAAAAAGATTATAAATCAAACACAACTAAGATGTTCAAATTGAGTTAAAATTTAACACTATTCAGTTATAATGCATTATATAAAATATTGCCCTATTGTTCCATGATGTTAGGCTTTTAATGTATCTTATTAAACAGTGTGATAATTATTTTTTCATTTCAAATTTATTTTTATTGGTGTGTAATAATAATTCTTTCAGCATGTCATGACTAAATTTTAAAAGTAAATTTACAAATTAAAGTGAAACATATAGAGAAATCTAGAATAGTATGCTAACTTGCATTCATAAACTTATTGTTTGCTTTAAAAAAAAAATCATTTAAGATTTTTTGCTAAATAAATTTTAAACTCAACTTAAACCATGACACTTGCTGTTTCTTTATTCCTATAATCATCTGTGTAAATTTAAAATATTAAATTGCATAGGGTCAGGTGGGGTAAAATAGGTCAGTTAAAAAAAAAAAAAAAACTTAAAAAAAACATCCAAATATTTTTTAAATTATAATTTTGCTGGTTAGTCTTCATTTGTATACAAAATTAACTGTAACTGATACGTTTTAGTTACAGCCAGTAATTATTGTGTGTGTTTAATATTAGTAACTTGAATGTGTTGCTAAGAAAAACTTTGGTTTTGAACTAATTCAAAAGCAAATTTTACAGTTTTTCATTATCATATTCCAAAAAGCACATTTTTAAGATGAATTTCCTAAACTTCCGTGAGAAAAAAAATGTATATACAAATAGAGAGCCAGAAATCCGCCGAAGTTCGAAATCCACACAGCTTGTCAGATACAAACAATGAAATTCACTATTAATAAATTACAAAACTGCAAATCAGAATTTTTTAAAAAGATCTTGAATACAGATTTTATGTTTGCATTTTATGATTACAAAAAAGAAAAACAAAATAATAATAATATGAAAGACTGCAAGAGCCAAGTTGCTGGTAATGAAATTGACAGTATATATATTTAAATTCATCAAAAGGAAATAATGATTATTGTGATATGATGATATCAATCAGGTAAATAATAATAAACTAATTTTTTTTTTAATGCTTTCTGAAAAAGGCATAATTTTTTAGGAAGAACTCAATAAAATTCGTAGAAAAATAAATTTGTGTTCCTACTATTTACAATAAATAAAAAAATAAATAAATCATGCAGGTTCAAATTTAGTTTAAAACTAGTTATATGTGAACAGATTGTATCTAAATTTGACAAATATTTTATTCATGTTTATTTATTGTTTTATTTTATATTTTTGTAAATGTTCTTATGTACCTAGTAATTTAATATTCAGTGTTATTCACTAGTATGTGTTTAGTTTGAATAATATTCTGTTTTTATTTTTCAAAGTGAAAATCATTTTTTATGGGCCCCGAAATCCACAAAATCCTAAAATCTGCACAACCTCTGGTCACGAGCTGTGCAGATTTTTGACTCTCTACTGTATTAATATTTTGGAGTAAAAAAATACATGTGAGGTAAAATAGGTCAATTGTTGAATCATGTTAGGCTTATGTTAAGAGGGAAAAACAAAAAGACAATACATATTGAAGTTGAATCAAAGCATTCAGTTTGTAGGTGTAATTCAAAAAGTTGTTTCATTCCAGCTTATTTAAGAAAGGTGCCACTTTTTCATACAAATGGCAGGCAGGACACAGCATTCTCCTGAAACTCTGCAGTTTAGCATCAACTTAAAATGCAAGAGTGGGTGAATCTAGATCATCAATCTCCAATTTGACAAATTAATTCTAGTGCGACTTCAACAGTCATGGAAGAGGATACTATTTATATATTATCCTTTTAAGTACATAAAATCTGCTATTATAAACACTTTATCACCCAATCAAACATTGCCTTCCAAAGATACTTTGGAAAATGCACACAAAAATCAGGAGTAATTTTAACAACCAACTTATTTTTCAATTGATTGTATGATGAAAAAATCAACAGAGATGCTAAAATCACAGAAACAACAATTGTAAAAGAAACAAAAAGCAAGTCTTTCTCAAGAAGAAAATTTGGACAGCATCAGTACTAATCAATTCGTAAAAGTTGGAAAATGTGTTAAAGTAGAATTTCCTGGGGAAAGATCAAAGAAAATATTTCATGGCATTATTCTTTCGCCCAATCATGAATATTCTGAAAAATTTGAAGTGATAAATAAAAGTGGAAATGGAAGTTCCTACTGGAATTTTCCAGAGAAAGATATTTCTGATGTAGATGCATCGTACATAAATTCTAAATGTTTTTCCTGAGCTAATGATGGACCATACAGACATTTTTTTCCATTGAAAGAACACAAAATCAAGTTTTTATCAAAAAAAAAGGAATATGTATGTGTAATTTTATTTGCATGAAGTAAGTTGTATTAAAATTTAAAACAGTTTTAAAGGATGACTTATTTTACCCCAACCCATGGGGTAAAATAAGTCACAAACAGCATATTTTAAAATTTATTTTTCAGCACAAATTTTTTTGTTTTTTGAGAGGTATTTCTCTTAAGATGTCATAAGGAATATTCATTTGCATATTTTGTGCAATTTTTTAACAAATGGAACCAATACATTTTCTGCTGTTTAAGTGCATATGTAAAATATGCTGTTTTTTGATCTATTTTACAACACCTGACCCTATCTTTCTGTTAAACACATTCATATTTGAATAATTTGTTTAGTTGAAAGATGTTAATATATTTTTCATAAATTCCATCATAAATGTTTGTTTAATTGGGTTTTACATGCTACATTAAAAAAAAAAAAAAGTATGCTACATTGAAACCTCATTATTTTGCACAATTTGATTATTTTCTATATTGAGTAGATTTTAAAAGTTAAATTAGGAAGCTTTTCCAAAAAGTGTTTCATGTATGATATCCCCCCCTCTCCGTACTTAGAATTTTTCCTCATTTATAATGAGTGAATATTTTTATTTTACTTTAACTGTAATAGTTTTAATTTTCTGTTTACATAAATTTTTTGTTTATCAGTCAACTTCAATAAATTGATTCTCTATTTTAAATATATTGATATATTGTTATTAAACACAAATTTTTTAAAAGCAATAATATGTAGTATTGTATACTCTAAAATATAAATAGCAAAGAAATAACAAAATAATGCATTACAATTTTAATTTTGTTATTTTCATTCTTATTTTGTCTATATTACTATAATATGGACTAATAATAATTATATTATTGAACCAACTGAATTTGAAAGAAAACAAATAAATTAGATTCCTGAAAATTTTCAATGGTGACAAACTGTAGTATAAAACTTTGTAACCTATGTTATTATCCTAACTTGCAAAGAAAAAATTAAGATTAAATTAAAATGTATTTTTACATATTAAAATATGCCTAATCTGTGAGCATCTATAATGTATAATCCACATTAAATCTGAATGAAAGAAATTGAATTCTTGGAAAATTTCAATGGTAACAAGTTTTTTTTTTTTTCCTCCTCTGATATTTTAAAAATTAATTTGTACTTTGAGACTGTGACATTTTTCAAATATTTACTAATCATTTACTGTCAATATATGGTGTTTTTGCACATCTGTCAAAAGTATTATAATAGCCAACACATCTTTTTGCAGATTAACTGTGAAGAAATGATGGTTTTATTTATCAATTATTTTTATTTCTTATATTTTTTGTATTGTTTATAAAATTATGCAAAAAATTCTCCCCCCAAAATTAATAAATAAACTTTTTTTTTTCTATTATTTATCAACAAAACTTATTAGATGCTTTGCCTTTTTGTTCTAACTGTTGAGTCTTAATTTTTTCTCACCTTAAACCTAAACTATAATGAAAAACAGAAAACCTTTTTATTTATTTCTTTAAGATATATATTTAGTAGAATAATTTAATGCTAAAAGCGAAATAAAAACTTCTAAAGTTCATTTTTATTAATAGAGGGCGACACCAGACATTTTTTCTGTTAGAGCTTTCAACTTTTATCCATGAAGATAGAGGAAGCTCTTCATGCTTTTATCCCATTCTCTTTGTCGAGAAATTTTTCCTCAAGACCCCTTTTTGCCTTTTCACATATTTATGATAAGGGTGTCTTGTTTTTCAATAATAAACATAGATATAATATCTATATAAATATAGGCCTCCTGCCACTCACTCTTACATGCCCTATATTTTTAAAATTTGGCCTATATTTTCAGTGCATATCCTATATTTATTTTTTAGATTAATAACACGAGTGGTAAGGATAATTCCTCAGATTGCAAGACACATAATTATTAAAAAAAAAAAAAAATGGAAGATATGAAACTTTGTGACTTTCAAAATCTTAAAGCAGTATTAAGTCTCTATCATGAACATAGAATGTGTCTTTTAAATTATGTGACACCTTGACAGTTTGTTAAAACATCTTCTGCCTTACTGAATGAGAAACCATAAGTAATCTTCGTATAGTTTAAGCTAAAATCTAAATCAGAGGTGGAGTTATTACAAAAGTTTTATAACAATACTAGCAGGCTACGCCCGCTTCGCTGGTCACTATTTTTAAATGAATCACAATAATTAATGAATTCTCAAAATTGCATTAATTTTTATCATGTGATAAAAAAAGAAAAAAAAATCTGATCAGGAAAAATGTCGCACCGGGTCCCCACTGCCTTCGGCAGCGTAGACCCGTGCACTGCGCGCAAGTATTCCTTCACCATCCTTATGACTTCTCAAAATTCCATGTTATTACTCATAAACTTTCATTCTCAAGAAAAGGAATTAAAAAATATATCATTTAGCATCGGGTAAAAACTCACACCGGGACGCCACTGCCTTCGGCAGCGCAGACCCATGCGCGCTGCGCGCGCACGTTTGAGGATATACGTGCGCTGTACACGCATATTCCTTCTCAACTCAAACTTTTATTAAGAAAATTAAATTTTTAAAAAATCTTTTATCATCGGGTAAAAACTCGCACCGGGTCCCAAACCCATGCGCGCTGCGCGCCTATTCCTTCCCCACCGTTCCAGCCCCTCCTAATTAACTTGCATATACCAATTTTGAACGGTCTTACTCAATTAGCTGAGATGCAAAAGAAAACGTGATCAGGACACTTTAAATTGTAAATCAGGTGAAATCTCGAATTCCACTTTCGATAATGTAAAAGAACTTTAAAATATCTTTCGAACGATGTATTAAAAATAATTTAATCATAATTAGAATATGAAATATTGAAATTAAAAATATTACAGCGCCATCTGGCGGTAGAAATTTCTGTAATCTATTGTTCCATTCCAGATCAACAAAGCTTTCAAATGATGTATTACTCATGAAATTATTTTAATTAGTAGATGAGATACAAAAGAAAACCTAATCAGGACACCTCAAAACGTGTAAATCGGGTGAAATTTCGAATTCCATTTTCGATAATGCAAAAGTACTTTAAAATGTGTATCAACTAAAATAAGCTTTCAAATGATGTATTACTTATGAATTTTTTTAATTAATAATTGAGATACAAAAAAAAAACTCATTCAGGGCACCTCAAAACGTGTAAATCTGGTGAAAACTTTCAATAATTTAAAAGAACTTTAAAATATCTTTCGAATGCTGTATTAAAAATAATTTAATCATAATTAGAAATTGAAATATTGAAATTTTAAAATATTACAGCGCCATCTGGCGGTACAAATTTCTGTATTCCACTGTTCGAAAAGCTTTCTAATGATGTATTACTTACGAAATTATTTTAATTAGTAGCTGAGATACAAAAGAAAACTAATTCAGGAGACCTCAAAACGTGTAAATCTGGTGAAAACTGTCGATAATATAAAAGAACTTTAAAATATCTTTCGAATGATGCATTAAAAATAATTTAATCATAATTAGAAATTGAAATATTGAAATTTGAATGTATTACAGCGCCATCTGGCGGTAAAAATTTCTGTAATCCACTGTTCGATTCCAAATCAAAAAAAGCTTTCTAATGATCTATTACTTATAAAATTATTTTAATTAGTAGCTGAGATACAAAAGAAAACTAATTCAGGAGACCTCAAAACGTGTAAATCTGGTGAAAACTGTCGATAATATAAAAGAACTTTAAAATATCTTTCGAATGATGCATTAAAAATAATTTAATCATAATTAGAAATTGAAATATTGAAATTTGAATGTATTACAGCGCCATCTGGCGGTAGAAATTTCTGTAATCCACTGTTCGATTCCAAATCAAAAAAAGCTTTCTAATGATCTATTACTTATAAAATTATTTTAATTAGTAGCTGAGATAAAAAAAAAAAAAACCTAATCAGGACACCTCAAAACGTGTAAATCGGGTGAAATCTCGAATTCCATTTTCGATAATGTAAAAGTACTTTAAAATGTGTATCAAGTCAACAAAGCTTTCAAATGATGTATTACTTATAAAATTTTTTTAAATTAATTTCTGAGATATAAAAGAAAACTGATTCAGGACACCTCAAAACGTGTAAATCTGGTGAAAACTTTCGATAATTTAAAAGAACTTTAAAATATCTTTCGAATGATGTATTCAAAATAATTTAATCATAATTAGAAATTGAAATAATGAAATATTGAAATTATAACAAATAATTAGCAATAAATTAAAATTGCGACTATAATTTGAGATTTAAACTATCCTATCTCTCAAGTTGGATCGAACTGCACATGGTGTGCGAATTTTATTATAATCGGTTAAGTGGTTTAGGAGTCCATTGAGGACAAACATTGTGACACGAGATTTATATATATTAAGATGTATAAGAGCCATGGGGTAATATTTAGTATGTACTATTACTTCGTGATAAGAACTGTTATGGAAGTTGTAAAAAAGAAAATGAAGACAATAAAACAGGATTGGATTGGCAGAAGAAAAAAAAAGTCACCGGATAGAAAGTCAAGCGAAAAAAAAGTCACCAGAAAAAATCTATTAAAAGAGAATAAATAGATAAAAATGTGTTTTAAAAGCTTGTAAGAATGTTTTAATTTAGAGTGAGTATGTGACGAGTACTTATATTTAGTATAACTGAAAACTATGTGAAATAAAGGCAGTGTTCAAACAAATGAAACTGAAACAAAACTAAGAAAGAGCAGAGGCCACCACGGCTTAAGACGGGTGGAGCAGGATAAACAAATTTTACCGTCGCTTAACTTTCCCCAAAATCTCTGCAGACCATATTATAAGTCAGAAAAGGTTAGGATTAAATTATATTTATTCTTAGGTTAAGAGGCCTCTCCACTTATTGTCCCCAGAAGCCAGAGCCAATGTTATTCTATGGCGAACTTCGCCATTATAACTTATTAACTAATATATATTTTTAAATTCCGTTTTCACATTCAGAAACTTCACAACTATTAAACAATTTATCGCTTTCTAAAAATTATTTTTAATATTTTATTTTGATGTTGTAAAATGTGAATTTTCACAATGTGAAATTTTTCATTTTTGAGCTTAAAAATGCAATCTTAAAAAAAAAAAAAAAAAAATCAATTTTTAGAAAGCGATAAATTGTTTAATAGTTGTGAATTTTCGGAAAGTGAAAACGGAATTTAAAAATATGTACTAGTTAATGAATTATAATGGGGCAAAATTTCCCATGGAATAACATTGGCTTCGGCTTTCGGAGACGATAGGTAGAGATTCCCCTTAATATATATATATATATATATATAATTACTGATATTTATAAACCAAATTTATATGAACTAAATCATTCATATATGTTATGAGTTACAGAGTTAAAAATAATGATTTATGATTATATATGTGTGTGTATGTATTATTAGATGCTTTTGAAAGATATATGTATATATTGAAATATAAAAATTCAAAATTTTTAAGATTTTATTTAAAATTAAAAATTATCTTTATAAGCAATAATAAAAATTTATTAATTTTTAATTTCTTAAAGTATAAGAAGTTTTTAATTAAAAAAAATATATATCGTTTTCGCGATGTCGTGTACACATACTAATAAACTAACAACACTATAAACTGTATCAGTTTTATGATCTTTAGATTTCCATTTCTCACACCTCAAAACGTGTAGAAATGTAAAAACAAGCGATGTTGAACATTTTTATCACTGCCTAAGATCCTTATAACTATAGTATGATTTATAATGAAAAATATGTACAGATTGATAAATATTTTATATTATTGTTAGTAGTAGTAGTAGTATTTTTTTTTTTTTTTTTTTTTTTTTTTTTTTAATGGAGATTTCTTTAAAAATGTCATACGACGAAACTTTAAAAATGTAATTGATTTATTTCTACAATGAAATAATTTATTATTAAAAAAACAACTTTTTCTCACTATTACCTAATAATAATTTGAAAGTAATAAACCATATGTGTTTTTTGTAATTTTAATTTATTTTATTTAATTTATTTAATTTATTTATTTATATTTATTTTATTTTATTTTATTTTATTTTTTCATATTTTACCCTTATTTAATTGATATGATACGAAACAAAATATATTAATCGATGACAAAACAAAATATATTAATTCCGGGTGACCTTTTTTTCTGCTTACCCTTGGTTGGACCATTTGGTCTGTTCCAACGGGTTTAAAAAAAAATGAAAAAACTATAATTTTGCCCACATTAAAGTTTTCTTTTTTTTTTTTTTTTTTTTTCAATTTTATAAGATATTCTTCGATAAAATTAAGAAAAATATTAAGCAATTTTTATTTACAAAATTTTTATTTATTTATTTACAAAACAGACAATTTACATAAAAAATTAATTTTATTTTGAGTTATAATTTTTACAGATAGAAGATTTAACATTATATTCAGATTCTTACTACAGTAGTGCTACAACCAAAAACTAACTGGCATAGATAATATTTGTCAATTCTCCATTATATATTTACTCTCATAAATACTCATTATGGAATATATTGTATGCTAGCAGGCTACGCCAGCTTCGCTGGTCACAGTATTTAAATGGATTTTCAAAAGAATTGGATAAATATTTATTTTTTTACATCACATTATAAATAAAAACTAAAAAAAAAAAAAAAAAAAAATTACATTGTAATCGCTATAAACATCACTTTGGGTACCCGCTGCCTATGGTAGCTATTTTCTGTCCGCACTGCATCGGGTTCAGGTTTCCACTGTCTGCAGAAAGCTCTTTCCTGGGCATTTCAATATGGATATTTATTGACGACAGGTGGATCTGCTATTATTTACAAACGATGATTTTAAATATGACTGTATCTCAGCATCTATTAAATATTTTAGTTTTTGAACTATGTCCCCGCTATTTACACTATTTTACAATTTGATTCCGACCAATATAACGAAATAAAATAAAGTAGATATTTTTTTCAAAGGAATTAAATACATGAGAAACAGATAAATTTTAATCAGTTTAATCCTAACTACTATATACTACCATTGTTTTCTGATAACTGCTAATAATAATTTAAAAAAAAAACTCTTTTAAAGGAATTAATTAAAAATGAAAAATAAAAAGTTGTTATACTATAAAAATTATACATAAACATAACAGTTATAAATACATTTTTAAATTTAATATTCTGAATTTATTTTACTGCATTACCATTTTATTGTCAATAAATATAATAAGTTAAAAAAAGAAAAAACTTTGTCTTTAAACGAATGTATTAAATAAAAAATAAATAGCATAGTAGCCGTTTATAAGATACGTAGACGATTACAGTAAAAGTATAAATCTGTGAAAAATGAAACAAAGAAGCCAATATTTAAAATCGAAAAAATGTTAATTTAAAAAATTCAAATTTGAAAAAATCTCCATGAGGTGCACACCTGCAGGATCCCAGGTACCTATATGCCAAATTTGGAAGCTCTGTGATCAGTAGTGTGAGTGAGCACCAGAGCGCAGACAGACACACATACACAGACACTTCTCTTTATTTATATAGATAAGATTAGAGCCAAGAACTCTGCTGATGGTCATTTTCCAATTAGCAAATGAAATGCCCCGTCCACCAAAGCTATCCTTCACCCGCTTAGACACATTTACCTTAATGCTGCTTAATCTTATAGATCATATGTCAATTTTGTATTTAATTTATCATACAATAATTCTCATAATGCACATATATTTTAAATTTTGTTCTATTCAGCTATGTTACAGAAATTTTAAATTTTCTATAAATTTAAAAAGATTAAAAAACAACCACACGACTTACATTACCCACTATTACACGTATTGTATACATGTTTTGAAGCTATTATATGCATTTTTTGGAATTTTCCAGTAAGAGAAACTTGATACACGTATAAAAACATATAAAACAGAGTTTACATAGCGAATTAAAAAATAAGGGGAAAAAAATCGATTTATTTTTTTAAACACCTATTTCCAAGATTTAAAATTGAACTACCTAATCAGGATGACCATTAAAATAATCCCGTAATACATGAGAAAGGGTATCTAAAATGGATTAATGAAACAATTTTCAAGAAAATCGTTAGATCCATTTTTGAGATACCAACTTTTACCAAAACTTGATATATACAGTTATTAACCGGAAACAATAATTACATACAAAAGGATATTTAAAACTAAGTTAATATGGCGAGTTTGAAAAATAATCCGTACAGCCATTTTTAAAGGAACGCACTTGCGAGGCCTAAAATTGACCTCTTTATAGAGGACGCCTATCAATTTTCCTTAACTAACCAACTATATCATTCGAAAGGGCATCTAATAGAGTGTTTGTTTAGAAACTTTGAAGAAAATCGTTAGAGCCGTTTTTGAGATACGGACGGTTTTCCAATTTTCTCCAAAATTTGTAAAATTCATCTGTATACCAGACCTGTACCATTCCACACATACACACACACTGATTAATTGACAAAAACTCCTTTTTTGGACTCAGGAGACCTTAAAACTTGTAAATCAGGTGAAAACTCGATATCGAATTTTTGGACCAAATACAATACTTCCATTACCTACGGTAGTAGGGTTATGGAAGTAAAAGCAGTTGATTCCAGAATCCAACTATACAGAAAAGCAATAGAATATAATAATATGATTGAGGTGCGTATTGCGCAGGTCTTGCTTCAGCCAAGTTAGAAACTGTCTTTAGAGAGGGGCTGTGACAGCAGTTGTCACGCTTCACCATGGGATTTCAAAAGAGCCCCTTTCTAAAGGTTATTAGACAAATGCGAGGAATTAAAGAAATTCTGGTGTGTAGCAATTAACTTTTGTTACCCGTTACTCTGTAAATATTATACAGATTTTGGGGGATAGTGTGCTCAGAAGATAATAAATAAAATTCAGCTAACCAAATGTCAAGCAATCTTCCTGTAGTAATGAACTGATTCATGCATTATAAAAGAGAATTTATAGAGCAAATTTAAAGAAAATCGGTAGAGCTGTTTTTTGAGACACAATTTTCTTGGATCTAAAAGCTGACCTACGTAATCAGGGTGGGTATTAATAAGTACAAAACTTTATATAAACATCATAAAATGTAATAACCTCTTCAAAGTTTTGTACTTATTACTTTAAAAGGCAAGCTCTGTGGTGCTTTCTTACTATATAGGGTGGGTATTAGTTTTCTTGCAGTAGTAACCAATAATAACCAAGTAATATATACGAAAAAAAAAAAAAATCTAAAAAGATATTTATGTAGCAAATTTGAAGAATTTTTTTAGAGCCATTTTTGTGATACTGACTATTTTCAGTCCCAGAGTTCTTCGGCATCCTCATCAATACAATGCATTATAGATTCTACCCATATGTTTTAAATATATATATATATATATTTCAAGTTAGCGTAAGTATTTTAAAATGGTTTTATAAATTAACTGGTACTACAAATGAATAATTAAATATATATGCCATCAACTTAATATGTATGATGTTGGTATCATCATATATCTTTTAATTGGTAAATTTTAAAACGATTTTGAAATTATGTTTATATATATATACTCTGCTTGAAACACAGCTTTCATTTTCTTTTACATTCTTTCTCACCATATTTGAACTATCAAATCTGAATCCTCCTGTATATCAGTAATTTTACGTGTTTTTAATAAATATTTTATATTTTTTCTAAGAAATACTATATTTTACTCTAGTGGGACCCCTGTAAACATTATTAAGCCGTACAGTTTATATGCATGTAAGGGTAATATCTGAAATTTAAAAACAGGTTTAAAATTATTTTTCATTAATCAAAATCTAACACTATCCCTTAATGCTATAGGCTATAATTAACTTTAGGGGGAAAAAATCGAAATTTTAATATACACGTAGTAGCCGAGCCCCAAGCAGTTCTCCGCTCAAAAGCTGGTAGACGGGAAGTGCCGGATTTGATTCTTGGTCGCTCTCGTTGACCTAGCCAATCGTAGTTTTTCGTGGTTTTCTCCGAAACTCGCGTAAATAGGCCAAGAGCCCTTAGAAAAACCTTCATGGATGGCGTCTTCCCTTAGGACCAGCTCCCTAGTCTAGACAATTGACCTTAAAATGAAAACTAACGCTTACCAACAACCGAGCGGTTCTGCGCTTAAAGCTGGTAGATATGACGTGCCGTGTTCGATCTCAGGTCGAGCTCATCGGTCTAACCGTTCGGAGTTTTCCGTGGTTTTTTCCTAAACTTGCGTAAATATGGGCTAGGACCCCTTAGAAAGACCCCACGGAAGTCATTCCCCTCAGGTCTAGGACCCTAGTGCAGTCAATCGGACTTAATTCCCACAACCCAAACACTAACATCCTTAAAATAGATCCCCAAGCATGGCATCATTTTACTATGCCGGTATCCCTAATGTAGACAATTAGCCTTAAGAGGATACTTCACCTAATTTTATCGGCAGTTTAACGCTATTCTATGGAGAAACTTGTTTTAGAAATTGCTCATTACCTAATGTAATTTTTTCTTTTTTCTCAATTCTATTTTCGCTTATAGAAAATTCCCAACCGATAAAATGTTTCTCTTTTTACTTTCTCTTACCCATAATGTAGAGAAAATATTGTTTTTGTGTCAAATTTTTGAAAGTGAGTTTTTGTTATATTTACACGTTTTGAAGTTCCCTGAATCCGAAAATCATGTTTTTAGCGGTTGGTCTGTGTGTATGTGTCGGTGTGTCTGTCTGTTATCAGCATATCTCAAGAACGAATAGTAGCAGAAAGCCCAAACTTGGTATTCTAAATGTGTATTATATAGGGATGCTACACTAAGCTTTTCGTTGAAATGAAGCCAACGGTTCGTGTACAGGAACACCCAAGAGAATTCAAATACATTACGTCTATGGAGAAAATTGCAGGTAACTAGAATTTAACTTCTATAGACTAGACTGCACTAAACCAAATGAAACGAATATATGTTTTTTATATCCGTAAAAACATGTTTCACATGTAGAATATGGTAGGGAAAACATTCACTGTTGGTTTACAGGGCTACACAAAAGAACTAGATTATAGTTGAAAATGGATGGAAGTGTACTTCAGGTTGTGCCGCGTATTATTTCTATAAGATTATATTTAGGTGCACCATGTGGTCTGTACATTATCTTCAAAAGATATACAGAACTGCCAAACATTTAAGCAATATTATATATATATATATATATATATATATATGTGTGTGTGTGTGTATATTTTTTAATTGTTAGTGGAAGTGCTTTACTATAATATTTTGCCATGTCCAGGAAAGCTGTTCAGGAATTGAACTAAATTCCTCATAGACATGGTAAATAATGTATGTTTTTAAGCTAAATATTCATCGCTTGTTTTTTATTTACACGTTTTAAGGCATATTTACACGTTTTAAGGCTTCCTGATTACAAAAATCAAGTTTTTAACGTTTGATCTTTGTCTGTATCTGTTAGAGTAATTTAAAAACGAACAATTTCAGGAGATCCAAAAATTGTACTTTGAAGTTAATATAAATTTGCTGCTGGAAAAGTTTGATCAAGACTGGTAAGTTTCAAGGAATGCTGCGTGTAACAGTTGTCTGAATAATTTCTGTATAAAAATGTAGGTGTAGTAATGAAACGGGATGTTGAGGAGGGCAGTAGCCCCCTCACACAGAACTAATTATTATATAAAACTCTTCCGAAATCTAATTTGAATTTTCTAACATAGGTTTATTTAACAGTACTCGTTAGCTTACCCCTTAATCTCCAACCTTTATTTATAAAATTAAATTTCAGGATAAGAGAAAATCGTGTGAGTGACACACCAGATTATTCAAATATTGGTTTTGTTACTTTTTAATCTTTTGTTTTAAAGCTGTAAAGTGCGATAAATTAACTAAGACCCATTTTTTGCATTTCATGGCTTTTTGGAAAACGAGAAACATTTTAACAGTTGTGAATTTTTTTAATATAGAAATAGAATTATATATATATATATATATATATATATATATATATATATATATATAGATAATGAATAGTTTATAAAACAACATGTTTCTCTCCATAGATGATGTTAGAATGTCGATCAAATAAGCTGAAGTACCCCCTAACCTAAACATCATCATCAAAATTTCAATAATTTAATTTAAAATCTCATAATCGCTATTAAATAATTAAATATTAAAATTCAAGCCTATGTCAATAAAAAAAAAAAAAAATAATAATAATAATAAAAAAAATACACGTTCATTTTTATATATTTACTAGCAGGCTTTGCCCGCTTCGCTGGTCAGTATATTTAAGTGATTTCTTTTTAACTGAATTATTGAAATTTTTCAATAAATATATTTCGATTGCCGACTATTTTCGTCACAGCTTTAGAATGGGACCTCCTTGGCGATATTAAATATTTTTTGAACTTCTCGAATCTGTACAACAAAACTCTTGAAAACGAATATTCTCGAAAACAGTCCAATAGTAAAGTTAATTCTTCGAATATTCTGGAAACAGTTGAAGCTGTTACTCGTGCAGCAAAAATCACTATTTGATGAATGTTCTGGAACAGTTTAAAAAACAGCCACTTGCTTCACAGGAGTAAAGCAAATAGCATCAAATACTCCAGAGCAGAAATCTTCGCTCTCTAAGGAAAATGTCCAGTCGCTTAAAGCTCAATCCCTAAAGTGCAATCACTCAGAATAGGTCTCTGAATAACTCTGAATCTCAGTGACTACATACTCTCTCGCAGAAATCAACTCACCCTTATTTATATAACGCTTGGCGATGATTCCATCGAGAATGCCATGGAAAGCTCGAGATCTATGCTCCCCTGCGTTGGAGAGCTTCGAAAATTCGGGAGCCCTCTAAACTACCATTTTTCACCAAATTTGGTCGCCCACTCACAAATTTTGTCTTTAAGGCTGACCCCACTGAAATTGAATGAACTGCTTCCACTTTGCCTGTAAAACTGCTTTCATTGCAACAGTACAATTGATGCAGGGCAAAGAATTAATCCCTTATAACAATATACTATGAACACTATTTTCTGCCTCATTTTAGACAAGTAATGTTTTTATGGTTATATATCTCTCCCATTAAACGTATTTTTATTTATTTATTTGAATATTAATTTGAATTAATCAAATATTTCTACCCGACGGCTTACAAGTGCAATCACACACAGCAGCTCATTTATTTCTATGCTAAATTAGCGTAGTGACTGGTGTATGAAAAATAAATAAATTAAACATTATCGTGCTACACAACTTTATTAAATTTCTCCCTTGGCGGCTTTTGAATTTTTAACGCCATATTATCGATGGCTTCTTCTTCTTCTTCTTCTTTTTCTTAATTTCTTGTATAAAAAGGGGAACCCTATTTTGCTGACACTTTTAACGGACACATTTTCGTCAATTTATAAGAATTCTTCATATTCTGTTTATATTTTTAATGGTTTTTATACTTAAAATAGTGCTTGCTGAAATAAATTTTCCATTTTAAAACTGCATTTTTCCCCCCTATAAAATTATCTACTCACAATCAGATAAAAATAGATCATTTGTGTGTCTACTATTGCGGTTTATTTATTTATTTCTTTTTTCTTTTTGTAATACAGTGCGGCCACATATCCTAAAACTAGCAGTAAGGACGCGTCCAAAATGTTGGAGGGATGCCAGCGTGACCGACAGTTTGAAATTTGGAAAACATCAGTAATTCCGCGTTCTGTTATTGCTCATCTTCTCTGAGTCAGATGACTGTCACCCCTATTTTAGCATTGGACTCGTTGAGTTAGCACTTGCGCAGATGCTTCCATGGCTTCATGAAATGTGGTCAAAGAATATTTTATAATTTATTTATATTTTTGATGCGCTACTGAGATTAAAATGGGCTGTTGCTAAATTAAACTTCTTGGCGAAAAACATTCGGTGTATTTCAACATCAAAATTTAAAAAATCGCCCCGTAGGATCTATAAATAAAACTGATAAAATAAATTTATAGTTCATAGAGTTTATTGTAGTAAAGAAACGCTACGCAGTCGAATGTGACGTCATGGGCAGTTTTTTTTTTTTTTTTTTAATAACAACTTGACTCTAAAAATATAAAAAAAAAATAGTAGTTAAAAAAAATTTCATTTTAGAACTATATGTAATAATATCATAAAGTGTATTAGCACTTAATCAATGTGCATAAAATTTAAAATTTTCAAAATGATAATGACGTCAACTGTTCAGAGATGCACAATTTAATATTTTGTATTTTTTTTTTATTATTGTTCACGTTTAAGTAAACGTATTTATTATCCTGTCGAAAAAAAAAAATGAATTCCCAATTTTTTATTTTATTTTATTTATTTATTTGGCAACACTTAAATTATGGATAAAATTTAAATGGCTATCCACACACACACGCAAACACTGCCTTTTATATATATAAAGATAACAACTTGACTATAAAAAAATAAAAAATAGTAGTTAAAAAAATAAAATCGTTTTAGAACAATAGAGTTCTAACAGATGACTTCATGAGCATGTTTGCTGAGGGACAGTTGACCCCACTGACCCATTTTATCATAGCGGAATAGTGTTACAAATTTATTGTAACACAGTGTTGTAAATGTATTTGTAAAAGCATAAAAAAATTCAACTACTACGCTTCCAAAGGCATAGAAAAATTAGCATTGTCCTTATCAGCAAAGTACGGTTGCTAAGAATAAAGTCACGTGGTTGTTAGAACTCTATATGTAACAATATCATAAAGTATATTAGCACTTTATCAATGTGCATAAAATTAAAAATTTTCAACATGATAATGACGTCAACTTTTCAGAGATGCATAATTTAATATTTTGTATTTTTTTTATTGTTCAAGTAAACGTATTTATTATCCTGTCGGTAAAAAATGTATTCCCAATTTTTTATTTTATTTTATTTATTTATTGGCAACAGTTAAATTATGGATAAAATTTAAATGCCTTTTTAAAAAAAAAAAAAAAAAAAAAAAAGATAAATTAGGTTAATATTTTCATATTTTAATTAATTAAAAGAAAATAAATCAAAAATTCGAAAATCGGGCTTCGAGGTGCACAAGGACCTCGAAACACGTGAGTGTCCGAGCTACCGTCTTTCCGCTACGCTGTCCACACACACACAAACATTGACACACTACAGACACACACACAAACATTGTTTTTTATATATATATAAATTTTTACTTTCTTCTGTATTCAATAGCAGAAAGTATTGGTTCATAAAAATTTTCGACTTCCGGTTTTCTATGGATTTACACGTTTTGAGAGGTCCAGAATACGGTTTGACCATTTTTAGAAAATGGTCTGACTGCGTGTGTATGGCGATTGTATCTCAGGAACCAGAGCAGAGAATTATATAAAAATTTATCGATGCACTTTGACATAAATTTGTGTCCATCTTTTTTTTTTTTTTTTTTTTTTTTTTTTATGCTAATCACTCAACTGTCCCTGTCAGACAGCGATTTCCTCAATTCCAGGGAAGGCTATATCTCAAGAACTACTACACGAAATTGCATATAAATTTATGTGCAGATGCGCCTTGATATAAGTTAGTGGCTATCGACTTTTGGTGCCAATCGCAAAACTGGTAGCGCTGCTATACATGCGCAATTTCAGCGAAGGCTGTATCTCAGAAACTACTGCACGGAATTGCATATAAATTTATATGTAGATGCAGGTAGACATAAATTAGTTTATGTCAACTTTTGGTGCCAATCTCTCAACAGGTGGCGCTTCTCTACAATGATATCTGTGATTTAAGGGAAGGGTATATCTCAGGTTCTATTGCGTATAATCGATCAAGATATATGAAAAGGCCATTATCAGGGGTGAAACTTCCTAACATGTCAAAACTCTGAAAACTGCTACTTACATGCAAATCAAGGAGACATTAATTATATACCGTATGGCTGTCTATAAATAATGGTATTTTGAGAATTTTTAATACATTATAAGGCAAATTAAACATTTACATTTAAACATTTTGACAAAAACAAAATAATTTATCATGGAATTCAGTCACAGTAAAATCTTCAAAAACCCTGAATTCAAGGGTAGCCTCTGAAAAGTTTCATCCCTACATTATGAGACATTATACTGGTTAAACTGGGTGAATATAAGTGGGGCTGAGATATACTGCAATTTTATCCCAGAATGGGAAGAATGTCATCTGCACCGCAAAAATTCACTTCCGTTGGATATTTAGTATAATACCTTTCTCGGATGAAAATCGTCTGCATTCATAAAGGATATAAAAAACAAAAAAAGAATAATAATAATATGGTGTGAAACAACCACCCGACTTCCATTACCCACTATTGCACGGATGATATGCACTTTTTGGAGATCAGAAAACATAGAATGGAACTAATGAAATAGACAACTGAAAATTTTCTGGTAAGAGAAATTTAATACACGTGTAAAGACATATAAAACAAAATTTACACTTTTTTTTTTTTTTTTTTTTTACATTAAGTTCTGTGATCTAAAATTGATCTATCTGATCAAGATGACTATTAATTTTCCTGTGATAACCAAGTAAAGCATGAGAAAGGATATCGAAAATGGGTTTATGAAGCAATTTTCGAGGTAATCGTTAGAGCCGTTTTTGAGATACCCACTTTTACCAACGCTTGGCATGATTATTGTTGACTAGAAAACAACAATTACATGCAAAATGATATTTAAAATATGGTTAAATGGAAAGTTTGAAAAAAATTCATGCAGCCGTTTTGAAAGGAATGCACTTGCAGGACCTGAAATTAAGCTATTTATACAGGACACCTATTAATTTTTCTGAACTAACCAACTATATCTTTCGAAAGGACATCTAACAGCGTGTTTTACAGCAGTTTTGAAGAAAATCGTTAGTGCCATTTTTGAGATACGGACTTACAGCCCGACTTCCGGTTTCGAATATCCCACTTACAGTTTTCCAATTTTCACTAAAATTCGGAAAGTTCATCTGTTCACCAGACCTGATTTAATTCTAAAGTTTCGTAGTTCTATCTTTATTAGTTTCCGAGATATAATAGCCGGAAGATTTCCCACATACATACGCACACATACATATTGACCAATTGCCAAAAACCACTTTTTTGGACTCAGAAGACCTTAAAACATGTAAATCAATTGAAATCTCGATATCGAATTTCTGGACAGAATGCAATTCTTCCATTACCTATGTAGGGTAACGGAAGTAATAACAAATGATTTTTATTGCGTGAATTTGTATAGGAAAATATAGAAGAATGTTTCCGTGATGGCCACAACATGCTAGTTTTATTTTTATTAATTAATTAGTTTATTTTTTCATATGAAAAGAAATATATTTTCACGTGAATAAATAATAAAACTAATATAAAGCTAAGTCAAAAATTAAATTTGCACGGTATTAAATTGACATAATTTTAGCTTCAAAATCAAACCTCATAACAGCCATGAAATAAAAAGAAAAAAAAAAAAAATCTGGTGTGAAACAACCGCACGACTTCCATTACCCACTATTACACATATTATATGCATTTTTTTGGAGATAATGTGATCAGAAGATATAAAAGTGACCTAAAGAAATAGAAACCTAACATTTTTGTAGTAAAATAAACTTTATACACATGTAAAGACATATAAAACGAAGCTTACACATAGCGAGGTAAAAAATAAGAAAAAAAAATGGTAGAGTTATTTTTTGAAACACCAATTCTCGAGATCTACCTGAACTTCTGACCTACCTAAACAGGGTAGCTGTTAATTTACCTCAAATAACTACGTGATACATAAGAAAGAAATGGATTTTTACAACAATTTTCAAGAAAATCGTTAGAGCCGTTTTTGAGATATCAACTTTTACCAAAACTCAATTATTGACAGGAAAACAATAATTGCATACAAAATCATATTTAAAAGTGAGTTAATATGGCAAGTTTGAAAAAAATCCGTACGCCGTTTTTAAAGGAACTCCCTTGTGAGACCTGAAATTGAGCTATTTATACAGGACGCCTATCAATTTTCCTGAACTAACCAATTATATCATTCGAAAGGACATCTAATAGAGTGTTTATATAGCAAATTTGAAGAAAGAGCTGTTTTTGAGTTACGGACTTACGGTCCCACTTCCGGTTTCCGATGTTCCACTTCCTGTTTTTCAATTTTCACCAAAATATGGAAAATTCATCTGTACACCAGACTTGTTTCAATTCTAAAGTTTCGTAGTTCTATCTTTATTAGTTTCCGAGCTATAATAGCCAGAAGATTCTCCACATACACACACACTGACCAATTGCCAAAAACCACTTTTTTTGGACTCAGGGGACCTTAAAACGTGTAAATCCTGTGAAATCTCGATATCGAATAGACCAAATACAATATTTCCATTACCTACGGTAGTAGGGTAATGGAAGTAAAAATTAAAAATGAAGCTAAAACAAATAAAAAAACAATTTTTACTTTTTTTTTTTATTTTGACATGAAAAGAAATATATTAAGTGAATAATAAAACTAATAGAAAATTTAATAGAAGAAAGTATTGCATTCGAAAAAATTTTTATTTCCAGTTTTCAATGGATTTACACGTTTGAAGATGCCCAGTACACGATTAGACCATTGTTTGGAAATGGGTGTCTGAGTGTGTGATAAAAATTTTGTGCCCTTTGTATCGTAGGAGTTACTGCACATAATTTTATATAAATTTATATGTAGTTGTACCTTGACATAAATAAGTGGTTATCAAGTTTTGTTACAAATCAAGCAACAGGTGGCGCTACTACAATGCAATTTCTATGGAGACTATATTCCAGGTTCTATATGCACACAATCATTTCCTAGTTTACTACTGCTATATAATGTTAATAATTCATAAGTGTTATATAATCGGGGCTCCAGGAATTGGGAAAAAAACTGGTCGCCAGGAAAAAATTTTTGGTAACCAGTAAAAAAAAAAACTGTCTTTATTTATTTATTTTCAGTTTTGCAATTTACTTGAATATAGAAATTAAAATTATGTGTATAAAAATCAAACATTAAATAGGACTAGATTATACATCAGGAAACACCTGTTTAAACTTAACATCCTCAAACCGTTTGTATTATTTTCTCTAAACCAATACCCCGTTGCCATCGACAGTTCATTACACTGGTCTGGTGGTGCAACAATTCAGCACTAGGTCGCAAAGTGAGCGGTGTGAACGATTCAACTCCGGGTTGTTAAACATGCATAGTGGGACACGGCGTAAATTCCCTATCGGTATATCCGTTCAACATGACGGAGTGCGAAACTATCACAGATAGCCATAAGTCGCTGCTTTCCTACTTGTTTCTTACATGAATTGATACTACACTGTAGTTTAGCACAGGTTTCGGCATTCGATTCTAGGCCCATTTCAAAAAAAAAAAAAAAAAAAAAAGGCTGAGTTTTCGTTGAAAAGATAATATATATATTGGTCGCCACTGGCGACCAAGCTATCGCATTTCATGAGTCCTGTTTATAATCATTTGTTAAATTCCCTAAATAACTCTCATGATGTCATTTATATGAAATTTTGTCTTACATTGTCAGATTAAAAACATTATAATTTAAATATAATAAATTATTGGGTGATTTCCAAAAACAGAATATCACTATGAATTTTTATATATGTATATAATATAGGTCATAGAAAAAATCTTTTTATAATAAAAATATTTTGAAATAAGCTTTTCAATTAAAAGCCAAACGATAGTATTTAAGCAATATCGGCAAATTTAATTATTAAAATTTATATTCTTTATAATTAAATTACTTTTTCAATTGGATTTTTTGAATAAAATAATTTTAATTATCTCCTTTTTTCTGTTAATGATGGGGAAAAAATCTTTTATATTTAAGAGCAATTTAAACAGGCTTTCTATTTAAAAGCCTAAGCAATAGTGTTAAACAATCTCAACTATTTTAGTTATTAAAAAATTATATTTTAATCTTTATTATTTTTGCAATAAATTGCTAATTGGTTTTTTAATTATTATTATTATTATTTTAAATAATTATTTAGAGAAATAATCTTTTTATACTAAAAATAGTTTCGTGGTGTAAGTGTTAAGGCCGACTAACAACACGCGGGCCCTACGTCTGGGGAATATGCCTTACGAAAGTGGGGGGGAGGGGGGGGCGGTATTAAGAGCCCCAAACCGGTATTCACATGGGTTTCTGAGAAAACCATGGAAAACACCGAACAGCTAGATCAAAGAGCGCCACCTGAGATCAAACCCAGCACTTTCAGTCTACCGGCTTTGACAGCAAAACCGCTCAGCTAGTGAAATATTTAAAAGTCCAAATTGATTAGAAGTTGATAATTAAAAGTGCAAACTATAGTATTAAGCAATCTCAATTAAATTAGTTATTGAAAATTATGTTTATAGTTCCCCATCATACTATAGGTATGGGGAACTTAGGTAATCGTGAAAATTTTCGACCTCGGTTTTTTTACTTTCTTACACGTTTTCAGATGTGTGGAATCGGAAAATTACAAAATTTGTATGGTGTCTGTCTGTAGGGTGTCTGTTAGTGTGTTAGTCCGTTAGTTTGTTAGTCTGTGTATACGATATCTCACGAACAAATGATCGCAGAGGGGTCAGATCAGTTTTAAAATATTACTTTCGATACTGGCAAGAACCCTATTCATTTGCAACATTCGAATTAAAAAACTTCGTAAGTTATGAGAAATTTATGATTTTCTTAACATGGGAGAATAGGACAAAAATTCACTTAAAAGTGCATTAAATGGAAACTTTTTACTAAAAAAATGTCACACCAGTTTTAAAATATCAGTTTTGATGCCGGAATGAACATCAGTAACTATAAATATGCTACATTGAAAATTTCGCAAGTTATTGGAAATTTACGAATTTCTTAACATTGCAGTATAGGGCAAAATTTCACATAAACATCATTTTTTAGAGATATTTTCATCGTAAATATGTCAGACTATTTTTAAATATTATTTAGAACACTGTCATGGATATTAAGACTTTGAATTTTCCAATATAAAAATTTCGTAAGTTATTGGAAATTTACGAATTTCTTAACATGGCAGAATAGAGCAAAATTTCACATAAACGTCAATCTTGAGGGATATTTTCATCGTAAAGATGTCAATCCACTTTCGAAATATTATTTAGGATACTGGCATGAATATCATAGACTATGATTTTTCCAATTTAAAAAATTCGTAAGTTATTTGGAATTTACGATTTACTTAACATCTCAGGATAAGGCAAAATTGAGCATAAACTTCCATTTTGAGGATCATAAATACATTAGACAACTTTTATGATATTTGTTTGAACATGATTGAATACAAATATTGTAATAGGAAAATTTCGTAAATTATTCGTAATTTACGATTTTATCAACCTAGCGAAATTGTAAATTTTTCATATAAATATGAATTTTGAGGATTATTGCATTGGAAATTGTAGCATGAAAACTAAACAACGGAATTGATCCCAATAAAATAAATTAATAGATTAGAATAAGATAAATATATCGAAGTGAACGGTGGAGAGCCTATTAGGCGGGAATTTCATTCTGTCACTGTATCAAGCTTTGGTCAAATTCATTTCTTTTAACATGATTATAATATGTCTCGCACTAGAAATTTATGAGAACATAAATATGATGGGGAACTGAGCAGAGTCCACCTATTTAATAAAAAAGCACCACAAAACTGGCGTTGTAAAAAATATTACTCACAAACTGCTTACTTTGTTCGCCTGATGAAGGGTCGTGTGTTTTTTCGACCCGAAACAATTGTTGCGAGTTCATTGCATTTTATGGTGTTTATTCAAAGTTTGTGAGTAATAAGAGTCCACCTATGCCAAGTAGTTAATAAATAAATTTGTTTTCTTTTATTAGAATATTTTATTAAATGATTTTTAAACAGCTTTCATTTATATATATAAAGTAATAACTAATAAAGTATAATCAATAGTAATTCTTAAAAGTGATTTATTTTCAACATTTTCCTTTGAATGGACAAATTATCGGAGACGGAGAAACTTTTTTTTTTTTTTTCTTTATCCTTTTTTCGTCACCCCAAATCCACCCCGGGAGATATCTATCGGTCAGCATTCCAGTAAACTCTCCAATCGGATAAGAGACAAGACCCAGTCAAACAACTTGACCACTTGACCTTCACTGGCCTTCACCTTACTTTAAAAAATTTTTTCCTTACACATTTCATTTATATGATAGAGATAGAGAAAGTAGTAGTAGTACTGCTTTTGGATCAGATTTTCGAGTCTGTGTTATTTTATTTACACATTTTGAGGTCGAATCATACAGAAAATCATGTTTTTGTGGTTAGTCTGTGTATGTATCTGTGTGTGTGTGTGTGTGTGTGTCTGTTATTAGCATATCTCTTGCTTATATCTCTTTACATTAAATTGATTAAACAAAAAAAAAAATGTTGATCAAATGTGATCTAACGATGATCAAACGAACTAAATATTTGTTGTTTCTCTCATGGGAGGAGGGCTAATTTCCGCAGGATAGAATACCGTGGGACTATGCTTGAAACTGACTGGAAGTGCATTAATTTTTCATACTCAAACGGTAAACGAACTATTTTTAACACTTTCCAACAAGGTTGAAAAGTGTTAATTACTTCAGTTGTCTGTCTGTCTGTCCGCGCTCTAACTCCCATAAATATTCTTGGAATTTCTTGAAACTGATATATGTTATTCAAGTTTACTATCGAATGTTCCCTATTAAAAATGGAGTGAACACCTTTACTCGTTTGTATACAGGGACACCCGAAAGTTTTCCAAAGCATTGTGTCCTATGAGAGGTATTTCTAAAAACCGTATTTTTATACTGTTACTTTATACAAATCTTCATAAAATTGAAATATGTTATTCAAGTCTACTATCGGATGTTCCCCCATTGAAAATGAAGTAAATACCATCACTAGTTTGTATACAGGGACACCCGAAAGTATTCCTAAGCATTGTGTACTATGAGAGGTATTTCTATAAACCAAATTTGAATGGAATTTCTTGAAACTGATATATAATATTCAAGTTCACTATCGGATTTTCTTGGGGAGGGGGGGGGGGGAGAGAGAGAGAGAGAATAAAAATGTTCGTTTTATTAGCTTCCTATTTTATTGCAATTTTAATATAAGGATGTGTCTATTCTTGATGGTTTCATGAGTTAAAAAGCAAAATACAGATTTTTGAGCGCTTCGCACATTTAAGTCATTAGCGGATACTATAACATGAGATATTACTTTTATGGGGTCTATCACTATAATTTTTGCATGTGCAATTTGATTTCCATCCTTGTGCACTTTATACCCAAATAACATGATTAAAATAGTCGAACTAAATTCTACTAAAACATCAGTGGCCGAGAGATTTTACTATCAAAGGGGACATGGCAAGTGCTTAGTTCGAAGCCATATCGCATTTGTAAGCCTAGTTGTTCGGAGTTCTCCATGTTTTTTTTCCGAAATTCGCCAAATTACGGGCTTTGAAAGACCCTCACTCACAGTGGTCAATCGATCCAGGCCTAGAACCTTCGAGAAGTCAGTCAGCCTTAATCATCCACACCACACAAATATCTACCAAAATGTAATTACGAAAACTATTCATACATCGATATCAGGCAGTGGTGTGCAGTATTTTTTTACTTGTATTATAGTATATTAGATGTGCATTTGTATATTGTATGTTTAACAATATTTTGAAATGTATTTGTACATTATATCTAATATACATTTTTCCAAGTCTGTTGTATATTTTTAAAAACTTAATGTACAATACAAAGTATTTTGTCTCAAAATTCTAATTTCTGAAAAGAAAAAATAATAATCGAAAAAAAAAAAAAAATCTGGTGTGAAACAGCCACACGACTTCCATTACCCACTATTACACGTATTATATGCATTTTTGAGAGATAATGTGATCAGAAAACATAAAAGTGATCTAAAAAGAAAATCGTTAGAGCCGTTTTTGAGATACCAACTTTTAGAAAAAATCAATTATTGACCGGAAAACAATAATTACATACAAAAGGATATTTAAAAATGAGTTAATATGGCGAGTTTGAAAAAAATCCGTACAACCGTTTTTAAAGGAACGCCTTTGCGAGGCCTGAAATTGAGCTATTTATACAGGACGCCTATCAATTTTCCTGAACTAACAAACTATATCATTCGAAAGGACATCTAATAGAGTGTTTATATAGCAAGTTTGAAGAAAATCGTTAGAGCCGTTTTTGAGATACGGACTTACGGTCCCACTTCCGGTTTCCGATGTCCCACTTCCAGTTTTTCAATTTTCACCAAAATTTGGAAATTTCATCTGTACACCAGACGTATTTCAATTCTAAAGTTTCGTAGCTCTATCTTTATTAGTTTCTGAGCTATAATAGCCAGAAAATTCTCCACATACAGTGTGTAACAAAAGTGTCCGAACACTAGCAAAAATTCCTATGTGAAGGAAGTACACTTCATACGGTTTTGTTAAATAAATCCTTATCGGATCATGTTCTTACACTGACTAAGAACAGGATTCGACAAGGATTTATTTAACAAAATCGTATGAAGTGTACTTTTTCTACATAGGAATTTTTGCCAGTGTTCGGACACTTTTGTTACCGACTGTACATACACACGCACATACATACACACTGACCAATTGCCAAAAACCACATTTTTGGACTCAGGGGACCTTAAAACGTGTAAATCAGGTGAAAACCCGATATCGAATTTTCAGACCGAATACAATACTACCTACGGTAGTACGTTCCATTACCTACGATAGTAGGGTAATGGAAGTAAAAAAGGCTCATGTCAGAATTTCATAACGCAATCTCTGTTCAAATCTGCCTTTCTTTCGAAGACCGAGATGTTTATTATTGGCTCTATAAATTATTCATAAACAATGTGAGGGTCTTTTTTTTTTTCTCTTTTTTTTTCTTTTTCTAAAACGTATTTAATAATCCAATAACATCCAGTTTAGTATAAAATATTTGTATATTGTTTTTATTTATTTTATTATATTATATTTCATTTATACAATATATATTTTATAACAAAAAAAGTGACGCACCAAGAAGGAGTAATGCAAACTGGACACAAATTGACATACATACAGATTTTGATGGAATCAAGCACCAATTCATCATTATCGTCGTTCCTACGTGCAACTGGTACTTCAGTGACTTCAAATACCCTTAATAGACGGCTCAGTGAAATGGGATTGAGCTCAATCCCCGGATCTCTCTTCCACTGAGGACGTTTGGAGCAGGGGGCTCCTACAACCAGCTCGGGATTTCACCAATCTAACGCAACAATTGGACAGAATTTGGCACGATACTTCATAGAAGCACAACTGCGTAGATAAGAGCCAGAAGTGGACCAACGCGTTATTGACTTGTTTACTTTGTGAGGCCCTTTCTCTTGATTAAATCATTCAAATTTTCTGAAACTGTAATCAATTGTTTTTCTTCACATGTACATCACATCTACCAATTTTTGTCCCATTCGGACCTCCCATTCCACCCCATCTACCAATTTTTGTCCCCACTTCTTCTTGGTGCGTCGCTTTTTTTGTTATAGAGTGCATTTATTTCCTTATACAAAATATAAGGAAGTACATATTATAATCTTGATTTGCGAAATGGATTTTGTGTTTCGCATACCTCAAAAATGAAGGATCGCAGAATGTTGTAAATTTATACGTGTGAATATCATGTCTAGTTTTACACCAGCTTCCATTTCGGAGATATCAACGACTTTACACGATTTTTCGTGACCTCTGTATGTACGTACGTATGCGTGTTAATGTGTATCTTGCATAACTGAAAAACGGTTGGGCGTAGAACGATGCAAATTGATATATTGGTTTGTTATAAAATCTAGCTGTGCATCTTCCTTTTTGGATTTTATGTGACTTTTCGTTTTGGAGATATTTAGGAAAATTATATTCCTAATGACCAAAAATACAAAAGTTTTGGCAATATATGAACTACCATCATAGAGATTTCAAAAGAATTTAGCACTGATAGAGCCCGTAATGATATTGTTATGAAAGTTGTCGACATTTTAGCGTGTAGAAATTAATTCTGTGAGACAAAAGCAGGTTCTAGTCATTGAATGCACTTCATTTAATCAATATTCAGTCCGTAGATAGAACTTGCAATGAAATTGATTAAAAATAAAAGTTGTCAACATGTTAGCGCGTAGAAAAAAAAATTTCTTAAAGACACAAGCAGGTTCTAGTCGATGAATGCATTTTAATGAATATTCAGCACTTAGATAGAGCTTATAATGATATTGTTATGAAAGTTGTTGATATTTTTGTGTGCAGAAAGGAATTCTTAAAGATATATGCAGGTTCTAGTCGACGAATGCCGTTCATTTATTGAATATTCAGCGAATAAATATTGCTTGTAATGATATTAATAGAAACGTTGTCGACATTCTAGGGTGTAGAAAGTAATTCTTAAAGAAACAGGCAGGTTCTAGTCCACTTATGCATTTTATTTAATTAATATTTAGCAAACACTTGAATAAATCTCTTTTCGTGCTACAAAAATTAGTTAATGTTCGTGAATAATTCAATGAAAAGGTCATTTTTTACTACAAAAATCAATAAACATTATTAAATTTACTACAGAGCATAAACTACGCTAAATTAGGAACAACCGAATATTTAGAAGTCTAGATGGAATTTGGTAGCATATACATCAGATTTGTATGCTTGACTCGTAGTCCTCTTGTAAATCTTCGTCAGATAATTACAGACGCCACTCGCCACATGACAGAATTACAATGCGAAGAAATGAAAAAACACCCAGGGCCAGCGCGGGAATCGACCCCCTCTCCTACGCTCGAAGGCGATTAGCAGTGTGGTGACATAACCACTTGGCCACGGAGGGCCCATGGGATTTGAATTCATGAGTAATGTCAGTGGTTTTTGGAAATTTCAAGGTATTTCTGTCGTTCTGTGCGATACATAATTTCAAAACTACACTCCTATTGAAGAAGTTTCCAAATTTTGTGAATCCCGATATCCAGTATTATCACTTTTCGCCACATTTGAATGCTTAATTTGACGCTAAGTCAATATTGTTTTCGCTTTTACTGTAATACCTTATGGAAAGTATCTCATAAAGATATAAAGAAGTTCTAGTCTATAATCATCAACAATCACTCTTCCTTTTTTTATAGTCTTATGAGTCATTTATAGAATTTTCGGAAAATTTAGTTCTGCGCTATAAATCAATGAATCTTTCAAGAAAATTCTAGAACTCTCTTCTTATTGAATTATTATTATTTATCTAGCTTCCAAATTTTGACAACCCTAAACTACAGATATTCGCCAAATTTAGTCGCTAATTCACCAAACTGAACGCCGAATCGCCAAATTCGATGCCAAGACAAAAATTCTACGCCGGTTACTAATTTGGCAGCTTGGGGAGATTAGTGATCAAATTTGCGGGAAATAATTGTTTCGGGATAGCCAGAAACCCTTTCTCGATTTTAACTGATTTAATTGATTCGGTAAAATTTATCGTTTCCAAAGAGATTTACCAAAGAGAACAAAACTGGGCCATCTACACTCGAATGATTTTCATTGAATTCTAAGCTGCGCATTTGCCAATGAGAGATTCTGTAATAAGCCGTGGAGTATACTATTCCTGAAAAAACTACTTTATTTCTCTCGGCGGTATATATAACCTTATTATCGTGACTTTCATGGTTGGAATAGCAGTTTTTCTTTCTTTTTTTTTTTTTTTTTAGGAATGCTTTTGGAGTGGAACCTGCCTGCTTATTTACGAATCGGTTACCTCGCACAAAAATGTGAATGTTTTGATAACAATATGCATCTTACAGTGCGGCCACATATCCTAAAACTAGCAGTAAGTCCAAAATGTTGAAGGGATGCCAGCTTGAAATTTGGAAAACATCCAGAAATTCCGCGCTCTGTTATTGCTCATTTTCTCTGAGTTAGATGACTGTCACCCCTATTTTAGCATTGAACTCGTTGAGTTAGCACATGCGCAGATGCTTCCATGGTTTCATGAAATGTGGTCAAAGAATACTATGGTTGTAAAAGGAAGTCATGTGTTATCCACATCAGATTTTTTCATCTGACCATTTAAAGTATAGTTTTGATAAGATTAAAATCTTCCGGGGGAAAAAATATCTTTTAATACAAATGCAGTCTATTGTAAATGTTATTAATTACTACAGAATTAAACAACCACTGATTACTTTGAAAATTTTATTTTGGAGATTTTCAACTTCCAATATTTTCACTTTAACTCTGTTTTCAGTATCGGAATATTATATGAGATTAAAATATAATTTCGTGTTTCTGAGTTTGAAACAACCTGTACAAACTGATACAGTCAATGCTTAATCAAGCATTTTTATAAGTTGCTCGTCTACATATTTGTCTGACACCTCTACAATTGTTTGTGCACTAGAAAAATTTGGATTTTTCACTTTGAAAGGACATCATCAAACTCCAAAAGGGGCTGAAATGGTTAATTTCTCAAAATTGGTAGACGGGTGTTGCTGTGTTAGAATCCAGGTCACGCTCGTCAGCCTAGATGTTAGGAGTTTGCCGCATTTTATCCATAAACCCTGTATGGGATTCAAATTCGTGAACTGGTGGATTATGATTTGTTACACTGTGAAGAAGTGCATAGAAAGTGTTAAGAATTACAATAAGGACAGTGGAATCACTGGTGTTAAATTTCAAAAAAATAAATAAAATGAAGGAAAAAATCCACAAAATAAGAATAAATGTGGACAGGAGTTCACATTTGAGAACAAATGAGAATATGTTACTTTCTTTGAGTACCAGAAGACATAATTTGAAAACTGAGGACTGTCCTCAAAAAATGAGGACGGCTGGTCTGGTCACCTTAGTATACGAATCATCTCCAAGGTTGGATCACAGACAAACAACTGTGTAATTGTAATGTAACGTTAAAACCATTCAACTTAAACCTTCCTTTTTTTAGTTTCCTATGAAGTGATTGGTTCATTGATGATTAGTACCATCAACGAGATATCAGAGTAGACTCCGGACTAGTAACCTTTTTGCTTTTAACCATCACATCCCCACCATACTACCAATTCATTCGAAAAATCAACTCCAACAAGGCAAGTTTCCTCCACCTTTGTTATCACTGTTTCATATTTCGATTGGGTGTAAATGAAACATAAACAATTACTTACACTAGCTGAAATGGAAAGCAGGTAATCTAATCCTTGTTTTTGATTGAAAGCTGTTCTGTTTGCCTTTTCTTATTGGAGTTTTGGTGGTAAGAAAACAAACCATTGAAAAAAATGCAAAATTCCAAGAACCAGTTGCCAAGAAAGCGATTATCACCCAAAGAAGGCGCAAAAACCGTCAAAAATGTGACAAAACCTCGTTCGTACAGTCGGCAGCAAAAGCATCCGAGAACTAGTAAAAATTCCTATGTAAAAAAAGTAATCTTATTAATGTTTTGTTAAATAAATCCTTGTCGAATCATGTTCTTAGACTGACTAAGAACATGACTCGACAAGGATTTATTTAACAAAACAGTATTAAGTGTACTTTTTTGACATCGGAATTATAGGCTAGTGCTCGGATACTTTTGCTGCCGATTGTACTTAACAAAACAGCATTAGATGCCATCTTTTAAGTAGGAATTAGTAAGCTAAGAATTTTTGTAGAATTTAAGTAGGCTAGTGTTCAATAAATTTGCTTTCGACTATATGACTCTTTAACAATGATTCCCAGACCGTCGTCAATTGGCCCATACGTAAATATAGTGCGACGTAAAATCTATTCAACTCGTTTAAATTTCTCTCCTTCGATTGAACAGGGGAGCAGCCCCGGCTCACCGCTCGAAGAGCGGTGTTGAGCTATGCTTGGAACGAAGTCCACGTGGGCTGTCCCGAGACGTTTATTGAAAAACAGAAGGAAAAAAAAAAAAAAAAAAGGAAAAAAAAAATTACAGAATTCATCGCCAGGCTTTTTTCTTATTGCCTGCACGCGACAGGGGGCGATGATTAATGACAGATAGATAAATTTACAGAACAATGTTGACCAGCATGCCGGACCCAGCCAGTCCCACGCGACAATTGGCATGCTGTCTGAAGTTGATGCTGTGGATGATAGTCCGGAGCTCCATTTAATGAAGCAGATTCTCCTACTCTTTATTGAACAGGGAGCAGCCCCCGCTCACCGAGCTCTGGTAAGAATCTGTTGAGAGAAAAACTTGAGGGCGTCCTTGATGTGCTACTTCAAACTTTGGGTCAATTGAACAGGTGATAAAGGCTTATGAAGAAATTGTACAGACTACAACTTCTGTGGTTTGGGATTGGGTGGACATGGAAGATCATCAGCAGCACTGCAGACAACCACGGAGAAAGATAACATCGTTAAAAAAAATTAAAAAAAATATAAGGTTTAATAATTTGGAGAAGGACGTTAATAGAATATTTTCATATTAGTCAGTTAAATTAGTGAGGTTCATAAGGTATGAGTAGATATTATTAAGTTTTTTAATTAACGGTTTTCTAGTTACTATTTCATTTAGCCAGTTAGGGGGTCGAGGGGTTGGATTTCGTAGATGGTCTGATTCAGTTAGTGGACAGTAAAAATAGTAATGCAGTGGAGTACCCTCCTCTCCACAGGGACACAGGGATGATCGTCGGCAGTGAAATCTGTACAGATAGGAGGGGAAGGGCCCATGGCCGGTAAGAAAAGCAGTGATAGGGGGAGATAGGGACCAGAAGTTTGCACTGGCCTGTGGAATCAGGGAGAAGGTGTGTCTCCCCTTCTCGGAGCTGTTCCACAGGTCTTGCCATTTAAGCTTTATGATTTTGTGAATTTTACTTTTTACATAAGAAGGGGGTGCAGGAATTGATGAGCATTTTGTGAGGAAATTAGTAGCCTGTTTTGCTAATGTATCTGCAAGCTCATTGCCAACAACACCCCTGTGGGCAGAAACGTGTGCCAGGGAGCAAATTAGTTCGGAATTTAATAAAAGTTTTTTAATGTGTTGAATCTGTGGGTGTCTGCTCCTATGCCTAGCTATGGCCTGAAGACCCGAGAGACTATCGCTAAAGATGTTAACTTGCTGATTTTTGTATGAAGTGCTGGCCCATTCTATGGCCTCAGCGATAGCGTGGATCTCGGCTTGAAAAACCGTGTTAAAGTCTTCGAGCCTGCATGCCCACTGATGGCCCGCGACACCATGTACTAGCACGCAGAAAGCGGCTGCCACCCCGGTGTCCGTCTTGGAACCATCAGTGTAGATGGCAACCGGAGCAGAGGGAAGGAAGCTATTTTTGTTACAATTGGTTATACTTGGAGCAACATCCTTGCCTGGGTGAATATCCCAAATGCAGGTCAAGGATTGAATGGGGGTTTGTGGGAAAATAATATTTGTGAGTTCGGGGTCTTTTAATTGTAGAATTTGAGTTTTGATGAACGTTTGAGAGACCTGCAGGTGAGCATGGGGAATCCCAGTAATCACAGTGAGGACATCAGTGGAGATAGTTTTGTATCCTCTTGCAATTTGCAAGAGGAAAGGTCTTTGTGCCGAGTTTAGACCTGTTATGGCGTCGGATCGCAGGTGTTCACCCCAGATGGCGGCTCCATATGTTAAAATCTTTTCAACAATGGTCCTATACCATGTCTTTAGGATGGAGGTGGAGATACCCCACCTTCTTCCCACCATTCTTGTTGAGCTATGGTAGATACTCTGTGTTTTGAGTTTGAGTTCTTTAACGTGAGCCAGCCAGTTGAGGTGGCGATCAAATGTTATGCCAAGAAGTCTCATTTGATCGACATGGTTGACACTGATGCCGTCAATGCGCATCTTGGGATTCCGATTACGTTTGAGGGCTTTAGGAAATGCTAAGGTTAAGGCTTTAGTTTTGGAGGGGGAAAGTTTAAGGTCAAATTCCTTTAAAAGTTTACTTAGAAGGGACAAAGCCTCCTGGGCCTGGTCCTCCAGGTTTTTTCTGACACGACCCGAGAGAATCAGGGAGAAATCATCCGCATAGGCAAATGTGTTGAAGCCCGCAGAGTTCATGCGCTTGAGGATGCCGTCAGCAATTAAATTCAAAAGAATCGGGCCAAGGCATGAGCCCTGAGGGCAACCTTTTGTTTGAGGGTGTGCTATGGAGCCCTCACTCCAGTTCACAAGGATTTTTCGTTGAGAAAGATACGAGCGGATGACTCCTGCTAGATTAGCCGGGCAGTTAAGATCATGTAAGGCGCGAAGGATATTTGGCCACTCCACGTTGTCGAATGCTCCTTTAATGTCTAGCGAGACGATAGTGGTGTAGTTTGATGCTTTGCAGCTTACGGCGCAGGAACTTTTAATTGCTTGCAAGGCTTGGTCACATGATCTGCCCTCTCTGAACCCAAATTGGTTTGATTATTTGATTTAAGAAAGAAGTTAAGTCTCGTTACTATGAGTTTTTCTATTAATTTGCCTAAAGTGGGGAGGAGGCAGATCGGTCTATAGGAAGAGGGTTCAGAGGGTAATTTCCCTTGCTTCAAGAAATACACCACTTCGCCTCTTCTTAGTGTTTTTGGGAAGTGCTGATGTTTGAGACATAGGTTGGCCCATTGCAGGAGTAAATGGGGTAATGTTTTGTGCACGTTGCGTAGAATTTTGAAATCTATGTTATCAGGGCCAGGAGCCTTGTTGATGTTGAAGCTGTAAAGAGTGGCTTTAACCTCAGACTCCGTGAAGGGAACATCCGAGGGAGCCGAGAACGAAGGTGCTTCGTGGTGTGGATAAGCTGTTTGTGGGAAAAGGGTTTTGGTTAGAAATTCTAGATTTTGTTTTTTAGAGGATTGTCCTGGAGGACGTTCGAGTTTCAGTTCTGTGGGAGTGAAGAATTTATTGCTGTAGAATTTTTGGGCAGTGCCAAAGATTTGTGTCTGCGAGTTGCAAAATTTTATCCATGCGGCGTGTTTGGCTTCATTTACGCGTTTTTTAAATATAGCTGAGTGAAATTTAATTTTCTGTTTATGTTGTTGGATTTGTGAGGGTTCGATGTATTTTAACTGTTTTCTCAGAGCAGTCAGATGATTCCGCATGGATCGTAATTGAGGTGACCAGAAGGAGTAGGCATACCGACGTCCCGATTTCTTTAGTCTGAAAGCGCTTCCCTAATGATTTTAATAAATCTTGATATGAAGCTAATCCGGTCAAGATAAGAGCAATAAGCAACAATAATATTCCTAAAAACACATTTTTTTCCCCAGTACATTCTCAGGATGTCATTTCATTCTGAGGATATCCTATGGATGTACTGGGGTAAGTTGTGTTGTTAGGGCGGTTTCTGTTTCTTTTACAAAATGTCGCCAAAACTCAAATACACAGTAATAGAATAGAAGGTCTGTGAACACTTTATAATCACTTCTTGAATGATTATAGCAGTTTATCGCTAAACAAACTTCCATATCATAGTTTACTTAGCTAAAATTATGAAATATAATAAAACAAGTTACTCTAAAGTAACGTAAGACGATAAAAAAAAAATGTTTTTCGTGTGTTTATCAGAGAAACGCGCTGGGTACATGTGGCATCCCTAAGGCAACAAAATGCCTGATGCGCCAGCTCGTATATATAGGAGCCTTAGTGAGAACGAGTCCAAATTTTTGGAGGGAATGCAAAATTGGCCGAGAGATTGTTATTTGGCAAACATCCAGTTATTCGGTGTTCCCTTATCGCTTGTTTTCTCTCAGTCACCCCTATTTTAACATTGGACTCGTTCAATCCGCACTTGCGCAGAGACTTCCATAGTCGCAAGAAATGTGGTTAAAGAATATAAGGAAAGGGCATGTTTACAAACAAACGCTCTTTTAATCAATCTTTTCCACTCACGAGTGGCAAAAGGCCAACTCTATTGGTAGAAATACCAGTGTTATGCCCTGAGTATAAGACTACTATTATATAGTAGTCTTACCTAAGACTATATGATAAGAGCTGGCGCAGTGTCCGCCATTTTCTAGCCCGTCTGGGAAAGTGTTGGCGGTAGAAAAAGCTAGGTTACCTGATTAGCGTTGTTATCGCCTTTCAGCTTCTATACAGATCAAGTGAGCTAGAACTTCTTATCACGAAACAAACAAGTTGGCAATTTTAAGAACATCGCCAACATTCTCAAAACTGTAACCCTTCACGTTAAAATAAATGTAATTTTAAAAGAATTTAAAAACAATAACTTAAAAAAACAGTACATTCATATTAAATTTGTCAAACAACTTTGAAAATTAAATAAAATAAGAAAAATCTTTCGCTACAAAGTTGCGCAGGGTATCAGCTTCTGCTCAGGGTATCCGCGAGCTTCATCTGCAATTTATAATCCACTTTTTCCTTCTTTCTGGATTAGAAGAAAATATAAACAGGCGGTGCTCTATTCTGGAGTTTTGCGTGCAATCTATTGCCGAAAAACCAACAATAATAAATCGTCATCCGGTCTTGTGGGCTAGAAAATGGCGGATGCGTCAGCCTATCAATGTAGGAGTTCTAGCCTTATCTGAGTTAAGACTACTATAAAACAGGATGAATCATTCGCCGCCATTTGTCAGTCATTGCTAAAACTAAGACTATTGTATATGACTATTATATGAGATTATATAAGACTATTATATAATGGTCTTAGGTTTGACAGTGACGAACTACCATATAAGATTATTATATGAGACTATATAAGACTATTATATAGTAATCTTAAGTTTAGCAATGACGGACATGACGTACAAATGGCGGCGAATGATTCAGCCTGTTATATAATAGTCTTAACTTGAGTAGAGTGTTTTGCCCTGAGCGTGACGTCAGCTGTGCTTTCCTTATTAGAATCAAAATTATGATTGCATGTTCTGTTCAGAAATAACGCAAAGGGGATGAATCCCAGATTGTCGCCAATTACCATTGTGCAGTTCTTTTGCGATATTAAAGTCACTCATTTTCAGCCTTCATTTCCTCGTTTCCTATTTAGTAGTTAATTTGTCGATCTTTGGTATAGCCCAATTTTCTTTTAACCATTTTTCAACATAAATAAAAAGTGTTTATGACTTCGTCTGTCAGTTTTCCTATCCGTCCTCTGACTACCATAAATACTTATGGATGGAATTTCTTGAAATTGATGTACACTATTACAGTTAACAAGAAGACATTCCCTAATGAAAATGAGGTAAATACTTCTATTGTTAAAACCAAGGAAATCTTCAACGTCTTGAACGCCAAAAGGAAAAATTGGAAAGCAGACAATTGTTTCGGTAACATTTAGCTGAAGAAATTAGAGAGAAGTTCTCATATAGACAGGAAAGCAATCGAATTCTGATCAACCAATAGAATCACGTGAAATGTGAAGGATTGACCAATAGGAATTTGGGAAACACAAGTTGTGAAAAATGTAGAAGAAATTAAGAAAATGTGAACTAAATGTGAAATTTCCAACAATCAGACAGATGAGGTACAGCGGAATCACAAATGGCAATATTTTAAAGATTTTCATAGATGTAAAAAGCTTCAAAGAAATCGAGTTCTTAAGTGGACTTAGGCCTGCATATTGCAATCGGCAGCCAAAATATTCCAACGCTAGCAATAATTCCTATACAAAAAAAGTACACTTAACACTGTTTTGTTAAACAAATTCTTCTAGAATCATGTTCTTAGAATGATTCGACAAGGATTTATTTAACAAAACAGTATTAAGCGTACTTTTTTTTTATATAGGAATTATTGTTAGCGCTCGAATAATTTTGCAGCTGACTGTATTTTAGTTGAATCAAATTTTAAATTATGCTTTTTCTCCCAGTTTTCCTCAGAAATAACCGATTTATTGGTTTCCTGCTTATGGACGCAACTATTATGCTCTTTTAGACGGAATTGAAGACTGCGTTCAGTTTGACCAATATGTATATTAAACCTCATTGACAGAAAATACTATAGATTCCCCAAGAATTATACATATCTATAACTGAGAAAAAACTAATTATTCTATACAGTACAAATATACCTCTATTATAGACAATAACTCTATAGACAAACTATAAACTCTGTAGACATTAATATCAAATTCACAAATGAAATAAAAAATAATGGATCACTTCTATTCCTTGATACTCTTGTCTCTTGCACTGAAAAAAGATTTCTCACCGCTGTCTATCGTAAAAAATTTTTGCAGTCTTTCTACCTTCCCATACGTTCATGTCATTCACCTATTCAAGAAATGGCAGCTTTCGTTAATCGTGTTCCGATTCTGTTTTATTAAGCTCTGAAATCAAATATCTGAAAGCCATAACAATTGACAGAGGTTATAACCTTTCCATTTTAGATAAAGCTACCAAAAAATACAATTCCCTCGTACTTCGTCAACTAAATCAGTCTCTTAATATCTGCATTGTTCTACTCCATTTTTTAAAATCCAGTCATGTCATAGCTAAAGACCTTAAACAATATGATTTTTTCGCCTTCCAATAAAATCACCTTTTCTCGTTAAAAAATCCTACAGATCTATACAAGGTCTGTTCAAAAAGTATCCGACCGATGACCACAAAAAATATCTTATCTACTCTGCAGGAATGGGATCCTAATCCCCTTCAAAGTAGGCCCCTTGTGCTTCCACACACATACATAACCCAGCGTTCCTTTCATTGCCGAAAAACACTTTTGAAAGGCTTCTTTTATAATGGTATTCAACACCGCGGTCGCGTTCTGCTATATCTCATCTCTACTCTGAAAACGGGATGAATGCGATGGCGCATTGTCATGATGCATCTGTCAGTTTTTCGCCAAACGGTGACAAAAGACTACTATCTAGAAGTTCTTTGCTGACTCCGTGATGCAGTTCAGCGCCAAAGACCAGACCCATGGATTGTGTAAAACTGGCAGTATCATCATAACAATGTGCCATCACATTCATTACACCTGATTCAAATATTCTTGGCGAAGCATGGAATTCCAGTCGTTCGCCAATCTCCCTACTCCCCAGTCATGGCTCCTTGTGACTTCTGGTTGTTCCCGAAATTGAAAATGTCATTGAAAGGACCCCGTTTTCAGAGTAGAGATACGATAATGCAGAATGCGACGACGGAGTTAGACACCAATGCTGGACTAAGTGTGTGGAGGCGCAAGGGACCTACTTTGAAGGGGATTAGGATCCCAATCCCGCAAAGGAACTAAGATATTTTTCTGGTCAAAGGTCGGATACTTTTTGAACAGACCTTGTATAATTCTTGTGGCATCTATAGTATTTCGTGTCTATATATGGTTTAACATACATTGGTCATTTGTTATGTATTGATCAACATATTAATTACATTCGTAAGCCGGAAACTAATAAATCGGTTATTTCTAAGCACTGCTAGGAGAAAAACCGTAATTTTAAATTTGATTCAATTAAAACAATTTGCAGACCTAAATCCACTCAAAAACTCGATTTCATTGAAGCTTTTTACTTCTATAAAAACTTTAAAAAGATTGTCAATTGTGATTTCGCTGTGCCGCATGTGTCTGATTGTTAGAAATTTTGCATTCAGTCCACATTCTTTTAATTTCTTCTGAATTTTTCACAACTTATGTTTCCAAAATTCCTATTGGTCAGACCCCAACATTCCATGTAATTATGTATTCTGTTGGATAATCAGAATTCGATTCGTCTCCGATATACAGTCGGCAGCAAAAGCATCCGAACACTAGCCAATAATCCCGATGTCGAAAAAGTACACTTAAAACTGTTTTGTTAAATAAATCCTTGTCGAATCATGTTCTTAGACTGACTAAGAACATGACTCGACAAGGATTTATTTAACAAAGTAGTATTAAGTGTACTTTTTTTAGACAGGGATTATTGCTAGTGCTCCGATACCTTTGCTGCCGACTATATACGAGCACTTCTCTCTTTATCTATACGCTGAAGACGGTACGCTATATGCTACCGAAACAGCTGTCTGCTTTCCAATTTTTTCCCTTTGGCGTTCAAGAGGTTGAAGACTTCCTCAGTTTTAATAATCTCGCGCCAAGTCGTCTTTTTATACAAAATACCACTATTAGTTTATGTAACAGGACACCCAAAATAATTTCAAAGCACTGCATTCTCTGATTTTAATATAGTTATTTTGTGCAAATCAGAATAAAATTGATAATTATTATTTATATATATAAAAAATGTGTTCTGCATAATGTAGTATGATTAGCATTAAGATTATAGGCAATACAAAAATATTCTAGTACATTAATGTCTATGACTGGAAATTGCTTGATTTGTATTTTTAGTTGGATAAAGTGTTTTTAACACTTTTTAACAGTGGAAGGAACGCTGGGCTAAGTGTATGTTTTAGAGTGATTAAAATTTGAAATAGTTTATCATTCTGTTCGTCTCTAGTATCCGTAAATGTTTTCAGAATTTCTTCAAAATGATATTTTTTTAAAGTTTTCAATGACATGTTATTTTAAAATGGTATAAATAGCACAACATGTATGTGTACAAGAAACCCAAAAGAATGCCAATGGAATGTGTTCTATGAAGAGCATTTTTGTGTCAAATATTTAAATAACTTTATGCTGCATAAGTGACATTTATACTTCACACGCATAAAAAAATGTTTTCCATAAAATGTAGTATGATTAGCATTAAGATTTATAGGGACACGCAAAAATATTTAGATACATTAAGGGCTATAATTGCATTTTCGTTTTTATGAAGCCTTTTAACGATGTTTAAGAATGATTATGATTTTAATTAGTCTGTCTGTCGTTTTGCCCGTCTGTGCAAGCTCTAGCACCGGTCAATATTTTCAGAATTTCAACAAAATGATATGTTATTCAAGTTTACTGTGGTGTGTTCCCCATTTAAAATAATATAAATATCCCCATTAGCTTGTGCACAGGGATTCTCAAAAGAATCCCAATGCATTGCGTTCTATGAGAAGCATTTTTATAAATCATATTTAAATAAGTTCGTACCACACAAATCATAGTGAAATTGGCATTTATTATTCACATAGGGGAAAAAATGTTTTATATAGAATGGTATGTTTAGCGCTCAGATTTACAGGCCTACACTCAAATATTCAGATACATTACGGGTTAAAATTGGAAATTGCTGGAACTATATATACTTCTGTTTGTATTAAGTGTTGTTAACACTTTTCAACAATGCTTAAGAGGGATCATAAATTTATTTATTCTATCTATCTGTCCATTGTGTGATCACGTAGGGAAAAAGTACATTGAACGTTAAACAATGCAACGAGAACGCATAACTGGAAAGCATTAGTAATCTATGCGAAACGCATGAGTTTTCGTTCTTGTTTACTTTTAGCGTATGTTGCCAAATTGCAGGCGCCATTTTTACCGGGCGCCATTTTTTTATGGTTTAGGTTCCATGTTCTATCGCAAAAAACTTAAAAACAAAACAGCAGTTTTTATGTGCAGTATAAGTATTTTTTTATTCATATTAAATATATTGCAATATATAATATGATTGCCGAAAAAAAAAGGCGGGGGGGAGGGGAGCCATACATTGTCTATGGATGAAATTTCTTGTAGCAGCAGCAGCAGCAGCTTTATATGTTTGGCAGCACTACACAAAACAAAATTAACATATATTTCTTAAATGCACAAAACCATGTTTCACATACAATTATTTTGAAATTTATCTTTAATTTACAGAGGCATGCAAAAGAGCTCTGAAAGATTTGTGTTATATTTGTAAGTGGAAAGAAGAGCATTTCAAGTTATGTCCCTCTTTTCTCTCTCTTTCTCTTGGTGTTAGTTTTAAATACATTGTACGGTACATAAAATTTGGTGGACGATATACAGGGCTAATCAAAATTAGTCAAACAAGTTTAATAAAGCAGGATGGCCGACATTTTTCTGAATAATTTGAAGTAAATTAAAAAGGGCAGTAGCTCTTTTCACACAGAAGTGCAATTTAAATAAAAGTGTTTCTAAAACCATTTTGAAACGTTTTTAAAGTACAATAAAATTGTTCAAATACAGTACATTCTATCTTTGATCTTAAATTGCAAAAATGTGTCTTTATAGTAATGCATGGTAACAGAAAGTAGTTTATGGGGTATATCGTCCAACAGGTATGCTGCCATGCTGCAATTTCTCTCATTTAATAAGAGGCTAGAGCTCAGTTTCTATAGTGTTTAATGAAAGAAAAAAACATGACACGCATGATAGCAAGGAAGAGAAACTATGTTGATTTCGTTTGGGTGCATATTGCCTAACATGTGGCGCTGGTATCGAGCAATTTAACCCATTTACGGAAAAGCAATATCTCAACTTTTATAATATATAAAGACCTACATTTGGCATGTGATAAATTTGGCTATTATAAAAAACTATGTTGATTCGACTGAATGCATACCACTTCATACAAGTTGGATACCGAACCAGTACAAGCATCCAAGTCTTTAATGGAATTCGAAGCCAGCACGAAAGACAGAGCATTTCATCACTAGGCGGACCCTTCTAAGAGGATAAAGTGAGAAAAAAGGGGTATACTGCTGCTGCGCAATTTCGAAAATTGGATTTCAAATAATATTTCGTTAACCATATGTATATAAGCAGTTTTCCTAGATTCGGTGAAATATAGTAAAGCATAGCAATTTCATCAATTATATTCAACAAAGAATGTTTTCGCTTAATTTTGAGTAGCTCTGTCTATTGTCTATAAATTATATATAAATCATGTAGTTTAAATTTAGTATAGTATGGAAAACATATAGCATTACTTGAAATGTACTTCGAGCAATTTCCATGCGAAATATCTCCGAATTACTTTGTGAGACTCTGTAAAATAATGATGATGATGAATGACTAACTGAATTTTATGCGAAACATGCTATTATTAGTGCTAGAGGCCTATTTCAGTCGGTACAGCGTTGTCGAATTTTTATACGTCAACTCTTAATAGTGCCAAGGGCCTATTTCAGTCGGTTTATTGAATGGGGATTTATTGAATGAAGATTTTGTAGATAATTTGATTACTCATAACAAAGGTTACAAGTTTTTAAAAAAATATAAAAAATTCTCCCAAGGTACAACTTTGACATGAGTCCCCCCCCCCCAAAGCACAACTTTGACATGAGACCCCCCAGGCCCAACTTTGACATGAGTCCCCCAAAGGTACAATTTTGACATGAGTCCCCCCCCCAAAGCACAACTTTGACATGAGACCCCCCAGGCCCAACTTTGACATGAGTCCCCCAAAGGTACAATTTTGACATGAGTCCCCCCAAGGTACAACTTTGACATGAGTCCCCCCCCCCAAAGCACAACTTTGACATGAGACCCCCCAGGCCCAACTTTGACATGAGTCCCCCAAAGGTACAATTTTGACATGAGTCCCCCCCCCAAAGCACAACTTTGACATGAGACCCCCCAGGCCCAACTTTGACATGAGTCCCCCAAAGGTACAATTTTGACATGAGTCCCCCCAAGGTACAACTTTGACATGAGTCCCCCCCAAGGCACAACTTTGACATGAGTCCCCCCCAAGGCACAACTTTGACATGAGACCCCCCCCCAGGCCCAACTTTGACATGAGTCCCCCCAAGGCCCAACTTTGACATGAGTCCCCCCCAAGGTACAACTTTGACATGAGTCCCCCCAAGGCCCAACTTTGACATGAGTCCCCCCCAAGGTACAACTTTGACATGAGTCCTCCCCCAAGGCACACCTTTGACATGAGTCCCCCCCAAGGCACACCTCCCCCTCCCCCTCATTGGGAAAAAGAGAAAAAACGTTGTTTTGCGGCTATAAGACAGTTTGGACTTCCAACGTTATTTGTTACAGTATCTGCAGCTCAAACACATTGGTTTGATTTAATGAAAACTTTATCATGGAATTTAGATCGTCACGAATTAACTAAAGAAGAATTTGTCGATATTAACAAGTTTAGCAGTAGGCCTCTGGCACTAAATTAAAATCTGTCAATGTCAGTTTTTCATGTTTTAAATAATGAAATAATGTCGTGTCTGTATAATTTATTTTCATTTATTTTTGTTTCAAGCAGTCTAAAGATGTTAAACAGTATTTACAAGGTATTACATCCACAGACGTGATGAATATGAATTATCTTGGAGGTAACTGTGCAGGACCCCCCCCCTTTTTTTTTTTGGTTTCAACAAAAAATTTCAAGCAGCATCCTCGTATGATACAGATTCAAAATACTGAGCTAGACTTTATGTGTTTTTAAGTTATGCTGATAATAAACAGATACACACACAGAACAAACGCTAAAAATCTGATTTTCCGACTCAAGGAACTTCAAAATGTGCAACTAAAAAAAAATAATAATAAAATAGAAAACACAAATTCAAATTTATTTTTTTTAAAAATCTACCATTTAACGGGTAAAAGGATGAAAAAACTGCTTTAAAATTAATATACATGCATCAAAAATTGCAATGTTCCCATCATTGTAGGTAGTCTTGTTATTACCTAAACAAAGATTCATTTCTGGCATGTAAAAATCGTAAAAATGATAAATTTTACTTACATTTTGTTTGCCAAAAAAAAAAAAAAAACTTTCAAATAGTTATAATTTTAAAAAGTAATATTAAAATGGATAGTTGGAAAATTCTTTTTAATTGAAGAGAAAAAAAATCTGTATCTACTTTTAATTAAAATAATTGAAAAAAAAAACTAGTATGTTGTAGCCACCACAAGACTTTCTTCTATATTTTCCTATACAAATTCACTAAGTGCAAATGATTTATTAAAATTATCTAACATGGTGAATGCAAATGCTCTTCATCTTGGTGAAAACTAATACGAAATATCCAAAGACAGACAGTTTGTCTATAAATAACATCTTAAAATATACGTTTTTATAATGGTTATCTCACATATCAAGTTTCGTACAGTTATATTCCATAGAAGTTGAGATATAGCCTTCCCGTTATCGATGAAATTTGCAGTATAGAAGCGACTATTGACCTATAAGCATTCACATTGAATCAGCAAAATGACTCATAATGGCCTCTCCCATATAGTTTGGTGATACGCGAAATAGAACCTGAAATATAGTGCATGACTTTCCCTTAAAGTGCGGAAATCGTTTGAAGCAGCACCACATGTTGAGCGGTTGCCATCAAAAGTTGATAGGCACTAATTTATGTCAAAGTGCATCTACATACGAATTTATATGGAATTATGGGCAGTAGTTACTGAGATACAGCCTTCCCTTAAACTGCGGAAATTGCTGTATAGCAGCGCCACCTGTTAGCCGATAAATATTCAAATTGAATCAACATAATGTTTCATAATGGTCTTGTCACGTATCAAGTTTTGATTGATTATACGCAGAAGAACCTGAGATATAGCTTCCCTTTTAATTACAGAAATCGCTGTATAGCAGCTCTACCTGTTGAGAAGTTGACACCAAAAGTTGATAGGCACTAATTTATGTCAAAGTGCATCTACATACGAATTTATATGGAATTATGGGCAGTAGTTTCTGAGATACAGCCTTCCCTTAAACTTCGGAAATCGCTGTATAGCAGCGCCACCTGTTGGCCTATAAGCATTCAAATTAAGTCAGTATAATGGCCTTCTCACATATCAAGATTTGATTGGTTATACGTAATAGAGTCTGAGATATAGTATCCTCTTAAATTGCAGAAATTTCTGTATAGCAACGCCACTTGTTGAACAATTGACACCAAAAGTTGATAGACACTAAATTAGGTAAAGATGCATTTACTTATAAATTTATATATAATTCTGAACAGTAGTTCCGGAGATACACTTGCCATAAAATTTTTGTCTCACAGACACACACACACAGACAGACAAACATTTTCTAAAAATAGTCAAATCGTGTTCTAGACCTATCAAAATATGTAAATCCGTCGAAAACCGGAAGTCGAAAATTTTTAGGAAGTCAGTAGTAATAAAAGCATTATAATAAAACTGATAATAAATGCAAAACACCATCTTGTTTTATTTACTTGTGATATTTAAAAAAAAAAACTTTTTAAAGAATTTTGGTGTTTTATATTTTGCTTATTCTAACCTTTTTTTTTTCTCCATTTTTTATGAATTATTAGCATTCAGCTAAAATTGTGAGGTATTTCTGTATTATGCTTAACAACTATGCAATTTTCAACATTTAAAAATGAAATTTTAATTTAAGTTGGCTTCACGAGTGGTTGACAGATTCTGCTGTAGAAGCAAGAAGGGGGGAAGAACCTGGTTCGATCTTAGACCTAGTCGTCTTAAGTTTTTGTCGCTTTCTCCGAAACATGCGTAACTACAACTAACAATTTAGAATAACCCTAATAGTCCTAGAACTAGGACCTTCGTGTAGTCAGTTGGTCTTTATTACCAAATACACACACCTAATTAAAGTTGTTTCAAGCTTCTAAAACCCAGTTTTAAACGTCAAAAACTTGGTAGATGTGAGATCCCAGGTCACGCTCGTCGGCTGAGGCATACAGAGTTTACCGCGGTTTTCACTGAAACTTGCGTAAATACGGGCTAGAACCCCTTAGAAAGACCCCAGTGTAGAGCACTCCTCCCAGGTCTAGTGCAGTCAATTGTCCCTCAATCCTAACACCATCTAAAACAAAACCTAGTTCGTTTTTTTAAATAATTTAACCATTACGACGTATTATTATGTTTTGATTTAAGAAAAATGAATAGTCCGAAGTGATTTTATTATTACAGTCGGTAACAAAAGTCTCCGAACACTAACAAAAATTCCTATACAGAAAAAGTACACTTAGTATAGTTTTGTTAAATAAATCCTTGTCGAATCCTGTTCTTAGTCAGTCTAAAAACAGGATTCAACAAGGATTTATTTGACAAAACTGTATTAAGTGTACTTTTTTTAGATAGGAATTTTTGCTAGTGTTCGGAGACTTTTGTTACCGACTGTACTAATAAATAAAAATTTTAAATACAAAAATGAATTTGTGGAAGAATACCAAAAGAAAATTGTCTAGTGTCGCCCTCTGTGCTTACAAATGAGTACTAAACCTTGACTTTTATTTTACATTTCTTTTCCTTTGCATATTTTAAATAATAATTCATCTTCAAATTTTAAAATATTTTTAATTTATCATTGCAATTTACGGAGAAAAAAAAAGTTAGATGTGAACAATAAAAGTTAAGAATATAACAAGCTTCATTTACAAAATGAAATAAAATCTCCCCCCCCCCCCCCCAGTCTCTAAGCTAAACAAATGGTTGGTACTGCCATCCATAGACATAAATTACTACTAAAAGTAAAAGGGAAAAAATTAGCTTTGAATTTTCCAGCAGCATACACCATTTATTGATTTATAACTCAAGTACAAACACAGTCCTTTAAAATATTTCAAATTAAGGATAAAGAACATATTGCCTTAAAGTCCTTGATTTAAAGCAGATACTTTTTAATTATTTATTTTAATAAAAACTGAACTTGAATTCTGAAAGTATTTTATTTCAGGGATAAAATTACAATGAATTTTAAAGTTAAATGATGTAGGGTAAAATACAATAAATTATCAAGGATACAAGTCTTCTTCAGTCAGTCCAGCTATTTTTTTTTTTTTTTTTAATTGTCACTTACCATCTAATTTAAGGTCATTTAATTAGTATTTTGATACCTATGGGTTAATGAATATGCAATGTGAAATGATAAATGCATCTACATCATGTACAATCTTTGTCTTCACACACTGTCTACCGTCAACATATTTTTATTTCAATTGATTAGATTTTTTAAATAACAAGCATTGTTGATTCATTCAATCCATCTGTCTCATATAATGTTATATTTAAAGTGCTAGCAAGCTTGCATACAGACAGAAAATTAATTTTATGCCTGAAAAATGTAATCGAACTGGAATGAAAATTCACAAATGGAAAACTTTTTTTTTTTTTCAAAATTCATATTCATCATAATTTAAACTATAAAACAGGAAATATAAATGCACTAAGTTTTAAGAGTTCAAATTTCAAGTGTCAAATAAACATTAAATTAATATAACTAAAACATCAAAGAGGCAGTGTTTTATAAAATACTACTAGAAATCTTTTGGAATTAATTACTAAACTATATGTACAAACAAAACAATTACACAAACCTTTTCTATATATATTCATATATCTCTGTAAAAAATTATCTCAGAACAAGGAGTGAACATGTGCAATAATAAAAATAAATTATTAATTGTATATTAGACATAACAGCAAAGTAACATGATATCTAACATTCATATTTCTACTTGATTTTTTTTTAGTAATTCTTTGTGTTCTAGCAGGAGGAAATATACAAAATTAATAAAGTTTTTTAAGTCTTCTTATTGAGGATTATTAAATAACAAAATAAATAAATATTTAAAAATCTACATTAAAAATGGATTATGTTTCAGACAGGAATATATATAAATCAATTTTTAGGTAAATATTGGTCATATATAATATCAGGGTTGGGTTTTAGACGTCAAAAAGGGGTTTTTGACATGACAAGGGTTTAAACCGTCAGAAACCTCTTACCGTCACAAACCTGCATTTTCAAAATGAAAATCTATAAATGAGCTAGAATCTGGTTAGAAGTAGGAATTAGTTGCCATATACAAGTGAATATCTAAAAATTATGCAGTTTATAAATTAAAAAATCTTAAAACAATTTGTAGATAATTAAAATTTAGGTAGATATGCTGTTTTATGACCTAAGAAATATGTACAAAGTATGCATAGACATATTTTGTATGTTTATTTATATTAATATTTATGAAATTCTGAAATTCCAAAGTTACTTATGAATTTTTTCACATAAGCTATGAAAACACAGGAATACTGTTTTTTCTTTTCTTTCAGTAAAACATTGTGTAGGCAGTAAATTAATATGGATTTGAAAATAATTATATTTATAATCTATATTTATTACTTATTTATTAATAATTTTTTATCTATTTATTGCTATTATTGATTGTATAAATATTTGTACCTGTTTATTGCTTGGACTATTAGTGTTTGGTATTTTGGGAGTAAGGCTGTTAGTTTGACTACTCTAGGATCTTAGGCCTAAAAGGGAGTGCCCTCCATGGGGGTCTTTCTAAAGGGTCCTAGCCAGTATTTATACAAGTTTTGGAGAAAACCACGAAAAACTCTGAATGGCTAGGCCGACGAGTGCACCCTGGGATCAAACCCGGCACCTCACGTTTACCAGCTTTGAGTGTCGAACTGCTTGGCTGCTGGTGGGACCTACAGCTTAGACTAATAAATTTTTTTTAAATCTGTACGAGTAAATATTAAATTTATAACAATTTATACACATCCAGAAAGCATTCATATTTCTCTTGTCTTGCAATAATTATAAGAATTTCAGATGCAATTCAAGCTCGTTTAACATTCAGAATTATTCTTTTTTCTTAAAAACTTGCAATATCAACAGTCATTAAAAAAAAGAACAAGATATATTTCTCTATAAAATATTTAAATACAAAATATTAGGCCTTGCATTTTTATTTTACTGGTTAAATACATAATACTAAAAAAATTGAAATATATAATGTGGTATTGCAAATAAAATGATTTATCAATCAAAATGATCTATCAGTGATTTATAAATCATGAATTTTTAGAAGCCTAAAATTTTGTTTTTATATTAATCAAAATGTTATAATAATGTTTCTCCAAAAACATTAATGTGTTTATCTTTTAAAACATACTCATAAACAATATCTTATTAAAAACAACTATATTTTTAAAGTATCACATAACTAAGTTTAACATACACTATATTAAGCATAGTTATAAATAAATTTCGTAATATATAAAAGTATCACAGCATATTTTGAATGATCATAGAAATAATTCATAATAAAATTTTAAAAGCGTAAAGTTTCGTTTTTTATATTAAGCAAAATGTTGTAACAATGTGTTTTTCAAAGAACATCGATCTATTTACTTTTCAAAAAATCTTTATAAACTATACTTTGTTAAATTAAGTTTTTATATGACAATTAAATTATAAATATAGGTTTTTGACATGACGGCTTTAACTGTCAAAAACTGTCACGCATCAAAAATCTGCCAACCCTGTATAATATACAGTTGAACCTTGTTAATCTGAATTACTTTTAACATGAACCGCTTCCACAATCCTCGTCAAAATGAAGATTAGTTACTGACAGCATGAAATTTTTTTTTTATCCCCCTTGAGATTCATGTTAACGATATTTGAATGTATTCTAAAATGACCCTTAGCAAACTATGTTGTGATAACAGTTGTGCTATAACTATGTTAATAATTGGAGAACAAATAGATTGTGTTTGCATGTTAATTTATGAAGCATATAATCAATGTGAATGATTTCTTTGCTGAAAGTTGTTTTCGTAAAAGTGCACCAAATTTGCTTTAGATTAACTTTTGAAAACTTAGTTATATATATATATTTTAGAAAGAGAGAGGGATAAAATGAATTAATTTTAATTGTGCTATTTTAAATTAAAAAAATTTTATTTCTCCAAATTTGCCACTTACCATTTAAGGTTATTCTCTTGGTATTTTCATTTACGGGATATATGAGGTGTGCTTCTGCTTCATCATCTTCTTACACTGTCTGCTCACATTTTTATTTAAGCAGACTGATTTTTTCAATACCAAATGTTGATTCATCATCCAATCCAGCTCCACCATATAATGCAGTACTTGATTTGCTAGCAAGATTACATCAATAGACAGAAAAATAAATTTTATGCCTGAAGATGTAATCCAACTGGCATGAAATATAAAAATTCATATGTGCAGGAATTTTCATGTAAAGTTCATATTCTTTATAATTTAAACTATAAAACATAAATGCATTAAGATTAAAGAGTTCAAACTGTAAATGTAAGAGAGACTCTTATAATACACCTCTAGAAATCTTTTGGAGTTATGTATATAAAATTGATAAATTGTTTATACAAGCCTTCATACTGAGTTTTATTAAACTGATGAAATAAATACATAAATATACATTTAAAATGGATTATGTTAGAGAGAGAGAATGAATTTTTATTGTGTATTTTTAAAATAAAGAATGTTACTTTTCTAACTTTGCAACTTACTATTTATGGTCATTCTCTTGGTATCTTGATTTACAGGATGTATATGAAATACTTTTACTTCATCTACTATCTCTGGCTTCTTACACTGCCTGCCTAGATTTTTATTTAAGCTGATTGACTTTCTGGGGTACAGAATATTGATTCATCATCCAATCCAGCTCCATCATATAATGCAATACTTGATTTGCTAGCAAGATTGCATCAACAGACAGAAAATAAAATTTATATCTGAAGATGCAATCCAACTGGCATGAAATACAAAAATTGACACATGCAGGGATTTTCATGAAAAGTTCATAATCATCAAGTTTAAACTAGAAAGATAAAAATATATAAAGATAAAATATATTTTAGAGTCCAAATTTTGAATGTGAAATAATACAAATCATAAAAGTTCACAAGCAGAAAATATTTCACATTTTTCTGAATATGTAAAATCTCAAAGTGAACATATGCATTTTTTTTTTTTTTTTCTAATTTTTTTTTTTTACAGATTATGAATGTGAAATAACGATAAAGACACATTACATGTAACACTCACATTTATTTTTAGTACTTAAAAAGGAAAAAAAAAAAAAAAAAAAAAAAAAAGGAATTTTTTAGCTTCTGACAGTTTTTTTTTTCTTTATGAAATGAAGAATCTCTATATTTCTTTTTTGGTTGTTTTAGCCTGAAGTCTATGAAAATATAAGTTATTTGGCTATTTCAAATGAATATAGAGATCAGTGGCAGATCAACTTGACTTTTTTTTTTTTTTTTTTTTTTTTTTTGGGGGGGGGGGGGCTAAGATTTTTCAAAGTGTTATTCTAGACCAATAAAAAATTTACAATTGCAAAATTCAATTATGAATGACAGTGTTTTTTTTTTTTTTTTTTTTTTTTTTCTAGCCCCCCCCCCCTCCTTAAATCCGCCACCGATAGAGATATCCATATTATATGTTATTTTATTTTTGCTATGAAAAGCAAAAGTGTTTCTAAGAAGTCCTAGCTTGTTTTTACCCCCAAACATGGAAAACTCCACACGACTAGGCCAATGAGCATGACCTATTTAAGATTGAACCAGGCACTTTCTAGCCATCAAGCGCACTGTTTCAAATATGAACATATATAATTTTTGTGCAAATATTGATTGTATATTCTAAAAAGACCCTCAACAAACTATGATAGGAGTTGTGTTGACTGTGTTAAAAAGTGAAGCACAATAGGATTATGTTTGCCTCTAAAGCAGAATACTTTTAAATGTTCTGCAACAAGTTTTCAGATAATCAACATGTTCCACAGGACACACATGCATTTTACAAATTTACTTTGACAATATATTATTGACACACTCATAAAAATACAAATCTTAGAATTTGATGTGCTATAATATATGTGTATAATAAGAAAACAATAATAGTAAAATAGCATTCAAAGATATTTTTGTTGAAAAAAAAGAATATATAAACCAAGGCTGAATAGAAAATTCTCCATGCAATCAACTAACAACTTTAGAAATATTTTTGAGAAATTGTTTCAGTGATTGATTTTTAATAAATGTCCACTCTTAAGGCTATAATACAAATTTTTTTCCCTACCTAATTTCTAAATATCTGCAATTGTTATGCAATAAAGCTGTCTGTTCTGCAACATACGTTCTAAACTGTGACATATTCTGCTTTGAGGATGTTTTGCATTTAACACATATTATTTAGCTAATAGGAACTAATTGGTAACGGACAAGAACAAATTTAAATAAAACTGCACAGAGAATTCAAATAATACTATGTAGAAGCATGAGAAACAAATAAACACATTTTAAGTGAAATGAACAAAATCTTGTATATAAAAAAAAATATCCTGCATGCAAATCAGAAATAAGAGTATACATAACCGAACCGGCCGGTTTATTTCAAACCTAGCATCTAACAAATTATCGAACATACAAATAATTATTTACTAAGAAAATGAACACATTATTAATTTATTTAAATGCAAATAACGAGAAACAGACAGCGGAATTATTCCAAACCATCATGAATAAAACATATCATGCTTTTATGCGTCCGGCCGGCTGGATTCAACAATTAAATTACTTAGTACACATTACTAATTAAAATAAGATATAAGATTCTTATCTAATTATTATGAATAAAATTAATATGTAACAAAAAATATTTTTTAAATATAAACTACTAGAAGGAAAAAAAGCTACCCAGCCGGTATATTTCAAACAAAAGACAAGACAGCCACCCGGTTTATTTAAAACTATTTTAAAAACATTTACATTATCAAACATATGTAATAAGTTATACAATAATAATAATAATAAAGAAAAAACTATTAAGGAAAAGAATCTAACTAAAATGCTCAAACAATAATTCAAAAATCAACAACCACATGCAGATTAAAAAAAAAAAAACAAATATTAATTTATTTTCAAAACGAAACGCAAGAAAATTTAAGTACATTCAAAATAAACCGAATTTGTACATTACAGAAAAAGAAAATCATATTAATTATAATAAATAATTGCTAGAAAAAAATTCAATCACTTACCTTACTTAAAATCCAAACCAAATGGCATAAGCGCGGGAAACGGGATAGAGGGGGGGGGGGGGGAGCAAAAAACAGAGCAAATTCACGCCAAGCCAACATCGCCAGAATATTATTCGCCAACAAGACGGACGTACAAAACATAAACAAACCAGCCGGCAGGTTATCCTGGAAGACTACGTTTACGGCTGGCAGCCGGCAGCGTAGACACTGCGATCCGTGCATTTTACTTATACTTAGTAACTTACTATTGCCAAATTTATGAAACTAAATTTGAAAACAAATGCCAACTGCAGTTAACTTTAAGGGGGGGGGGTTCCCCAGAGAAATTGTGTGAAATACACATAACTGTTTATATTTTGTTTAAAGATAGAATAATCAAAAATAAATAAACATTCAATTTATGCTTAATAAATTTTTCATTCATCATCAATTCAAAATTAATTGTTCTCCCTATTTTCTTTATTTTGTGGCATTCTTGCTGCACAACCATTCTACGCATGCGTCATTATTTGTTTGTTTTTGTTGACACAATTCAAAATTTTTTGGCCGCGGTGTTTTTGAAAAAAGGAAAAGAAAAAACAATCATTGATCCCGTTTTTTATAATGATGACTTGAGTTTTAAATTGATATGTGAGTTAAAACAAATGCTATATATTAAATCAAAATTGCCTTAATTCTTAAATGCATGATTTTTTTTTCTTTTGTAATAAAAAGAAATATATCGTACCCTGGTAAAAAAAAAAAAAAAAAAAAAAAAAAAGCCTTTCAGGTGGATAATTTTCGAGATTAAAATGTGATACTTTTCATGCACATAGGGGCACTTGATACTCATTTTTTAATTACATAAACACAGAAATGCCTTTTGTTTGTTTGTGTAACTTTTCTTGCCAGGGTGCGATATGCGATTGTGATGCTAATAACCATAATGAAAAACGACAAATAATTTTGAAATGTTTTAATTATTGTCTCTGATTTAATTTGAAGTGTGCCATCTCAAAGCAAATAGTTAGAAACTTAATTTTTTATAAGGATCAGTATATAATACACAATAATTATGATACAAAAAAGAAAAATAAATCTCTTTAATTTATATATGTGTTTATATATTCTGTATGATTTTTGATGCACATTTTTTACGTCCGACACCATGAAGTTGCCCTGTATTATTAGCTTAACTTTTTCTAGCTTACATAAACAAGGTCGTTTATTATAATATTATTCCCATTTCTTGTAGAGCTTCAAATAATCTACTGCGCCCCTGCCATGCAATAATGTGTGGCAGATATTTGTAGTCATGCATTGCTGCTCTTTTTCTTATATTCTTTGAGAACTTCTATGCATCGTCTACCTTCTATATATGTTTCAATCTGCATTATTGTTCATCGCACAATATTCCCTTTTTCTCTTCTACCAACTTCTTAGTGTCTTTCTAAACTTTCTATAAATCCATTTTAGGGTAGCTCAGTGGTAGAGCATCCGTGCGTAAAGCGGAGGTGCCCGAGTTCGATTCCCGGCTCTGGTATTTTTCACATAGTTGGTAAATAAAAATATCAACCTTTACACTCCAATTTACCTAAAATGAATATTCACGGTTGATGAATTCCTGAGTAAATATTTCTAAATTTCTATAAATCTTTCTATCCTTTTCCTTTTTTGAGCTTATCCTTCTATTATAGGTTTATTTTTTCTGATGTATAGCTATTTCAATATTCCCGTCCCACCTTTTTTTTTTTTTTTTTTGTCCCAATGCCTCAACTGTGGCCTGGTGTAAAGATAATTTGGAACAACTATAGTATTTCCCCACAGCTGAATTTGGTGATTATAGCTAAATCATGAATCTAAAAATCATATATCACAAATGATAAAATCATAAGCTAAACTATAAATGATAAATCCAAAATAAATAGCATGCAGACTGCCATATTATATCACAAACAGTCCAGAACAGCATCGTTATCGTTCAAATCGGCACCAATGAAAAATCGCCAAATTCACCTGTGGGGAAATACTATAGTTGTACTGATAATTTGATATATTCATATAGTTCAGTTGTCCTAGTATAATTCCTTTCCTCCATTTTTTTCAACTAATCTTGCTTGAAAAGTTCTTTTTGTACTCTCTTCTACTAATCCTTCCAACATATATTCTGAGACATTAATATTTTTAATCTTCATGGAAATCCCATCCTCTCTACTTTAGTCAAGTAAGGAAATGCAAGTCTTGCCCACACCATAAAATGATCCGAACCACACTTTGCTCCTCTCTGAACTCTTACTCTAACGTCTAATAATTTTATTTGGGTGCTTTGCTTAATAATTACATAATCAATACATAATTGACGGAACAACTATAGTATTTCCCCTCAGCTAGATTTGGCGATTTTTCGTTGGCGATTATGGCTAAATCATAAATCTAAAAATCATAAATCATATAGCATAAATGATAAAATCGTAAGCTAAATTATAAATCATAAATCCAAAATAAATAGCATGCAGGCTGCCATATTATATCTCAAACAATCCAGAATGACATCGTTATTGTTCAAATCGGCACCAAAGAAAAATCGCCAAATTCAGCTGAGGGGAAATACTATAGTTGTGCCTAATTGACTTTAGTTATCTAGTATGCTAAGTCGACATATATTTGTGAATATCCTTATGTTTATAAAAACCATTTGTTATTTTTATGTCATTAGTACTGCAAAATTCTACAAATCTTTCTTCATTATTGAATTATTGTTTATCATTATCCTCTCTAAATTCTCCAACAATATGATCTCCTTTTCTGTAATCAGTTCTCCCAATGAAATCACCCATCATTATCATTATAATTTCTCTTGTTTCTCCAATTTCATCAGTGATTTATTGCAACTTTTGATAAAACATATTCTTAACTTCAATAGCTTCATCATTATTTGAAGAATAAATTCTTAAAATAGTAATTCTTCTCCCAAAACTGTTCTATTGATTTTTAAAATTCTTTCATCCACAGACCACAGTGTCAAATTTCTTAAGATTTTTTTTTTTTTTTTTTCATTAAAACTTATACACCTGGTTTTGCTCTTTCCTTTTTTGGTACTCTTGAGTATATGAATAAATTTTCTAATTACTGATCCCTTTTTCTTAGTCTCTGTTAGAACAATCAGATCAATTTTCAGATTCTCACAGACAAACTCTATAGAAAAATTTGCTTATAGAAATTCTAATTATCTAAAGTATTTTTTAAAATTCTGTTTTCACATTGTTCATTTAAAAAATAAATAATAATAATAATAAATTCTGTCAAAGATAGAATTTAGTTTTGTACAGAGGACTATCAATTTCAATCTGTTAAATTAAAATTTTTTATTTATTTTTTATCTCATTTTTTGACCGTAGGCCACATACTTTTTATAATGACTGAAATGATTTAAAATGAAGTGGTTCCACCTAAATTTCATACTTTAGTTAATTTTAAGAAATCTAATTGCCGTGTTGAAAAAACTGTTTACACTCTTGCATTCAGAAAAATCGCCCCTTTCATTTGGTACCAAATTTGTAACAATAAGACTGATACTTCTAATTTATTTTGGTGTTGCACAAAACTGGTCTACAAAAACTCCAGATTGAAACTAATAGTCCTCCATCCTAAAGAAAAAAAATCAATTTTTGAAGAACAAGAACAATCAAAGTAAATTCCTAACTGTGAAAACAAAATAATAATAGTAAAAAATTATACAATACTAGGCAAATTTCTCCTTATAATAACATAGGGTTTGGCTATCGATGAGAATAGGTAGTGTGTGCACTTAGTAATGCATTCATAGCAAGCAAAATGCAGAAAACGAAACTTAATAGCAGTGTTGTTTCCCAAAATAAGACTCTCTCGAATGGTATAATCATAAAGTATTGATGCGAGACTATCAGAATATAGATATGAAGGAGCACATTCTTTAACTTTCGTAACTTTTAGCAAATAGTTTTTCAAATGTTACATAAAAAACAATTGTTTATGTGTAACTTAACTCTCTTTAATGTACTTTTAATATTTCTTTTATACATTATAAAATAATTTTTTTTTCTTTATTTTATTTTCAGTTTAATGATAGGTTTCATCGCCTCATTATGGGAAGAAAAAGGAGCGTTAAAAATACAGATTATAGTAAATCTAAACTTGAAATATTTACTACACCTGTCTCTAAAAGAAATCTAAATGCAACCTATGTCAAAAGTACAAAAAGACCTCCGATTCCTAATAATATTACTTCCAATAAGAATACTGTTTTCATTAAAAATAGTAAAAAGCTCATAGGTAATGCATTTTAATTATTACATTTATATATAATATTATAGTTTTCTTGTATTATTTAAATAACTTAACAAATTCAATTAAATAATTCTTGAATCCTACTTGTCAGATGATTTAATATGAGCTCTTAATTCAGATTTATCACATATATATTTTTACTTTCCGAACACTATAGTGAGGAAAGTATTGTAATCATGTCAAAAATCCGAATTCGAGATTTTGATGTTTCTATACGTTTCGAAGTCCCCTGAGTCCGTTTTCACTATTTTTACGATGGTATATGTATGTGTGTGTGTATGTCTGTGAGTGAACACGCTAGTGTCTAAACGCTTTGTTCGAATAAGCTGAAAGTTGGTGCATATATTGTAAGTCACCATAGTACGAACTCTATAGATTTTGGGGAATCTAGCACTTATAGTTTTTTTACAGGGACACAAAGAAAAATTCTTTATCATTATGGTCTATGGGACCAAAATCTTAAAAGTGCGATAGCATCTAAACGCCTTCTTCAATTGAGCAAAAAATTTATACACATATTATAGGTCACAGTTACTCAATCTGTATAGAGTTTGGAGAATCTGGCACTTACTGTTTTTTCACAGGGGCACAAAGAAAAATTCTTTATCATTATGGTCTATGGGGCCAAATTTTTAAAAGTGCGATAGCGTCTAAACGCTTATTTAATCTGAACAAAAAATTTGTACACATGTTATAGGTCACAGTTGCACAAACTGTATAGATTTTGGCGAATTTAGCACTTACAGTTTTTTTACAGGGACACAAAGAAAAATTCTTTATCATTATGGCCTGTGAGACCAAATTTTTACTTTCTTCTATATTCAATAGAAGAAAGTATTGGATTCGTAAAAATTTTCGACCTCGGGTTTTTGATGGATTTACACATTTTGAGAGCTGTAGAACACGATTTGACCATTTTTAGAAAATGCCTGTCTGTTTGTCTGTCAGTCTCTGTGTGTGTGTGTGACAAACTTTTGTGGCAACTGTATCTCAGGAACTACTTCACAGAATTTCATACAAATTGGTATGTAGTTGCACCTTGACATAAATTAGTGCCTGTCAACTTTTGGTAAAAATTGTCTTACAGGTTCCCGCTTTTTGCCATCCCGCTTTTTCTAAATTTTTAACATGGTGGTATAGTACAAAATTTTGTATAAATGTGCATAAAGAGAATTATTTATAATAGAGACAGTCAACTGGGAAAAATTTTTTGTATGTGTAGGAGCCTCACCTCCCCCCCCCCCCTGGAGGGGAGTAAATTTTCATGATGGGTATCTTTCAAAAGAGCTCGCCAGTACCTTTAAAACAAATGGTTGAACAATAGATCTGCGATAATTTAAAATGAAATTGATTTTTTTTAAATGTAATATTGACAATAAAATTGACTTTTTTTGGCTATTTAGTGTTATACTACTTCTCTAATATGGAAATCATCTGCATTATCATGGAAGATAATTTTTTTTAAATAATAATTTAATTTTAATAAATTATTTTTACTGAGTGAATTTGTATAGGAAAATATAGAAGAAAGTCATGTGGTGGCCACAATATACTAGTTGAAAGTGTGATAGCATCTAAACGCCTTATTCAATTGAGCTGAAAATTTATATGAATATTATAAATCACTGTTGCACTAACTATAAGCATTTTGGTGAATCTAGCATTTATAGGTTTTTTACAGGGACACAACGAAAAATTCTTTATCATTATGATCTATGGGCTCAAAGTTCAGTAGCGTTAAATAAAACATTGTGTAATATATGGAGAAAAATAACCAAACACTTTATTATGGTTTTATCTCTTTTATTTGTTTAACAACTCCTCTTTCTTTACTTTATCTACAAAACTGTTAATTACTCAATGTTCAGAAAGTCGAGTGGAGTCACTCCAGATTTTTTTTTTTTTCAATGTATTAAATATAAATTATCTAATTTTAATGAAAATGAATATTTTTATGCCCAGTAGCAGAAACATTGCAGCATGGCAGCATTACAGATTAATTTTGTGGTTCAAGAAGAAATGCGAGGCCTAAAATTTCGAATGTAATATGTGCATTATGGCTCTAAATTACTGAACTTGCTATGTATTCTTTATTTTCTTTATCAATTTTATATATTTTGTGATTTTTTAAAGTACTTCTTGTGATACCAGACTTGGTTTGGCATTCCTGAATTACAGATAAATTTTGTTTAGCTGCAAATAAATGCAAAAAATTCTGTTACTGGGTTTTATATATATATATAAAAAAAGGTCATTCAGATATTATAAAGATGATTTTGATAAATTGTTTCTATACATTAAAAGGTTTCTGTATAAAAATTGCTCTTTTATTATTATTATTATTATTATTATTATAAGTCACTTAAACAGATGCCTCATCAAATATTACTACAAATTTATATTTATTGCAACTAAGTGTTTTTATGTGATTTTCAACATTTTATCTTTTTTACTAAATATTGTGGCAAAAACAGATGAACGTACATATTTTTAATTAGACATTTTTTTTAAACTTCAATTCTTTATGAAACTTTTTACTTACTTTGTCAAAATATTAAATATATATATAATTTTCATTATTTTGGCACAGTTTCCATTCAAAGTTTTTATGCAACGGATCTCTGAGCAAGGGAGTTGGTGTTAAAACACTTCCTAAAATTTTGCAGATTTGTTGAAAGCATTGAGTTAATCTTCATTTTTAACATTTAAGGGGACTCTATACTCTATACCTATTGTCTCCGAAAGCCGAAGCCTATGTTATTCTATGGGAGGTTTTGCCCCATTATAATTCATTAACTAATACATATTTTTAAATTCCGTTTTCACTTTTCAAAAATTCACAACTATTAAACAATTTATCACTTTCCAAAAATTGATTTTTTCTATTTTTAAAATTTCATTTTTAAGCTCAAAAAGGAAAAATTTCACATTGTGAAAATTCGCATTTTGCAACCTCAAAATAAAATATTAAAAAAAAAAATTTAATAATTTTTAGAAAGCGATAAATTGTCTAACAGTTGTGAAGTTTCTGAATGTGAAAAAGGAATTTAAAAATATACATTAGTTAATAAATTATAATGGAGCAAAATTCTTCATAGAATAACATTGACTCTGGCTTCTGGGGACGATAAGTGGAGAGGCGTCTTAACATAATATACTAGAGTTTTGAACCCCCTCCAAAAAAAATTTCTGGCTATGGCCTTGAGAGAATTTTTTAAGATATCTTTTGTATAGCATAAAATGATTTTCTTTGGACATTTAGAATTGCACTTTTCTCTTCTGTGATGAAAATCCTCTGCATTCATCAAGGAAATTTTTTTTTTATAAATAACATCTACTCTGTGAATTTGTATATTAAAATATAAAAGAAAGTTTTGTGGTCGCCACAACATACTAAATTATTATATTATTCTGTTTTCAACACATTTTTTTCATCGTCTTTTCAGAGCTTGGATTAGCTGAAAGTGAATGGAAAACTTACAGAATAAATGCGCTGTATGACTTTCGCTATCAGAAATCAATGTTACGATGCTATGAGCAGAAGTTAAAATCAGTTGTTCAAAATGTAAGTTTTTTATGATACTTTTTAATTACTAATATTATTAATTTTAACTAAAAAATATTACTTTTATTGAGAAAAATTATAATTCATATTGAATTAACCATAACTCAAAGAAATTGTATTTTCTTCATCATAAGTAAAAAAAAAAAAAAAAAAAAAAAAAAATGTAAAATGTAAAATGTGTTAAATTTTCTTTTGTATTATAAATAAGCGTATTTCTGTTCTACCACAAATGACTTAGAAAGGTAAACATCTAGTTTGGTGGAAGAAATGGGCAAGTCAATTAGTTGATAAGGACACTAGAGTCAGCACAATAAGATTTTGATTAAATACAGGGATACTACTTTTCCGTTTTTTATAAAAAATTTCTGCCCCCCCCCCCCCTTTCCTCAAACTAACAATATCAGACAGGCCATTAAAGTCATGCAATTTCTAATCTTTCTCCATCCACAACATAAATATCAATATGCATATTAAACTTGTTTTATCAGATACTAGAACCTTTAAAAAGGTAAGGTTACTCAATATTTCTCATATACATAGTTTTATTATCCTCCCCCCTTCCCCTTAAAACTAGTGATCGACCATTAAACAACCTGACAAATCTCTGCAATTCTCAATCTTTCTCCATCCATAACTTAAGTGTCAGTGTTCATGATAAACTTATTTTATTAGATTCTGGAACTTACAAAGAGGTAGAAGTATTTCCTTTTATGTGTAACTATTTTGTTTTAAATTATATTAAATTGGTATTATTGATTACTATATAAACAGACACTGGATAATCAGACATATATGCAGACTATGGTTTATTTTGAAATTTTTTATTTGTGATAAAGCACCATTCTTTTATATTGCTTAAAATAGAATTTTTTTCCTTTTTTCTTTTTTTGGTGCAAAGTAACTATTTTTCAATTCATTATATTCAAATTATATTTTATGTATAAATTATTTCATTGTATTGTATATTAATTTACAGAATTCGAGTATAAATATATGAAAAATGTCGGAAATTTTAATTCACGCATGATTTCCTCTTTTTTTTTTTGAAAATTTTTGAGTGGCATCCAGGGTGTGAAAAAATCATGATTTTTTTTTTTTAAATCAAAAAAATCGGATTTTTTTTATTTAAATCAGATTTTTTTGATTTAAATCGGATTTTTTTTTTTTTTTTTTTTTTTTTTTATTTAAATTATTTGACTAAAAATGAATGTTAAGACATTAAACATGAAAAATTTTTTAACTTAAAAGTGAATACATATAAGAAGCAATATATATAAATAAACTAAATTAATATATATATGAGAATACTAAAAAAAAAAATAAAAGTAGATTGAAAAAATTTGTAGTATTAGCCAACATAGGTGCTTTTTATCCCCCTCCCCCCCCCCCCAAAAAAAAAAAATATTAAGTGTAAATATCTTAAAAGTATGTAAGATTTATTATTTTTTTTAATATTATTATTATTGTACATAAATCTTGAATATCACATTATGAAATTTTTTGGAGAATAATTATTCAATTAAAGAATATCCAATGTATATATATATAATACATACACACATTAATTTGTATGATTTATTACTAATAAAGACATATAAATTCAATATTTTTTTCAAAAGCAAAAGAAGTTTAAAAACATTAGGAAAACTGAAATAACTAGCCAGGCCATTACCATTTCATTTCTAATTTTATAAAAGTCTAATTAAAACACAATAGCAAAAATTGCTTAGGAATGCCTTGGCCACTTCAAATATATAGCGATTAGAATTCGAAACAAGAAAAGTTACAAATGGAAAATAGACAAATGCTTCAGCTCAGATGATGCAATATTTTATTTATTATCATTTAAAAAAAAAAAAAAAAAAAACATTTAGGTCAGAGAATTTAAAGCTTTGTATAAAAAGACTAATTTTCCTGCTTTTTCATTACCCAATTTGTTTCTCAATTTTGAATGTACTAAACCATAAGTAGAAAATAATCGTTCTGGATAGTGATTTTGCCGGATATCGGATATCCGGAGCTCCTTTGCCTGCCGGATATGGATATCCGTCGGATATCCGGCATTAGTTTTTTTTTTTTTTTTTTTTGTCCTATATTTCTTTTCTTTTTCTTTATTTTAAAACGATAAAATATAAACATATTTCATATACTATTCTTTTAAACACATTTTAAATATAATTTATTTAAGCATATTTATTTAGCATTCTATTTATTTGTGCAATATTGCAATGACGAATAAAACTTAAGTCTAACATACTTATTCCTACACTTGCAATTTGTCACAAAAATATAGGTTTTGTTCAGGCATGAGAGTGCATAAAATAAAAAAAAAAAAAGGAAACACGCGTGTTCATAAAATTAATTTTAAAAGAAAAATAACGCATGTGGGGAAATCTATACAAATGTACTTCCATAAAATTTATTTCAAATCTATAATAATAAAGGAATGAAAAATAATGCTCACAGGAAAATACTATACAAAATATTTTAAAAGTGACAAATTAAACTAAAAGAATAATGCACATCAATACAATAAAACATGTGTTTAAAAAAAAGAAGGAAAAAAAAAAAAAAAACAGCTGTCAATCAACATTTAATCAATGGCTAGTGTGGGAAAGAAGGGGGAGGGGGGTAAAAAGTAGTGCATGAGAGAAGTATTAAACACAATTCTACTTCTTTATGGGTTCTGGAATATCATAAAGTAAGTTTAAAATTAATATTGTGGATGGATAAATATTAAAAAATAAAAGGCTTCCCGCAGAATGTTTGATCGGCAATGGTTAGAGATGAAAAAGGGGGGGGGGGCAAAAAAAAATTACATGAGTGAGAAATATTGAATAATTCTGTTCTTTTATATGTCGTAGAATCTGATAAAGCATGTTTAAAATGAATATTGACATTTATATTTTGGATGGAAAAAGATTGAGAATCTAAAGTTTTTCGTGGAGCGTTTGAACACTGATCGTTATTGGAGTTTGATTTTAACAAAATAAAAAAAACCCACAGAATTAACGAAAAGCGGAAAATCGCGGATCCGCGGAAAATTCTCATGCCTGATTATAAAACAAAAATTTATCATTTACACATTTTTTACAGTACTAAAAAATGTGTGCTTGATATGTATTTAAAAAAAAAAAAAAAAAAAAAAAAGAAACAAAATATTTTACTAATATAATCATAGTTGAAGGGTTGGTTATTTTCATAAGAAAACGCATATATTGTGGCCATCACGCACCACTTAATGTTTAAATTGTGCAAAAGTTTAACCATAGCTTCACACAATAAATATTTTACATATGGAGTTTGGTGCAATTTTAATCAATAGATGCTGAGAAAAATCATAATAGCAGATCCACTTGTCGGCTGATATACACCTAAATAAGGCCGACATCAGTTGAACAGAACTTTTTTCACACACACACACACACAAATACAAACTTTTAAAAATTGATCAAACCAGGTTCTGGACCTCTTAAAATGTGTAAATCCAGCAAAAACCAAATGTAGAAATTTTTTATGAATCCAATACCTTCGTTTGAGACATTTATAAGAAAACATATAAGAAAGAAGCAAAAAGAAAAAGAAAAATCTAAAAGTTTCAATGGCTTAGTATGTTATGGCCATTACGAAACTTTCTTTTATATCACTCTACATAACAAAGCTACACGCTGTTTAACATGCACAGAAGAAACTTAATAATAGCTTCGCACAATAAAGATTTTAGATATGGAGTTTAGTGCAATTTTAGTCAAAAGATTGTAAGATGTAGCCAAGTAGAGAATCATAGAAGGTGAGGAACAATTGCGACATCTGTTGGTCAATATACACCCAAATTAAGCCAGCTTTCGTTCTCCTATTATTTATCTTGCATATCAAGTTAAGTGCAGTTAAATGTTATAGATGTTGAGATTTAGCCTTCCTATTCACAGGGTAAATTGCAGCATTGTATAGCCACCTATCGACCAATATGCACCAAAATTGAATCAACATGATGTTTCATAAAAATGGTCCTCTCACATACCAAATTTTGTGTAATTATACACAAATAAATCCAAGATTATTTCTCCATTCACAGGAAAATTGCAGCATAACAGCATCGTCTATTGGCCGATATGGCACAGAAATTAAATAAACATATATTTCATAATAGTCCTGTGACATACTTAGTCTTTTTTTTAATTATACGCAGTAGAAGAGATATAGTCCTCCTTTAAATGGGAGAAATCACAGTATAGCAGTGCCATCTACTGAGTAATTTGCACCAAAAGTCGATGGGCACTTTTTTTTTTTTTTTGGTTAATGCGCAACTATGTATAAATTTATATGAAATTTCTGTGCATTAACTCTTGAACTACAGCTGCTACACAAAACTTTGTCAGACAGACATTTTCTAAAAATGGTCAAATTCAAAATTCTGGTTCACTCAAAATGCGTAAATCCATCAAAAATGGGAAGTTGAAAATTTTTATGAATAAAATGCTCTTTTTTTATTGAATATAAAAGAAAGTAATGATTCAAAACAAATTTACATTTTTGTTTCTTTAAATGCTTTTTACTTATTTTATATTTTTATATTCTGTACTGATAAGAAAAAAAAATAGATTATTTATTAAAATTCTTTAATTAAAAGTAAGTTGTTTTTCTAATGTACAAAATCATAAACTTTAAATAATTGAGCTTTTTTTTTTTTTTTTTTTTTTTTACAATCTGAAAATGAAAATACAGACGCAATGGGAAATTCTAAATTCAGGTGTTTTAGCAAGATATTCCATTAAAAGTGCAAATTTATACAAATTGGAGTGTTTTTTTTTATTTTTTTTTTTATTCAAATCAAATAGGTAGACGACACGTTTAATTGAATAGGTAATAGCACAGACAATGATGCCAGAGGGTCTGTTAGTATAAATATATGGTCACAAAACAACTTTCTTGTGTAGGGAAAAGTGGATTGTAAATAAACAAACAGGTTCTAGTCAATAAATGCACATTATTTGACTCATTCTCGAAACAATCTAACAACTTTTGCTTCCAAGACTAACAATATTACTGAACATTCTCAACTTATTAAACAAAAGTCATGAAAACAGAGTTATATGCAGTGCAGAGGATGAATATTATTTGTTCAGGAACAACAATGAACAGCTCTTTTTATTGTTATGGGGAAGATTAGGGGGAATGTTATAGATCACTCTGGAAAATCCTAGCTAACTCTGCACAAAATTAAAATAGGCTTTCTATATCTCTTAAACCTGAAGCTACTTTTTGCAAAATTTATTTGCTCAAGTGGCCAAATTCGACTTTTGCAATTTTTTTTTTTTTTTTTTTTTACCTTTACAAGCTACAACTGATGTAAAAAAAAAAAAAAAAAGTCGCAAAATTTTCATCTGAGGGGAATTTAAGCTTGAATTTTCACCTCCGGATATCCAGCTTGAAATTACCGGATATCCGTATCCAGACTGCTGATATCCGGTACCCCGTCGGATATTTAAAACACAGCCGGATACCGGATAGTTACCGGATATCCGTTTCATCCCTACTACTGATGCAGAAGTTGCAACTGCAGTAAGGAGTTGCTTTACGGCATTTTTTTCTCTGTCTTCGCAAACATTTGAATTAAAATGTGTCTTCCACCATTCCAAAGGAGACATTTGGTTCACAACATTTTCCTCGAAAAGAAAATCATAGAAAGGATCTGCTTTTGCTATAAACTTCATTATTAATACTATGAAATTACTGGAATATTTTTTTTAGCAAAATCGAAAGCTTTTTTCTTTTCCTCTTCGGTCAAATCCTTTCCACAGTAGCGTGGATCTATCAAATAAGCTAGGAAATAAGGAGGTTCCAGTGCTTGGTTGTAACACTGTGTAAAAAACTTCATATTATTTTTATCCAAATTGAGCTCATTGAGTTTCACTTGAAGCTTTTTCCAAACATGAACCGCCTCGGATATTAAACACTTATCTTTCTGCACTGCATCCAAAGACTGAGCAATAGGTTCAAGTCTGCTAACCAGATCTTCTGCATTTCTTTTAATTGAAAAGTTCAACACTTTGCTGCTTACACTACCATCAATTTTATCTCTGTGATCTTCACATATTTTCATCAATATTTGCCAGTGTTTTATGTAAGTTGATAAACAAGATGACAGCGTATTCCAACGAACATCTTGAGGGAGTACCAGCTTCTGACCACCTTCTTCTTTATACTTTGCTGCTGCAAAATGATTATTTCTGAAGTATTTTACTATATGAACAACATGTTCTTTAACACTTGGAATTTGGAAGTCACTTGCCAATAAATTTAATAAGTGTGCAGAACAGCCATACGTTAGGAGATCATACTTATCTATCTTTTTTAATTCCTGACGCATGCTTCTGACATTAGCTGCATTATATGTGACAAGGCTGGTAACGAAACAATTAAATTCAGCTTCACATTTTATTATTACTTCTTGAGCAATTTTAATAAGGTATTCAGTTGTGTGAGCGTTTCCAGATGTATCAATGGAATCCACAAGATACCAATTTCCACTGCATGTGATGGCAGTTGCACAAATGATGGGCTCGTTGTGGACGTTTGACCAACCATCCAAACTCATACTGTTTTACTTTCAAGCATTTTGACGCTGTTTTCTCTTTCCTGCATATAAATATTTTCTAAAAGTACACCACCAATTTCTTTACAGGTAGGTGGGATGTAACCAGGACGCAGCATAGTAATCATTTTTTTAAATTCCTGATGTTCAACGGAACGGAAAGATGAATTGGTGGCATAAATGAATCTAGCTACCTGCTCATCAAAAATACTTTTTTGGCTACCTGTTGTTTTACAAACGCAATTATCCATAGTTTTTCTCTTAGGCTGAGATCCGCAGTCTGCTGTTTTTCTTTTCAATTTTTCCTCAGGTTCAGGGATACTCATATTGAAGTTGCTTACAATCTGTTGTGAACTGGAACTAGAAGATGCTGATGATTGACAACCTATCAAATAAAAATTTATTTTTAATAAAAGAAAAATAATTCATGATTAATTTTATGAACATCAAATTTTTAAAACTTATTAACTTTTTGTTGTTGTTGTTGTTAAACTAGAAAAAGAATTTTAACAGAAGTTAAATGAAACCTGTCTTTTTTCTTTTTAATTATTATTATTCTTAGATGAATTATTATAAGAATACAATTTTAAAACTTTGCTTCACCAAAAAATTATTATTAAATTGCTTAGGTTTATTAATTAGAAGTTGCTGAAGACTGACAACCTAGCAAATATATATATATTGTTGCGTACTTGGGGGTTCGTGAGTTGTCTGAGAATGAAGGGCCAAACGTACAAAAATTCAGTAATTTATTCACAGAAGGTTCCAGAAAAATACAGGTCAATAAACCAATTATCAGCTTCAATTCAAGCAGTAACCACAGCTTAAACAACAGCTGTCAATAGCTAATCCACAGTACAAACTGTATAGTAATAACACATAAAGCAAGTCTCTCTCAAAGAGGCTTAAGAGCAATGCAAGCACTAGCGAAGCTGGCTGAGATCTGAACTGAACTGACTGCCTTGGCGAGGAAGCGCTCCTTATATGCTGTTCCATGGAGCCCAGATTTTTCGAGAAAACTCTAAAAAGTGGTCAACCAATCAACTTACAGCTTCCATATTTGGTATATCCCATATAAGGATTTTCTCGCCAAGGTCGCCAAAAAAATCGCCAAGGTGGGAAAAAGTCGCCAAATCCATTACGTGCATTACTGGGGCTTTTTAATGCGTTTTTAAGGGAAAATAAGGCTATTTCAACGCTAAAACGACTAGAAATGCACAAAATTAGCACTTTATCAACTTACTAAGCCTCTTTGAAAGAATTTATACAAAAATAAACACAATTATTTACAATTTCGTAACACTGCCCCCCTCCCAAGGACTGCACGTCCCGGGCAGTGCAACCCTTGGTCAAGAGGCGAAACTAAACAAATTTACACAATCTAAAACACAAAAACTAAGTTGCATATAACGATAAAATAGAAATACAAATCAAGTGAGAAATATTTACAAAATTCACAAATATGTTCAATTATTTACATACAAGTATTTACAAAATTCACAAATATGTACAAATATTTATATACCAATATTTACATTACGCATGCGCAAATTTTACCAGTATTTACATTTTTTATTTTTAATATTACCGTTACTTGTGGTACTTGGCTAGCCTATTATAGTGCACCACCTTCGGTTTTGATGAAGGTGTTTTAGTGATCCGCACCACTACATCATTCAGCCTTTTTAAGACTGTGTATGGTCCATCCCAGTTGCACTGTAACTTGGGAGAGAGTCCTTTGCGTCGAACAGGATTCCACAACCAGACCTCTCCTTCCTGGAACTCATGTTGTGTAGCCTTTAGATCGTACCTTGTCTTCATTTTCTCCGTTCCCATGTTAATCCGCTCCCGAGCAAGGTTGTGTACATCCTCAAATCGTGCCTGGAGATCTTGGATGTACTCCTCGGGCGATGAAGGCGCATCGGGTGGACAACCAAACAGGAGATCACAAGGGAGACGAAGTTCACGTCCGAACAGCATCTGGGCTGGAGTATAGCCGGTGGTTTCATGGACAGCACTTCGATAAGCCAGCAGGAACAATGGCAACTTCAAGTCCCAATCTTGCTGGTTCCTTGATACTAGAAGAGAGAGGTTATTCAGGATGGTACGATTGAACCTCTCGACCATGCCGTCCGACTGGGGATGTAAATGTGTTGTCCGGGTTTTGTCTATGCTGAGTAGTTGACACAGTCCTTTGAAAACATCAGAGGTAAAGTTCCTACCTTGGTCGGTATGAAGTTGTAGTGGTGTGCCGTACCTTGACACCCATTGCTGCACTAGGACCTCTGCGACTGTGCATGCCTCTTGATTGGGAATGGGATATGCCTCAGGCCACTTGGTGAAATAGTCCATCACGACGAGGATGTATTTATTTCCACTGGAGGTCCGTGGCAAAGGACCCAAGATGTCGATTGCAATCCGTTCAAATGGTGCTCCCACATTATACCGTTGCAGTCTTCCTCTACTTCGTTTCTGCGGGCCTTTACGTGCCGCACAAGCATCACAGGATTTACACCATTTCTCCACATCCTCCTTTGCCTTGCACCAGTAGAAGCGTTCCCGAACTTTCTGCAGAGTCTTCATTACCCCAAAATGGCCTCCGGTAGAGCTACTATGCAGTTGTTCTAAAACATCTGGAATTCTTGATCTTGGTAATACAACCTGCCATCTGAAGCTTTTCCCATCATCAGATTCCCACTTTCTGTATAATACGCTGTTTCTCATATGAAGAGAGTCCCAAAGTGCCCAATAACTTTTCGTAATGGGACTAAATCTGGAAATGTCCTGCCAGGTAGGTCTGTTGCTGGTCGTCTCCTTCAGTTGTAATATAGGCTTTACGTCAGGATCTTCCATCTGGGCTTTTCTAACTTCTTCGTCACTCCATGGGTCGGGATCTTGTTCTGAAGGTGTTGAGACGGTAACTTGGCAAGCAACTGGCTGTATTCTTTGGAGTCTATCATCGGCTTTACAGCTGTATTTATGATCTTCAGATGGAGGCTTCCGCAAGAAGGCATCTGAATTTTCCCGAAGAGCTCCTTCTGGGTGGCATACTGGAGAGACATTCTTGGTTACGTCTCTAGGTGTTCTTACTGGGCAGCTTCGTTTGATATGCCCGTCTTTTCCACAGCCCCAGCATTTAGTTGTTGGAGTCTTCCCTTCTTTCCTACTCTCAAGAATGCGTAGCCTTCTATTAATTTCTGCAATCATTTCCTGAATCTCTATAAGATCATCTTGAGAGCCGTTCACTTTGTCTGCTGTGCTGTTCTGGCGATGTTTATAGGAGGCTTGTTGGGCTGTCTCGAGCTTTAGGGCATACACCAAGGCTGACTCCACATCCTTCACGCCGGAGAGTCTGAGAGCTTTTTGAATATCTGGATCTCCGACAGCATCAATGAAATATTCTAGAGCCAGATCATTACGTGTTTCAGGATGACAGTCTGAGAAAGCCAAATGTGAAAGCCTCTGGATGTTTGATGCCAGTTCTTGTAAGCTTTCCCCTGGTCTCTGATGACGGGACCTGAGCTGGAGTCGACTATATTCTTTGGACCATTTCGCTCCAAAACGTAGCTCTAGTGCTCTGGTTACAGCTTCGAAGTCATATCGCTGTTCCTTCGAAAAGGTCTCCAGAATATCTGCGGCGTCGCCCCGCAACGACCCTACCAGATGAGCCGTCTTTGCAACAGAGTCCCAGCCGTTAGCTTCAGCTACGATGGAAAACTGCGTCTTATATACATGCCAGGAGGAACTGCCGTCGTAGGTAGATAGCTTAATAAATTCGTGATTCTGGCTTCTTCTCTCTTTCTTTTCAGTTTCCTGGGGCTTGGATTCTAACTTTTCTTCGAGATTCCGAATCTTGCTCTGCAGTTCATTCCCTATTACCTCTCCGCTCCACTCTTCTCTCATTTTTCTCTCAAGATCTTCCTCCATTCTCTTAAACTTTCTTTCTATCTCTGAAACCTTTCCTTTCAGCTCTTGATCAAAGTTTTCTTTAAATTTCTCCTCAAAATTCTCTTCTATCTTCATAAATCTCTCTTCAAAATTCTTTTCCATTTTCAAAACTTTCTCTTCAAAATTTTCTTCTATCTTTATAACTTTCTCTTCTATTCCATCCATTCTGTTTTCCATAACCGTTAATTTACCCTCGATTGATTCTTTCACCGTTGAAAGCTCTCTCTTCATCTCATCTTGATTAGATTTAATTTCTTCCTGAACTTCACCCATAGTGTCTTTCAACTCTCTTTGCGATGTTTCCATTTTCTCTTGTGCTACCTTCATTTCTTCAGTCAAACCGTCTTTCAACTCTCTTTGCGATGCTTCCATACTTTCTTTCATCTCTCTTTGTCCTTCTTTCATTCTTTCGATCAATCCGGTTTCCATCTTCTCCTGTCCTATTTCCATTTTCTCTATCAATCCAGATCTTAACTCATTCATCTGAGCAGAGAGATCTTCTAGAATTTTTTTCATCTCTTGCTCCATAGCTCTCGTTATCACCATTCACAGACAAAATCCCCGCTTCTGACACCAGAAATGTTGCGTATTTGGGGGTTCGTGAGTTGTCTGAGAATGAAGGGCCAAACGTACAAAAATTCAGTAATTTATTCACAGAAGGTTCCAGAAAAATACAGGTCAATAAACCAATTATCAGCTTCAATTCAAGCAGTAACCACAGCTTAAACAACAGCTGTCAATAGCTAATCCACAGTACAAACTGTATAGTAATAACACATAAAGCAAGTCTCTCTCAAAGAGGCTTAAGAGCAATGCAAGCACTAGCGAAGCTGGCTGAGATCTGAACTGAACTGACTGCCTTGGCGAGGAAGCGCTCCTTATATGCTGTTCCATGGAGCCCAGATTTTTCGAGAAAACTCTAGAAAGTGGTCAACCAATCAACTTACAGCTTCCATATTTGGTATATCCCATATAAGGATTTTCTCGCCAAGGTCGCCAAAAAAATCGCCAAGGTGGGAAAAAGTCGCCAAATCCATTACGTGCATTACTGGGGCTTTTTAATGCGTTTTTAAGGGAAAATAAGGCTATTTCAACGCTAAAACGACTAGAAATGCACAAAATTAGCACTTTATCAACTTACTAAGCCTCTTTGAAAGAATTTATACAAAAATAAACACAATTATTTACAATTTCGTAACAATATATATATATATCTGTACTGATAAGTATAAAGGATTTAAGTCCATATTCTTGATTTTTCAGGAGATGAAAAATAAAGTTAAACTAACTAAAAACTAATCAGCAGAATCGATTAGGAAAAAGGGATTATGTTGGTTTATACGCTTTATACCATTCAGTGATTGTCAATCTTCATTTAATAAAGGGAAAAAATTGAATTAAATATTTTATGCAAAATATTAATACTACATTTCTGATTTAAATCTTTTTTTACCAATGGATTTTCTCAAAGACTAAATGACATGGATTTAAATCCTTTATACTAAACGAGAGAGAATTTTTTTTCTGAGTCTGACTATGTACTTAGCTCAAAATCGACATTTTTGGACTTAAATTCCTTATACTTATCAGTACAGATATATATATATATTTATACGAATATATTAGGCTTTATTTTATAATTTATAAACAATAAATTATATAAAATTTATGAGAAATTCTTATTAAACTGGAAAAAGTTAATTTAATTATAAAACATATACTTTAAAGATTCATTTCTTAAAAAAAAAATAAATGTTAAATTATTTAAGTTGTTAATAAATAAATAAATCTACTTACTTATTTCATCAAGTTCAGTATTCTTGATCTTGGAAATAGAAGTATCCAGATCATCAGGATTTATGCAGGATTCTTTATGCATTTTCATCCTTGCTACCAACCCCATCATTGCTTTGCCACATGTTTTACACTTTGCTTTTAAACCTTTTCCGGAAACTGTTGCTTCTTCTTCAAAATAAAGCCATATAGAATCTTTCTTTCTACCAGCCATTTTGGAATTTTCGTGTTAAAAATTAAATGTAGAATATGAGCTTTTCACAAGACTCAAGACTGAACAAGAATAAATTGGAGGAATGCATGAAAAACAGGTTTCTAAATAACACCTGCTGCTAGTAGACAAATGTGCAAATATTTCTTTGCCAGGTGTTGTTCTCAAACCATTCAGGGTTGCCATATTGGTTCTCCTTGGAGCCAAATTTTGCTAATTTGGCTCCAAATGAAAGTAGTTGGCTCCAAAATAAAAACAGATGATAAAAATAGAGTTGAAAAATTAAAAGAATCAATTTTAAGGTTAATACACAGATTTTTAATTTATATTTTTGAGTGGGTGGGAGGGGATTTTTGATGTAAATAACAAGCAGGTTCAAGTTTTCTTATGTTCTAAGACATAAAACAACATAGTCCCCCCAAAATTATAAAATTTTATTTTTGATTTAAATCAATGATTTTTTTTTTTAAATCACAGTGATTTTAATCATGATTTTAATCAAGCTGATTTAAATCGGCATACCCTGGTGGCATCCCTGTAAATAGTAGTTTGTGTATTGTGAAGTTTTTCTGTCTGTTTAAATTATATCTGATACTATTTTTATTTATTTTATCATGTCACTTAAACATTACATTTATACATAGAATAATGCAAATAGAATTTCAGATTTATTTTTACATTTCATTACATTGTGATAAATTTATTCAACATGTACATTTAAATTAGTTAGAAAATGATAAAAATAAATGTAAAATAAACTTGATATATGTACAATTCAAACTAGAAATATTTAAAATGAGAGGCATATATGTAAAACTATTACAAAGCAAAAATTTTTTAAGTGATGAAAATTAGAATATCAGAAAAATGTAATAAATCCCATTCATATTTTTTCACTTCTTACTAGATTACTCTACATGTCTTCACCTTTGTTTGCCAGATTCCATACGACTACATGGTAGAACAATAACCGAGATGATTATTTTTCTCCTTGATTTGGAAAAAAGAAATTATTGAAGAACTTAGTCAAAAACCATCAAGTGGAAGATTGCGAAAATAAACAAATTTCTTGCATGTACATTGATCGTAAATCTCAGAATTCTTTCATTTGCATCAAAGACCTAATTAAAAAACTAGTTGGTATAGGTGGACCAGTAAAATATGTTCTTATATTGCTCTTATTCTAAATGTATTTAATTAATTTAATTAATGGGAATAGTTATTGCATTTTTATTTAAAAATATGTTATTTAAATATATATAAAGAAATTAGAAATAATCTAATTCTATCTGTTTTTTAATATTTCAGGATATATCGAGAAAAGGACCTGAATCTCAATATTATAATCTAAATTTTGAAGTGGAAATGAAGTATTTTTACAACATGATTTTTACAAAAGGTACAGTTTAATTATTCATATTTCTAGTTTTTATTCTTATGTATTATGATAATGGTGGTTTATCATTAGAGAACATAATATTTTTTTTAAGCTAAAATCAAAGTTTACCTTATAAAATATTTGTTAAAAAGCAGATTTTTCATTTATGTGAAAATTTTTTAAATGCCTAAAGCTGATACAAATTTTATTCAGTTTTATTGTAGAATGTTTTCTATTGAAAATTTTGCATGCAGCAATTCAAAAGGGTTTTCAAAAAATCATTGTATTTATCAAGATGAACAATATTTACTATGGAGCCTAGGGTTGCATTCCAGTCTGAGTAGCAGAAAAACGTAAGTTGAGATGTCCAAATTGAACTGTAAACATTAAAACTTCAGTCAACCAATGAAATCTTAAGTTGCGCAAATCACAATGACTGACACACTCTCTCAAAGATTCCAGATGTTGTATTTATCCTGTCTGCTGCAACAACAGTTCTTGCAATGAGATCTTCTGCACTGTCCATAAGCAACTTATATATCAATTTTTTTATCTGCCCTACAAGAAGCCTAGTGGGTTTAAACCTGGTGAGTTGAGTCAGTATAAAAGCCAAACTGCAGGTCTGCAATGTTTACTAATTCATTGTGCTGTGGAATATGTGGCATTTAGGAAGTTTCAGAACATGGTGGAAATGTTTTTAGTTCCCCATCATACTATAGGTATGGGGAACTTAGGTAATCGTGAAAAATTTCGACCTCGGTTTTTTTACTTTTCTACACATTTTCAGGTGTGAGGAATCCGAAAATGACAAAATTTCTATGGTGTCTGTCTGTAGGGTGTCTGTTAGTCTGTTAGTGTGTTAGTGGGTCAGTCCGTTAGTTTGTTAGTCTGTGTACACAATATCTCAAGAACAAATTGTCGCAGAGAGGTCAGATCAGTTTTAAAATATTACTTTCGACACTGGCAAAAACCCTATTCATTTGCAACATTCGATTTTAAAAACTTCGTAAGTTATTCGAAATTTACGATTTTCTTAACATGGGAGAATAGGACAAAAAATCACTTAAACGTGCATTAAATGAAAACTTTTTATTGTAAAAATGTCAGACCAGTTTTAAAATATCAGTTTTGATGCCGGAATGAACATCAGTAACTATAAATATGCTACTTTGAAAATTTCGCAAGTTACTGGAAATTTACGAATTTCTTAACATGGCAGTATAAGGGAAAATTTCACATAAACGTCAATTTTGAGAGATATTTTCATCGTAAAGATGTCAGACTACTTTTGAAACATTATTTAGGACACTGGCATGAATATTAATGACTATGAATTTTCCAATATAAAGATTTCGTAAGTTATTGGAAATTTACGAATTTCTTAACATGGCTGAATAAGAGCAAAATTTCACATAAACGTCAATCTTGAGGGATATTTTCATCGTAAAGATGTCAAACCACTTTCGAAATAATATTTAGGATACTGGCATGGATATCATAGACTATGATTTTTCCAATTTAAAAAATTCGTAAGTTATTTGGAATTTACGATTTATTTAACATGTCAGAATAAAGCAAAATTGAGCATAAACTTCCATTTTGAGGATCCTAAATACGTTAGACAACTTCAAAATTACGTTTATGATATTTGTTTGAACATGATTGAATACAAATATTCTAATAGGAAAATTTCGTAAATTATTCGTAATTTACGATTTTATCAACATAGCGAAATTGTAAATTTTTCATATAAATATGAATTTGAGGATTATTGCATTGGAAATAGTAGCATGAAAACTAAACAACGAAATTGACCCTGATAAAATAAATTAATAGATTAGAATAAGATAAATATATCGAAATGAACGGTGGATAGCATATTAGGCGGGGATTTCATTCTGTCACTGTATGAAGCTTTGGTCAAATTGATTTCTTTTAACATTATTGCCGAAACGTCAGTGGAGGCCCTCTGTTGAGACTCAAAACGGTTTTGGGCTGTGTCTGTCGCGCGATAGCGGCCGCCAAAAAAGCGCTATTTACTTGGAATTTGGTACACATGTTCATGAGCCCCACGAAATCAGCTGTATAGTTTTAGTATGTATTCCATTTGTAGTTCGTATACAGGGACACGCCAAAGTTTTTCTTATCATTACGGCCTATGGGAGAAATTTATATGTATCACGATAGCGGCCACAAAAATCACGCTATTGACTTGCAATTTGGTACACATGTTCATGTGCCCCGCGAAATCTGCTGTATAATTTTGGGTGTGTATTCCATTTGTAATTTGTGTACAGGGACACGCCAAAGTTTTTCTTATCATTACGGCCTATGGGAGGAATTTGTATGTACCGCGATAGCGGCCACAAAAATCACGCTATTGACTTGCAATTTGGTACACGTGTTCATGAGCCCAACGGAATCAGCTGTATAGTTTTAGGTGTGTATTCCATTTGTAGTTCGTGTACAGGGACACGCCAAAGATTTTTTATGATTAGGGCCTATGGGAAGAATCTGTATGTACCGCGATAGCCACCGCAAAAATCAAGCTATTGACTTCCAATTTTTGCCGAAATGTGAATGGAGGCCCTCTGTTGAGACTCAAAAGGATTTTGGATTCCGTCTGTCATGCGATAGCGGCCGCAAAAAACACGCTATTGACTTGAAATTTTGTACACATGTTCATGATGCCCACGAAATTAGCTGTATAGTTTTCGGTGTGCATTCCATTTGTAAGTTCGTGTACAGGGACACGCCAAAGTTTTTTTTACCATTATGGCCTATGGGAAGAACTTGTATGTACCGCGATAGCGGCCCCCAAAATAACGCTATTGACTTGCAATTTGGTACACATATTCATGAGCCCATTGAGCAAGCATTTGACGAAACTGATATAGATCTGAGACTGACCGCCTTGGCGAAAATAATGCTCCTTTTATACTTTTATACAGGTTGTTCTGGAAAATTCTCGTATCACATCAGCCAATGAGATTAGAGCTTCCATATTTGGTATATCCCTAATAAGGATTTTCTCGCCAAGATCGCCAAAAAAATCACCAAGGAGGGAAATAGTCGCCAAATTTATTTCTTCCCTTATAGGAGCTTTTTAATGCGTTTTTAAAGGAAAATTTGGCTATTTTAACGCTAAAACGACTATAAAGGCACAAAATTAGCATTTTATCAACTTACTAAACCTCTTTGAAAGAATTTATACAAAAATAAATGCAATTATTTACAATTTCGTAACACTTTATATCATATACAAATAGGTATACAAAGAGAGATACAACGGGGGGTTGAGGGGGGCTGCCGCCCCCCTCAGGAATGTATTTGATTTTGGTAATAAGTCGATCAAATCAATATATACTATTATATAATAAGGAATAAATAAAAATGACCTATTGAATAATGTCTGATGCAAATAGGACGTTGAGGCTCCTGATCTGCAGATCCACTAGTAATATGTCTCGCACTAGAAATTTCTGAGAACATAAATATGATGGGGAACTGAGCAGAGTCCACCTATGCCAACTAGTTTAGAGTTCTATCTTGCATGAACCACATATCTGTCTGTGGAACAGACTACAATAAACCAGGAAGTATCTGCTTCAGGAAGACACGGTATTGTGTCAAATTATCTGGCAGCAAATAATGGCTAGCCAGTCAGTGACTAATCATACCTGCTCATTACAACTATTGAAAATGGTAAAGAAAGTCTCATCAGTACTAAGACAGAAAAGTGCAGAATATTGGTTCTCAATTAGAGCATTCTTCAGCCGAATATTTGTTATTCAGACAAATAGTCACTATTTGGTTTGCTGCATATTTGGTATTAAGCCAAATAGTTTGTCACATTGAGACGTTGTGATATTTTTTTTTTTTTTTAGAAAAATTTATCTTTGACAATTATTGATTTCTGTTATTACTTCCCGAAAAGGTGAGAAGTAAGATGAAGTTTTCTTAATCGTGATCGTATAAAATTGCAAATAAAATTGTATGTTCTTAAAGAGTGAATACCCTCTACACACAAAACATATACTTCTTTAAAAAGGTATAATTAAAAAGTAAAATTTTCCATTATGACAAATTTTTTTAAAGGAAAAAAAAAGGGGGGGCTTATGGCCCCATGCAGAGTAAAATAGGTGGATCCTACTTGTGGTCTTGAAAGATTAATTAATAATAATAGACTCCAAAGAAAGAAGCTCTTGACATGGATCCATTTTGAAAAACAGTTGTCTTTAATATTCTTCGCCAGGAGAGGTGCTTTGGTCGTTCACGCAGAAGGGAGGAAGAAAAATCATTAAAAATAATCCGAAAACTAGGATTTTATATTAGTGGATTCATTCTCAACAAAATATATCTAAATTGAAAGGGGATTAACATTTTAAAAATATATCAATAGAGGAAATAGCGCCCAACAAAAATGGCCAGTGGCAACTGTCACCTAGAATACCTGTTAAGAAGGGGAAGACGTAAAAAAATATACGTCCTTTGAAACACGGAACTGGTACAATACTGATTCTATCTCTCAATTCAAACTTCTTCCTCAAAAATACAGTAAGTGAACGCACCAATCCAATTTGAATTTCCCCCGTGACGTATGGTGTCTCTTACGTAACTGCACGCTGTAAGAATTCTTGAGTACGGCGTGGCTTTGTCCTCCTCTCTTGCATAACGATGCTGCGAGCAACTGTAGAACCTGCCGTCTGTGTGGTTGGTTCATTAACCTCCGGCAGGTAAGATTGGCTTCTCCTTTCCGACAAGGCAAGGCGGAATGCGAATCGAATTTCTAATGGCTGAATATCATCACTTAAACTTTTATTTATTTATTATTTGGTAATTCATTAATTGAGAATTAATGTCTGAGCTTTTATTAAAAAGAAGTCATCACTTAAATTAATTACTATTTTCATTATTATTATTATATTTTTCTTTTTAGATTACAAATTTAATGTATTATTGTTATAAATTTAAAAATGGCATCATATTTAGAAAATGCGCTGATTTATTAACGTTTTTCGATTTTCTTTAAAACTGAATTTAACTTTAGATAAACCTATCTAGTAATAAATAAAAATGAGACATGTCACATTGTGACATAGTCAGTATTTGGTTGGCCAAATATTTGGCATTCAGCCAAAACTGCTGTTTGATACATTCCTATTTTTAATCATCCTGTATAGCACAACTTTTTTGTGTGCACAGAGACTCACAAAAGAATTTGGTTACATTACAATTTAAGAACAGATTTCAACATCTTTATTCAAACTCTTTTTCACCGGTCATCTCTATATGTTTCACGAAATTTTCAATTGCAAAAAATATAAATTAACTAGTGAACTTCTCCTACTAGCAGGTGATTATTTTTAAATGAATTCTAAAGATTGTATATCAAAACAAATATTTAATTTCATCCCTCTTCACACGAATCTTGGCTGAAGATCCCACTGCCTGCAGCAACATATACCCATACACTTTTCTTTGTTTCTCTCTTTTAGTTTTACACATTTGGAAAGATGTACAATCGATTGCTCACCTTGGGAAAGATTGAGCTTTATTTTGGCTTGAAACAATTCGTTTGTGCTTTTGCAGTTTTTAATGTTAGCTTATAAAGTCTTATCGTTTCTCTCCAGTATTTTGGTAGATTTTACTGCAATTAGAGTATCGTGACTAGACCAACCACAGTGTAGAATCACATTTAAAAAAAGGATGCACTGCATGTAGGGTGCAGGGTGCACACAGTTAGTTTACTATATCTTCTTTTTTAAGGCACATCGAATGCAGAACCTGTGTGATAATATCAATATACACAAGTATAGTGTAACTGTGTTTCCTACGCCTAGCAGTGAGGACAAGTCGAAAATGTTGGAGTTGTTTCCAAGTTGACCAGCAGGTTTGGATTTAGTAAACATCTAGTCATTCGGTATTCCCTTATCGCTTATTTTCTCTCAACGAAAAGCTTGTCTCCCCTATTTTACTAGTGGACTCGTTGAATCCACACTTGCGCAGAGGCTTCCATGGTCGCAAGAAATGTAGTTAAAGAGTAATCCCCCCCATCTTTATTTAAGAGGCATTTAAGAAAATGTAATTGTTTTAATTCCGATTTGTTGGAAAATGTGATGGAAATTTTTTTTCAATAATGTATTATTTATTATTCCGTATACACATGCTGTAAAGAGCATTCTTCACTTTGATTTAACGATGAATAATTCATGTACTTATTGATTTTTAGGTTTTTATTTTTATTTTCAGATGATTTTCCTCCCTTGAAAATCATTATTGATACAGAAGATAGCAAAGGTAAATGCACTTTTATCATTTTTTTTTTCCCTTATTAAAAAAATAAATAAATAAATGCAAAAAATGACATAGTAGTAATTTTAAATATCAATCAGATTTTTAAAATATTTAAAATAGACATGTCATAGTCATCCTAAATTCAAAAAGTAGAATTATCTTTACTAACTAGTTGCCTAGCTTTTTTTTTTTTTTTTCTGCAATGACAAATAATTGTTTAATCTAATTCTATATAGCATTCAAAAATTAATTGAAAAAGAAATCTTGTTTTGCCAAACCGAACTTTCTAAGCGGCAATCAGCTTTAAATATAGTTATGGAAAATTAATTAAATATATTTTTGTTAATAATCTTTTGTAGCAGGGTATATGTTCTTTGCTGCAATATAAAAATTTGGTTTTAGATAGTGAAAAGAATGTAAATTTTTTAACTTCCAAATCTTTAACTTGATTAATTACACTCATTTTAAAAATATTGTTGCAACTTCACTTGTCTTTTAAACCAATTCCTGATAAAAGTTAAATTAAGAAAGATTATTCCCAAAAGTAAAGGTGGTATATTGGTAAAAAAAAAAAAAAATGAATATGAATATATCTATTTAAAAAGAAAGATTGGATATGTCGACAAAAAAGGTCATGAAAATTTTTTGGAGGTCATGAATTTTTTTTCTGTCAAGTCAGTTGATAGACACCCTGTTATATGTGCACTACTCTTTTACATGATTTTTTTTTTCTTGTGGATGGGGGGGGGGGGAGGTGTATATATCTATACATTTATAATGCACACTTTGTACAGATTAAAGAAACATTTGAAAAATTTTCATGTATGTATATACTAAGCGACAAAAAAAAGCCTCACTGCAGAAAAATTGACTCATACCTTTTGGGTTTGCAATAATTTAAAAACTAATGATTGCAACAAACAAAATTGTTATGTTTGTATAATACGGAAGTCATAACATGATACCTATGTACATTTTCGATTTAATAATTCGTTTTATTACACTATACGAAGTATTTAATAAAAATCTACATAAAACTTTCTTTTTAAACGTAATATAACTGTTTATTTGATATGGAATTACTGCTTTAATGTGCAATGGCATAGTATTTTACAGTTTTTTAACATGAAACTCAGAAATTTCACTGTGCTAAATATCGTAAATATTTTTTTCTAGTTCTATCAAAGTTGTAGGCTACAAATTTCTAATCCCCACCCTCTTTTATAGACTAAACATTTTCAAGCGGATTGAGTTTAGGTCAATTTTCAAGTCTAATAAAGAAGAAATCCTTCGATATTCTTTGTGGGATTTAATTTTAAGGAAAAAAAGTTATGATAACTTACAAAATTACAGATGCTCATGAGAATGGATAAGTAATTTTAACAACTTGAATCAAATAAATGTATCACAAGCGCTATATAACAAGGTGCATTATCATCTTGAAATGTTGATTATGGAAGAGTATGAAATACCCCAAAAGTAGTCGGTCAGGTATCAATTTTTGAAAGGCCAAGTTTTATTTAGGGTTAATTGATCCTTTGAACATGAAAATTTGCCAGACTCACAGAAAAATTATGCATTTTCGTATCGTAATATATGGGGAATATGTCTTTGTTTTAAAAGTGCAATTTTCATTAAGTCAGTCACATTTTCGTGATCATATCTGCTTGTTTCCATCAGTTCGAAATAAGTTAAACTTGACTCATCAGAGAGAACAACTTCAGACGAGTAATTATGTGATCATTTTTTAATTTTTTTAACCCTCTAATGTCTTGGTTTTCTAATTATTTTCGTTAAGAATGAATTTTTTTCAGATTTTCTGGCAATTTAACCTGCTCTGTTTAATTGTTATTTCACTGTATTTAAATAAATTATGTTACTAAACTCTTTTTCTGAATCCCTTCTATGTTCTAAGTGTAATGCAAACTGATTTTTTAAGCGCTGGCTTTTTAACTTGCGGTTATCTCAATTGGATGAGTAATGTGGCTGCCTAAGGACAAATGTGCAGTTTAACCAGCCAAAAAATATTATATCTTGCTAAAAACCAGATCACTAATATTTTGTTAACATTCAATCATTTTAACATCCCACATATTAAAATATTTTTTTTAATTTGAAAATTAATATTTTTTGTGGTATCGTTAATTGCCTTATTCTTGCCAATTATGAAATACTTTCTAAAATTACAATTTTCCAAACAATTGCATCTTGTTTTTAACACTTGGCTCAATCCTAAATTGCACGTGGAATTCAACGTATTAAAATCTGTTCAAAAGTTTACTTTTAAAACAATAAAATTAGCGATTACAGAAAGAAAAATGGAAAATATCCAAGTGCAGCTTTTTTTTTTTTTTTTTTTTTTTGTCACTTAGTGTATATATGTATACATGAAAAGTTTTCAATGTATACATGAAAAGTTTCAAGTTTTTCAGTTATTTATGGTCGACAGAAAAAATAGAATAAATATAGGAAATAACGTAAAAGTAAATATTATGTACAATACGCATAGGGTTGTTCATATGTAATTAATATTCTAATATAAAAGGGCTACTTAAATGATTTTTGATACTGTCTGTTTCGAAATCGTTATCTGATAAGCACAAAAATGGAAGCCCACTGGTATGACATTGTATGTCGCATGGAATAGCGACGCACACCCGAAGCGAGCTTTTGAGCAATTTCAATGAATTTTATTTTTATTTTTTTTATATTTTATTTATTTTTTAAGAATTTTCTTTAAATATAGTGGCCAGCCAAGCGGGTAAAATTTCCCCGAAGAAATCCATAGGAGCTGAGGCCACAATTTTTAGTGTGTGGCTTATTTACGTGTATCCAACATCCATTGCAACGGGACTTTGAGAATTTCCCCATTTTCCTCCTTAAAGAAGGGAGAGCAATAAAGACGTTTCCAAGAGTAACTTTGTTTAAAATTATCACAGTAAGATTAATTTTTATGTGTGGGTTGGTTATGCGTTCTCAACACGCACTATCAAGTAATTTTACGAAATTTCCCTCTGCCTCCCTCCTTTAAGGGCGGAGTGCGGGCAAAAACACGTTTTTAAGAGTAACTTTGTTCCAAAGTGCCTCAGGAAAGTAATTTTTGATATGTCGGGGGGTTACGCGTACTCAACACACACACTACAAAGAGGTTTTGTGATGAATTTCCACCCTACCGGTCTTGGGAGGTGGGGTCTAAAAGCATGTATCCATGTGTAACTCTGCACTAAATTATCTTAGGAAGGAGATTTTTTATGTGTGGTTCGATGTGCAGGGGGGTAAAAAACACGTTTTAAAATATAATTCTGCTTCAAATAATCTCAGGATCTCGATATTTTTTACGTCTGGTTAGGTAAGTGTATGCAAGATGCACTATAAAGGAATTTCGAGAAATTTCACTCCCCCTCTTCTGGGGCTGGCATTGGGAAAAAACAAGCTTAAATATACTCCAGATTACCTTAGAATGATGAATTTTTTTGAGTGGGTTTTGATTAAGTGTACGCAATATGCACATTGATGGGAGGAAATTTTGCGAAACTTTCAACATTACCCGTTAGGGAGAGGGTGTAAAAATTAGGTAAGGTACTGCAGAAGCCATTGGGGCTCATGATTCAAAAAGTCTGGGGAGCAGGAAAACCACTACCAAAGGTAGCAGAAACTTTAACTTACATTTTGACTGATTTCTTTCTTTCTTTCTTTTTTTTTTTTTTCTTAAGATTTTTTTAATTATTATTATTGATATGAAATATTGAGAATTTATTTCGATATAATGACCAGCGAAGCGGGCAAAGCCTGCTAGTTATTATAAAAAGAAACACTATCATATCTAGGTCCTAAAAGTAATGTTTTTTCCTTGGCATTCTTCTGCTTTTTTTTTTTTTTATGTGTATGTGTGTGCATTTTGTTTAACAAATTCTTAATTTGATGACTTATTTTTATACATTTTTATTTTATTGGTTGAAGAGAATGATGTTTATTTTACTGGAGTTTTGCTGTCAGTTGACAGGAGGAAAGGAATTATGGAAAATGAAAGAAGATATGCAAACGCTACCATATTGCCTCTTTTTCTTGTAGCATACACAGACAGAATATTTTTTGAGAGTGTTAAATATTTTTTAGAGGTAAATTATTTTCTATAGAATTCTTATTCTAATTGTAAAATAATAAAGTTTTTTAAAATATATGTATTGCTATTTCATTCTTAAATTTGATGTTAAATTTCATTTTTTTTTTTTTTTTTTAACAGCTATTTATGAATATAGGTCATTTATATTTTATGGAAACGATTTTTGTAGTTGAGTGTTATGTATAAATTCTATATTTTTTGAGTTGACTTACTTGTATCTAATAGCAATGGTTTTTTATAATAGCTCTTGCCTGAATTTTCTATGAAAGTAAACTTTTTCTTAGCACAGTCACATCAATTTTATTCTATTCCTCTTGTACCATATTCCGAAGTCCATTCAATAGTCTTGGGTCCCATTTTCCTAATGCTTGTTATAATAAAGAAAAAGAGCAAAAGTCCATTGGAGAAGCGTCTGGTGATTTTACAGGTATTTCATTAAATGAGATGCATTTTATTCCTGCTTTTGATTCTTTCTTTGCTAAATAAGCGACAGTTGATTTAGGCATATGACTAGAGGTTTTGCCCATATGAAGCTTAACTTTATTAATGTTCTTTCCATATAAGGCTGGAATTTCTTTTTTAAAAATTGGTTCTAAAATATTCTGCTGATAATAGAGGGAATCAATCTTGGCATTACTTGAGACTTCCTTTATTTTTAATTTCCCGTTGTAACAAAATCCTACAACCATCATGAATTCCTTTGGTAATTTTTCTGTACTCTAACGAAGCCATTTTGTATGATCATTCTTGTCAGCTGAGCAATAGAAAATTGATCTTTTTTTAATACAGTCACTTAAATAATGTCCATGCCTCATTGAGTGTTACTACAAATTTCCATTTTTGTGCCAGCTAGGTGTTTTATATACATACTTGCCAACTTTTCCGGTTTTCTCGGAAGACTTCCGGTTTTTTAACGTATCTTCCGGTCTTCCAGACAGATGATGAAATCTTCTGTTTTTAAAAAAGTCGCGGATATCATTCGTTTTAAAAAGAAATCCAAATGTTCTACGAAAACTCCTGATTCCCAATCTTTCTCCATCCATAACATAAATGTGAATATTCATTTCAAACTTGTTTTATGAGATTCTAGAACATTTAAAGAAACAGAATTGTTAAATATTTCTTGCTGATGTAATTATCCTCCCCCCCCCCTTTATTTATCTCCAACTAGTGATCAGCAATCAAATGTTCTGCAGAAGTCTTTTGTTTCCTAATCTTCATCCATCAGCAACATAAATGATAATATTAATTTTAAAGTTCTTACATTAGATTCTAGAAATAGAGTTGAAAGAGTTTAATATTTCTTACTCTGTAATTATTTTTGTATCCCCTCCCCGGATTGTGATCAATGATCAATTCTAGAAACAATAAAGCAATGGAAGTGCTCAATATTTCTCACATATTTTTAGATCTTTATTGTTGAATTTAATGAATCTGTTTATTTTTCCTCAATTAAATTAAGTATTTGTATGCCATATTTATACCAAATGTGTAAACATGGGGAAAAAATGAAGAATAATTTTTTCAGGTAGGAAAATTTTTCCCAAATTAATACTCAGTTGGTTTTATGCGCGTTTGAAACTGATAATTTGCTACTGCTACTTTTTTTTTATATGTATGATTAATGCACATACACAAAAATCATATTCTATATTTATTTAAAAAATTAGTTATACTTTAACTTAACTAAGTTTTTTTGTCTATTGTTAAATAAATTTCTTACAGATTCTGTTTTGTATATATTTATATCTTGAAGAGGAATAACTTCATTTAAAACTTTTATATATTTAGTATAATCAATCTATAGTAAAACGTTTTTATAGATTGCTTCTAAATATAAAATTGTAAAACTGTATTGTTTAATACGTCAAAGAGAAAAAAAAAAATCTTCCCTTTTTTTATGAAATCTTCTGGTTTTTCAACAAAAATCTTCCATTAACACTTCGTTATTGCTCATTGTTGAAGATTTTACACTTGAAGCACAGTTACAAATTAAACATGCCCCATAACTTATCTCCGTAACAATTTCAAGGAACGTTTTCTTCAAAGCGTAGTAATAAAATAGAAATTTGATAATTTGATTTGAAATGTTTTTTTTTTTTTTCCTAATTATTAGAAGGCAATTTCTAGTCCTTATTTTGAAATTACTATCATTCATGAGGTTTAAACGGAAAGATTTTAAATTTATAAGAAATACAAGAATTTTTGATAAAGTAATGATGATTTTCCTCTAACGAAAGTGCACGGGAACGTAGAATGCATTTACTTATATCGAAGAAATAATTAGTTAAATTACATTATTCATTACCTTTTTGAAGTTTCTTTTGAAATTCAGAGAAGTAATACCTTTTCCTTAAGGGCAGGAACGTTCGCCGGATATAAAAATCAGCCGCTTAATAAAATCACTTTGGCTCAGAACGAATGTGATTTTAATAAGCTGCGGGAACTGTACATTCATTTTAATTTGGAATTTATTGGAAACTAATACTATTTGTTGGTGTATAGGATTATAAAATACTATCTTTAGTACTATGGAATAATGAAGCATATTGATTGAAAGTGTTTTTCTATATAATGTATATATCTTTAATGTTTCTTTTTTTCAGAATAATTTTAGCTGTTTTGTATCACCATTAAAGTTTTCATCTTACGATCTTATGTGGATGTTAGCATTATTTAGTCCTAAAAATGGTACGTTTATAATTTATTATATCTATTTGTTGTTTAATTTAGCACTGGCCAAATTTATTTAATATTTTTCCTCATACTGATGGAGCAGGGTCCCACACGTCAGGGAGAACAGGGAAAACCTGGAAAAGTCAGGGAATTTGAAATTACTGAAAAAAGTCAGGGAAATATCAGGGAAAATTGTAAATATTGCTCAAAAACCTGGAAAAATGATGATATAAACCTGAAAAATGCTTTTTGAGCATTCAATTTATATCGCAAGTCACATTACTATGTTGTCTTTTATGTCGCGAACTCTGTTCTGTTTTATACCGTGATCTATTTTTAATGTTGCGAACCTAATTTTGTGACTGGAATTTTCCAAAAATAGATCTGGAAAAGTCAGGGAATTTTCTTTTTGAAATTGGGTGGGAACCCCGATGGAGTGAAAATTATCTTTAATAATTTGGCATTTATTAATCATGAAAATAAATAAATAAAATAAATTATAATAATCATAAGGTAACTAAAAACCAGTTAATTAAATGATGCTGCTTTTTTGTGTATAATTGTTATGAACAAAATTGCTATTACATGCCTTTTCTTTTTTTTTTTTTTTCTTTTTTTTTTATTGCTTAATTATTTTGTAACTTTCATATGAAAATAATTATAAGATAAAATAAGCTTTTTATATACCATGTTTTAAATTTTCTGATGAATCATAGAGCTCTTCGCAATTGCATAAAATTTTTAAACTGATAATGACGTTTATTTTTGTCAGGTGTATAATTTAACTTTTTATGATTTTTTAACGTTCATGTTTAATTAAATGTATTTATTTTTATGTCGAAAGAAAATGGACTCGTAAATTTTTTTTGACAACAATCAAATTATAGCTAATATTTTAATTAATTATAAGAAAACTAATCAAAAATTCGAAAATCGGACTTCCAAGTATTGTGTTGTCACTGGGTTCTGAACTACTGTGAAAGTTTCAAATGTCTAGCTAGTAGGGAAGTTAGTTAAAATTCGATTGCAAGATTTGTACCGGACAAACAAATAAACATACAAACAAACAAACAAGAATAGAAGTTAATAAAAACATGGTAAAATAAATAAGTAAGTAAATATATATGGGTCATTCTCTGATAATGGTAAATATTGGTTTCAGAAAAAAAAAAAAAAAAATTGTTTTAATTCCTGTTTTTTTTTTTTTTTTTTTTTTACATTAATGCAATTATCCATGTCTGCTATAGAGAAAGAAATTACCAGCAGAGATCGTTTGCCTTAATTACGGCTTAAATTAACTTTTTTAATTTTTCATTGCAACATGGTAATGACATTTGTGAACATGGTAATGACAGACAGAACCACAGAAATGACCAATGGCCAAATAATCACACATTTATTTATGGACAGCTGTATTTATCATTCTAATTTGTTACACAAATATTACAATCACTAGATGATATATAGTGGTGAGATTTTTGGAATAATTTTCACTATATGAATCATATAGCTGTCTGTTTTAACAGGCGACATAAAGTGATTTACACTTTACTGCCCAGCATGAAGCCCCATTTGCCCATATTTTTGCTTGTCTATATTTCCCTTATTTTCACACGTGTTAGATTTTTTTTTTTTTTTTTTTTTTTTTTTACACGCGTGATTGTGCATTTTTTGTTTTCATCCCATGCTATTTTCTATGGATTTTTTTTTTACTTTTTTCCCTTGTTTTTTTTTTTTTTATTATTATTCTAAAATCTAAAGTGCAGTGATTTCTGCCCACCCCCACTGAATCTTATATCAGGCGAAACGTAGCTAACCCTTGACGATAGCCTCAAGTCCCCATTTGCCCACCCTTCCCAGCTTCGATTACTTTTATTTTCTCTTTATGTTCGTATTGTTGTTGCACCTTTTTTTTTTTTTTCACACTTGTGACTGTGTTTTTTTCATTTTCATTCCATGCTATTTTCTATGGATTTTTAATTTTTCTCCATATTTTTTGCATTCTAAAGTGTGGTTGTCTCTCTCAATTACATCTTGCTCTGCACTATTTTGAAATTAGTTTCAGTGACATATTTTTGGGGCAACATCCAATTAAAATTTTAAATTGTTTTTATATTCATGCACATTAAGAAAATAAATATGAACCCTCCAAGCATCCAAATAAAAGATAAATTTTTAAATTGATTTTATTACATTAGAGTTTAAATTTATTGGTAATGACCACCTTGGTAATGACATTTTTAATGTTAAGCCCATTTAGGGCTAAATTATAACAATTAAAAGCTAATGCAATATTTATTCTGTATGTAGTCCCGAAGATCTTTATAAATCATTCAGTAAATTTAAATTTATTAATTGTGTATTTCTGTAATAATGGACTTCGTAATGACACACAATAAATACACTGACTATAATTTTAGAACAAAAACAGCAACATGAAATAATTTGTATTTACTTAAACTAAAAAAAACTTGTCTGCTTATAAGGGCATGAAATACTTTTCTTTTGACAGGTTGATAATTATGAGAGCATCATCTTGTAGTGAGGTACTAAAAAAAACTTACACACCCTGGTAATGACAGTTACCCATAGGGACAAATTTCAAATAAGAATAGTTAATAGAATTTTTTTCTTTCATGTCTAAAGTTCCAAATATATCAAAAATAGAAAAATTAAATATACCTAGAAAATGGTTAGCTTTATTTTTAAAATTTTCAATTCTTTAAAATAAAGGTTCAAATAATGGAGTTTGGGACGAGCCTTGGTAATGACATTTACAACTTTAAAATGTTTTTAAATATTGAAATTTTACTTTTTTTGATATTCAAATTACTGCACAGTGTAGTGCTTGAAAAGAATTGTTCAAAAAAATTTTTAACTTTCATAGCTGACTTGCTCAAGTAACATTTTTTAGCCAAGAACACAAAATTTACCATTATGTGAGAATGACCCATATATATAAATTAATAGACATGTACAGGTTTATCGATTTGAATTTTATTTACATTTAATTATTTAAAAGTTAGCTATGTTTTATGTCAATACCTATTAATTATATATCAAATATCCAAGTAGTGTTCTAATTCTTTTCAGGCATGTTCCATTTAAACAAATTAATGTAATCAGCATTCTTTAAGCAAAAAAGCATCCAGGACAGTTGTCTGAAGTTCACAGCCATTGGGGGGTTTTGCATGGATTGGGTTTTACCCGACCTGAATTTGATGCCTGAATTTTAAATCAACCCAAACCTGACAAAAATTTTTCATTGACTAGAAAAATCAAACCGTGCTTGATTTCTTTATGCCGGAAAACTAAATGAAAATTAATAATTGATCTAACTATTATACAAAACTTTTTAAACTTATAAATTAAAGTAAATTTTCATTGTCACACAGTTGTTAAATCATTTTAAAAATAATTAAAAATGTGATTACTTATATACTGAGTTAATTAAAAATTTGAAAAATAGATTAATAATAATTTTTAAATATTTCCATTGTACTGTGTACTTCAAGTATACAAAAATGGGCATCAAGTTTAGTATTTGTAGTTTATTGTTTAATGCTTATAGTCTTAAAATAATAATAATAATAATAACTTGATGTTTTTTTGTTAACTGTTTTTGTCTAATATGTTTATTTACTTTACCACTGTATTAATTTGGGTATATATATGTGTAATATATTATAAATAAAAATATTAATGAGTTCTAGGGTTGACTGAAATGGTGTACGATCCTCTTATGTAGTAAAGTGGAAGTCCAGGCATTTTATATAAGAAAGTACGGAGTCCAATTGATAATGAATATCCTTTATTAAGTTCTAAAGGTGCAGTCACAATAGAGATGATGCAGTCATGGGCCGGTTGTTCAGACATCCTGAGCGGTATATGTCGGAAAAAGGTGCCGATGGCCGGCACTTTCGGCGAACCCCGAAGGGCGCCGCGAATTTATTTCGTAAACTTTTACATGATGGAGTCTTAATTAACGTGAATTTATTAGGCAAGTGATGGTCGTAAAAAAGCCACGAGTTTTCGCGTGCTCCCGTTTAAATACTGCATATTTCGGCAGGAACCGAAACTATTCTTATGAATGCTTATTGGATAATTAGCTAATCTAAAATCCGCCCACCTTTTACGATTGGTTGACCCGGGCATCCAGGATTTATTATTTTGCAATGCTTTACCGCTTGTTTCGACTATTGCATAATTTTGATTACGAAACTTATTCTGAAATCAGATTCCCGCGCTATGAAGCTCTGTTGAGAAAACAACTTTACCTGGGCACTCAAATAGAATTCTCATAAAATTGTTCTTAAAATTAAGATTTATTCTGAGATATTAATATTAAGTTATCACTTAATATTAATTTAAATACTAATTTAAAAACTCGCTTATTTTATCCTTTCATATGTATACAATCATGAGTAGTATGCTGACATCAGTTCTACTTTTATAATTATATCAAACAAACTTATTATTATTATTGTAAAAATATTTTAAACATATTCTCAAGTCAACCCGACTTATTGAAAACTAAATCTAACTTGCAGTGGAAAAAAGGTAAAGCCGATTTGCAAGAAAAAATATTTAGGCAATTCGTCGAATTTGGATTAAATCAGGTTACCCACTTCTATGCAGGAGTCTACATCAGGGCACCAAAAATTTTCCTGTCATTCAATCTAAAGGCCTTATCAGACACAACAACTTCACAGGCGATTTTAGAAGCAACAACTGATTAGCGCCGATTTTCCAGAGGAAATTGTCTCTACTCCCAGTGTGATAGCAGACACCATGGGTGTCAGCAGAATGGGGCAAGGGGGCACTTGCCTCCCCCTGGAAAATTCTACTTAGCATTTTTTCTTTAAATTTAAAACTATGCTATCAGAATTTTATTTTAAAAAAAATATTTTTTCAGGTTGTGCCCCCCCTTTCCTGAATTTTTTTCTGGTAACGCCACTGGCAGACACCGGACTTGCCCAACTTTTTCAGTGCTGTCTTTATAAAGTTGTCCCTATACACAATTTTTCCATAGACTCATCCAATCAGGATGCACTATTTTGATACATCATATTTCCAAGATTGCAGAACACGAAAATCGCTTAGAGTGGACATTTGAACAAGAAATATTATCGTTAAGCACATTTATTTTACCTTTAAATGATAAGAATTTTGAATTAATCATTTTTATTTTCGTATGGCGTTATGACAACAGTCATAACAAAGATCAAAGTAGAAATAATAATGCGATATTTTAGATTTTGCACAAATGAAAGTGAATTTTAACACTAATCATTGTGCATTTTATTTGCGCCAAGAAAAGCGATAAACATCAAAAGGTAGACTTCTTTCATCCAACTTTTCACCTATTTGTTGTAACCTCTTCGGTGTTTTCACTGAGGAAAAACTGGCGCTAAAGTTGGCTCAAAAATGGGTTATTAGAAAAGTTACTGTGTCTGATAAGGCCGTAATTTTAAAGAAAACCATATCTTAATGTGATAATAATAAATGTTAGTGATATTGTGAATATGTTTCTTCTTTTTCTCCTTAATGTATTTTTTAAGTTTTTAATGGAGTTCAAATTATTTCTGACTCCATTTTATTAGTGCTGTAAAATTTTATGATTATTTTATCTTTAGCATTTATATGCTCATAAAATAATAATAAATGTGTAGTCCAGTATTCACAATGGCTTTTTTTTTTTTTTTTTTTTTTTTTTTTTCCTGGCTAATACATTTTTGTTTAAAAAGGGAAAAAAAGAATGTGTGATGTTAATTAAATGCATTTATGTCAATTCTTTATTTATAATTGTCATTTATCAATGTCTAGTATTATACTCATCTATATTACCATGTTTTTATTAAGATCGATTCTTGTTTGTTTGTCTGTCCGGTACATATCTTGCAATCAATTTTTAACTAACTTCCCGACTTGTTAGACATTTGAAACTTTCAGAATAGCTCAGAACCCAATGACAACACAATACTTCTAAGCCCGATTTTCAAATTTTTGATTAGTTTTCTTTTAATTAATTAAAATATGAAAATAATAACCTCCCAATAGCTTTAAAAATTGCCAATAAAATATTAGCTATAATTTAATTGTTGGCAAAAAAAATTTACGAGCTCCTTTTCTTTCGACATAAAAATAAATACATTTAATTAAGCATGAACGTTAAAAAATCATAAAAAGTTAAATTATGCATCTCACAAAAATTGACGCGATTATAACTTTAAAAATTTTATATGCATTGATAAAGTGCTGATGTAGTTCTATATAGCTATGATTCAACAGAAAATTCAAAAATATGGTATATAATAAGTTTTTTATCTTATAATTATTTTATCTCTTATATAATGTTTTCAGGAATGTCATAATCCACAATTGAGATTCCTAAATTTTGAAAATCTATTAAATATTATTTTGAGAGATATTATTATATATATATTTATTCTAATTTTCAAACCATGGTATTGTAATTTTTAAATTCATTGTATGTATTACACACATTTTTGGTAGAATGTCCAAATTAATTATAAGAATTATAATTTTAGCGTGAGCAAAAAATGACCCAATCAGGATTCAAACCTGAATAATGAAACAGGGTTGCCACGCTACCTGGAGAACCTGGAAAACCTGGAATAGTCAGGGAATTCGAAAATTGGCCATAAAAATCAGGGAGTTTTAATATTTTAGCCAGAATCTGGAAAAGTCAGGGAATTTCATACGATGGTTGCTAAAGAAAAAACAATTTTTCTGCCATCGTCGGGTCATTTTTCTGTTTTTTTTTTTTTTTTTTTTTTTTTTCCCTTTAGCTTCCACGATTTTTTTTAAACATCGCCAGCCTTCCTTTCCACTTGTGAAAGAAATTTCTTATTCCGCTTATAAGCGACAGATCCTATCACTATATGTAACTTTTGTCATATGTATTTTTTGTGTTTTCAAGTAGTACCGTAATTATTTTGTCCTCAACATAACGAGTGCTCAATATATGGTTAGACTGGAATTTTCTTAGAACGCACCTGGAAAACCTGGAAATGTCAGGGAATTTCATTCTCCTGTTTGAGTGGCAACCCTGATGAAATAAATTGTGTCCTTTGGCTTAGCATGACTGTGCCGTACCCAACTGAGTTGACAGTAGATGTCTGACCTGCACTAATCACTCTTAAAAATTAAAAAAGATAGAATTTTCTTTTATCAATTTTCTGCAAATAGAGACACAATTTTGAAGATGAAATCGATTTTAATTAATTCCATTTTTGTTCAATAATAGTGGATAATTTTTCATTTAACTTTGACTGTGTGTATTAAATACATTTTTTTATGTAAGTAGGGTTCATGTAAGAGTGTGAGTCTGTGAGAATCTCACATATTTTTACATTTTCTCACCTAAAAATTTTAATATTGTGAATAAGTTACACTCTTGATGGGTCAATTTAGCAAAATTTTTTGCTCCGAAAACAAACCTTTCACAAAAATCAGCAAATTTAAAGTGGGCCGTTCATGAAAATCAGCAATTAAAAAAAATCTTAATATAAATCAGATGAATTTTATGTTTTCAAAGAATTTGAATGTGAAAATTACATATTTAGCTGTTAAGCCACAAAAGAAAAAGTATATTTCAACAATGAAACACTAGAAAAACAGAAAATATGATGATTTTTTTAGGTAAATAAATCTGTAAGTTGATTATCAACTTTGAAAAAAAAAATAAAATGCACAAATTTTGTCAATTATCAGTGCAATAATTGCTTATTTAAGTGATTGATGGTGAAAGAAAAAAATATATTTAAGCAATTAAATGCGATTAAACACACATTTCATTAATAAGCTGCAAAAACAGACATTTTAGTAATTTATAAAAATTCAGAAAATATTTTTTCCTGAAGTATATAATTTCTTTTCTCACTTTCTTTCTGGGTAAAGGGAAGAAAATATCACTCAATTTTTATCTCTGCTGAGAACCCTGATAAAATATGTTAAGTCAAAAGAATACAGGTTTAAATCGTAGTCTGGTCACTTTTGGTTCTTGCTAAAATTAATTTTGGCTGTTCCATCAAAAACATTGTATTGTAATCATTCAGCAGAAATTGATACATATAGTTTATAGAAAAAAAAAATGTAGCATAATTTTTATGCTTTTAAATTTGCAATAAACATAAATTAAGTGCCATATTTGTCAGATTTTATTATTATTTATTTAGATCAGCACAAAGGTGTAGCACACATTGAGTATGCTTGTCCATTCCAGGAATTAAAAACTTTGCAGTTAGCTTTTGATCCTTATACCCTTGCTGGAGTTTGGAATAGGTAAGTTTGAATGTCAGCAAATGCTGCTCTGAAACGTCTAGTTTTAAACATACTATTTTAGTTTAATTGGGAGTTTTAAGTAATAGTGAAGTGTGTATTTTAAAATTAAATGTGCATATTTATTTGGTTTAAAGCAAATTGAGTTAAAAGCACTTGTCAGAATAATAATAATAATAAATAATAATAATGGTATTAAAACTATTCAGAATTATTTTCAAATTCCAATACATTCCTTTTATTACCACTAATATTACATGAAATTGTTTGTTAACTTCTCATAAAAACTTACAGTAGTGTGTGAATTATCAGACCCGATGTAGAAATTACACATTTCATTATCTTTTGCTTTTACTTTTCACTATTTCAGTTCTGTTTCCAATCTTGTGGTGTGAAGGAAGTGTTATATCTCATTTATTTCAATGAAAGTTTTGTCCTGAAGGCAACATACAGGTAGGGGGGGGATTAATTACAAAGTTGTAGAGCATCATCGCTTTAGTACGAAAAGACACCTTGACAAGGTGTCTTGTAGACATGAATGCTTAAAATGTGCATTTGCTTGTTCACACTTTTCTTCATTACAATGTGTTGAAATGATCTCAGCAAGAAAATGACAACTATTTGTCATCAAATACCTTTATTTTCGATGTTCAAACTTCTATCTGTCAGCTGCAATGTACATATGGATCCTTGCATGAACTTTACATTGTGCACTTTGTAGACTAGCAAGTCACATGTATGCTGTGTAAAGCTCAAACAGCAGTCCAAATGTGCATTTCAGTTAGTATACATAAGTTTAACATTGAAAATAAAAGTATCTTGGGATAACTAATTGTCCTTTTTCTTTTATCTGATATTGTTTCAGTGCATCACAATCATGTAGAAAATCACAAACAAACAAATTCATGTTTTAAGAGGGGATAATACCTAATCCCGCGGACAGCCGTGGCCAATGTTATTCTATGGGAAAATTTGTTTCGACAATTACACATTACATAATGTATATTTTTTAATTCTGTTTCCGCAGTCAGAAAATTCATAATCGTTAAATGAGTACTCATTTTTGAAAAATTAATTTTTTTTTAATTTTTACATTGAGTTCAAAAATGCGATTTTTAACAAAATGCATTTTTCTCATTTTCTAGTCGCAAAATGAAATACTAAAATTTTAAAAATCAATTTTTGGAAAACAAGTACTAATTTAACGCTTATGAATCTTCTAAATGTGAAAACAGAATTGAAAAATATTCATTAGCTAATGAGTAATTATGTAAACAAATTTTCCCATAGAATAACATGGGCCAAGGCTGCCGGCGAGATTAGGTATTGTCCGCTCTTAAGCATTCTATGAGGTGTATTTTCATCTATCTTATACCATTTTGAGGTAGGAACTCAACTCCACCGTTTTGCAGATGCCAAAATGAAGTGTATATTTTGAGTTTAATTTAATCTGTGTATTTAATAAAAACATCAATTTTTATTTAATTTTGCACCAAATTCAAAACTTATGATCAGTTGCAATGTTTAAGTTGTCTGGTGGAGGAATTTATACTTTTAGGCACAATTTAGAATTTCATTTTATGTCACATTTCAATTGATTTTTAGTAGTTTGAATAATGATTGGTTTTTATAGTTGACTTTATTTCTTTAAAAGAATTTTTACTGTAACATATATTTCTCTGAAATATGCATATAGTATAGACATGCCATGTCTCCTGCTTTTGGCAGGAGTCTCCTGCTTTTTGCTTGTTTTTCTATGCTCCTGATTTTCCACTCATTTCTCCTGCTTTTCTGATGTAATTTTTATCTATCCCTCTTAGCATAATTTATGCTTAAAATTTGTGGGATTGGGTAAAAAATTTTGAAAGAAAATTGAAATTTATCTTGCCCTGCAATTTATCAAGTTCAGTTTGAATGTGAATGACTATACAATACTTTGAAACTAATTTTTGCTAAGAATAAATTTTGAACTTTCATTTTTGCATTATGAAAAATGTCTTATTATCAATTTTTTTTTTTTTTTTAATACCATAACTATTGAAAACTTAAAGAATTCAAATTTCATTAAAATATAGCTGATATTTTCATTTCTTTATTACCTTTTCTTTTACAAAGATAATTAAGATTCTTATTGTTTTATATTAGAAGCAGAATGATCAAATCTGTCTATCTTGACTTAAATTTTAAACAACTGTATGTCTGAGGGTTTTTTTTTTTTTTTTTTTTTTTTTTTTTACTGCAAGAAACATATATTATTCATTTAATTTTAATACTGATGCTTTGTAAGTACCTCCTAAGCTTATAAAGCTTTACTTAAAATTAAATTTGCATTATTTTACTCATTTTTCTTACAAACTTTCTTGTTGGAAAAAGTCTCGTAATTTCTGTTAAAAAATCTCCTGCTTTTTTATCATTAGAAGTTGGCATCTCTGATAGTATGCCTGCTCTTATTTGTAAGATTTTAAATGGTTCAAAAATTTTCAAAAGCATTACCTTTGTGCATATACATAACATATATTAATATTTCTCTATTAATAATGTGAATTTTTTTACAATCATTCTTTTTTTTTTTTTTTTTTTTTTTTTAAGGCATCGTTATATTTTTACAAATAAATAATGAATGTAAACTTTATTTCCACAACTAGAATTTTACATTCAAATTTAATTTTACAAAACACTGATACAGGAACTTTTTTTTTTTTTTTTATGTTAAGGGAGTTAATTTTAAAAATAAATTTTATATTCTGTGTTATTCTATCAATCTTATTTATCCATAAAATATGTAGATAATTCAACAGTCTTTTTTTTTTTTTTTGTGATTTCGCATAAAAAATTTTTCGCTATAGAATTATAAATAAGGTAAATTTAAATACATTTTACTTAATATTTCACGCTTTCTTAAAATTACAGTTAATAACTAATAAAAAATTGCAGTTAATAATTATTCGAGATATACTGAGCTAATAAATTTAAATATCTATATATATTTATTTATTTGTTTTATTAATGTTTATTAAAGTGTGAAAATATTTGTTTAAAGTCTATAGTCATTTTTTCAAAGCAGATCGTTTCAGTAAAAAAATTTATAAAAGTAATGATAAATTAAATTATTAATTGCATACAGTTAATGCATAATTTATTATCAATTTCTTATTGTATATTTATACTTATGAATTTTTTATTGTAAATTTTTAGCATTGTGGATCCAGTTTCCATTAAAGAAGGTCAAACAATTAATGATGAACAAGTTTATAAATTCATTAATATTTTGGAGCATCACTTTTTTAAGATATTCAGAATCAACTTGTCTGTAAGTTTCAATTTTTTTTAATTATTTTTTATGCAAAAAGTTAACTAGATGCAGTAGAGCCTTGCTTCTCCGAGGTAATGTGGACTGAGGATACCTTGGATAATTGAAAATACAGATAACACAGACTTTGTTGTAAATTGTGGGGGAAATATATAAAGTTTAAAATGAATGAAAAAGTACTCAATGAACCAAAGGAATACATCTATTACATACAGTGAAATACGTTTAACACGAAAACGCTTAACATGAAAAATCGGTTAATACGAAATGATATAGCGGTCCGGATAGTGTATTATGCTATTTAATACATTTTTTTTTCTTTTCTTTTAACACAAAACAAAAATCGTTTAACACAAAAAAAACTCGCTTTCGATCTTCAGTGACATGATTGCGACAACAGAGATGCCAACATTTTAATTTATTCCAGAGCATTTTAAACTCCGCCTTTATTTCCATACCACATTTTTCTTAAGAGTAATATTTCCTTATTTTATCGTAGTTATATATTGAAGGAAAATAGTCCGTAAATAAAGTGGTTCGGATTAAAGGCGGAGATAAAAATGCTTCGGAATAAATTATAATGTTGGCAACTGTGCTACGATATGTTGCCATCGATGATCATGTGTGTACAGCACCGATAATGAGATTTTTGACATCGTTCATAATTAAAATGATTCCGCTTATGTAAATTTTGATGACAAATCTGACACCTGAATCAACGATGCAGTTCCGGTCCCCTCTGCTTCAGAAATGAAGAAAATAATGAGTATCCACAGTTATTTAGATGCGCATTTGAATTGCCAGATGAATAAAACAGTGGATGATCTCAATCAGTTTTTGAACAATATGGTGCTGAAAACGACACTTCAGTAAAAGATACCTGAATTTTTTTCCAAAAAACAATAATATTTATTCTTGATTTTTATCCTAATGGGTGCAAGTTAGTAGTAGTTTTACAGGAAATGGAAATAAAAATTGATGACATGGAAAACATTGGCGAATTTTGTAATTTTACTATGAATCTTTTTACACGAAAATTTTTTTCGGTCCCCTTAGTTTCGTGTTAAACGTTTTTCACTGTATTCAGATATAGTCAGTTACAAATGTAATAAAATACATGCATACATAAATAAAATAATCTCGTGTGTCACTCGCACGACTTTTCTCTTACCCTGAAATTTAATATTGTAAATACAGATTGAAGATTAAGGTCTAAGATAACGAGTACTGTTATGTAAACCTATGTTAAAAGAATTCAAATTAGGCTTCAGAACAGCTTTATTTGACAAGTAATTCTGTGTGAAGGAACCCCCCCCCATTTCACTACTATACCTACATTTATATAGAATTTGAATCTGTTATTAAATTCAAAAGTTGATTTACAATTATTGAGACAACTTTCACACCAACATTCCTTGAAACTTATCAATCTTCATCAAACTTTTTTAGTAACAAACAGATTAACTTCAAAATACAACATTTGGATCGCCTGAAATTATTTGTTTTTAATTTATTCTAACAGACACAGACAAAGATCAAACGTTAAAAACTTGACTTCGGTATTCACTAAGCCTCAAAAGTCTAAATATACAAAAAACAAAGCGATGAATATTTAGCTTAAAAAAAATATTTTATTTACCATATTGCTATGAGGAATAAATTTCAATTCCTGTTGAGCTTTCCTGGACATGGTAAAATATTGCAGTAAAGCACTTCCACTAACAATAAAAAAGAATGTTATGGCAGCCCTGTATATCTTCTAAAAGTTATGTACATATCACGTGGAGGACGAAAATATAATCCTATATTAATAACACATGGCACAACCTGAAATACACTTCCATCAACTTTCAAGTATTGTCGTACTATAATCTAGTTCTTTTGTGCAGCCATGTAAATGAACAGTGCATGTCGTGAAACACGACAGTGTTTTTATTTAATTTAATTATTTTTCAATCATTTTAACAAACCCAAATTATTAGATCGCTTTTTATCCAAAATTTAATTAAGTTTCATTAGTTTCCCGTTCGCCCCTGTAAGTTTACTTCTCGGCGACGCAAAAAAAATTCTCTCAATGCTTCTTCCTACTTTTCCCCTCCTTCCAGCCGGTTTTGGAGGCTTGGTTTCGTCCTGCCGCGAGCGCGCGTTCTGATTGGCCGCTAGTGCCGTGACGTTTCGTCGCTCGCCGACCTGAGAGCGGAAAGACTTCTCTCTTGAGCACTTGGATAGCTGAACAGCCAGAGATAACACGTTTTTATCGGAAGTCGCCGCGCTTCGGCACGTGCGGCCCACGTGCCTTTAGCGGCATCGCCGCACGTATATCTATGGACTTAATTTTAGTGTAAAATACGCAGCAATATTTAATATTTCAAAAAAAAATAAATCTATAATTTCGTTCTTAAAGACTTTTATAGACGGATTCCTTAACGTTTACGTGTATTCAATGTCATCGGACGCAGATGCTATTGGATTGCGTCACCCATTCACGGAGTCATCGAAAGAGTCCGCGAAATCTTCAAACTCCCAAAATTAATTACGTGCACGAGAAAATACACACGCCATCAAGACAAATAATTCATATGTAAAAATATTCGGCGATAACGTTCCATCCTTCCCTTTTCAAGACACAATAAAAATTATTTGGTATTGTATAGCCTATGGTGTTGTTACTGCCTTCTTCTCAAGACCTTATGGTATGTACTTTGTTTTATATCAATCTTTATTAATTCTTCTCCGCGTGATCCTCTCCAGCGATGTTCATAATCACAGAACCTGGAGATCGATCATCAGTTTTGGACTATTCACTGAAACTTTCTAGATTCACCTAAGATCAATTTACAGTGAAGCTCTTGAACTTAATTTTGGTGATCGTCATAATTATAGTTTATGCATATTCAGTTTTTACCATAGAATGCTAAACCATAAAATTCCAATTTTATGTCATGAGCAGCCTAATCTGCTCTACGACAATAATCTGCTCTACGACAATATGGTGCCGTGTTTAGTTTCGCACGAGGCATCACGCGTATATTTCATTCTTAAAAGTCACTTTATGGAAGAATAAACTGTATTTGCCAAATTAATATTATATAAGCTGAACTATTCAGGAAAGAATTACTGAACAATATGTGGGTCCGATTTGGTTGTTTGCCGTATCCTCTCCAGCTGTATCCTCTCCAGCTGAAGTCTGTTGTGTTGTTAAATCAACGCGCTTACATTATCCTCATGCTTCACCAATGTAACATCCATTAATCGGAGGACGTTCCTGATAATGGACATGCCGGACAGATTTATACAATACTGAACTGCTTATGCAGTGTGAGCAAGGAGTGACTGCCATACAATATAGTTTAATTCCACAGTATTCGGCAAAATGTATCCTTTTCCAACAAAAATTCAGAATATAGTTCTCATAGATTTTTTTTCTCTCATAATTTTTTTTTCCCATTTTATCAATGGACGGCTTATTGTTAGAACTGTGAACAGAAGAAAATATAATGCAAATTTTAATGTGGAACTGAGAGTTATACTTTTATATATATAAAATTTTTTTTGCTTTACCAATTTTATTTAAATTCTCAAAAATTGCATTAGTGTCATCTTCCATGACGTACAGCTATAACTTCGTATTATAGGTATACCAGTTTTATGCAATTATTGTTTTATTATTTACAGTTTGGCCAATAATTTTTGTTACATGTTATATGATATATGTGTGGTATCCATTTGATGATTTTTCTTGTTTTCAGTATTAGACTAGTATCATACATTTCTTTTAGATGTTTTTGCCCAATACTTTTATATATCTATATGCTTATATATTCCTTTTATTTTATTTTCATTAGTAACCTACTTAATTTACAGGCATTATTTTAGTGAATGTTTGTTTATGCTTCGCTCAATATTTGGAGAACGCGATATACCTATACTAACTATTATATGGAATTTTTTTTTAGTATTTTTGATGCATTTTAATCCTTCATATATGTATTTATAGTTTTTTTTTGTGTATACTTTTCATTTTTACAAAAATACTGTGTGTCGCATTTTATTATATACAAATTAGGAAGATATTTAGTCTTATTCAACTAGTATTAGGACAAATCTTATTTATCTTGTGTTAAATTATTGCATTTATTTTTTTTTGAATTTACAAATGATTACATATGTTTTTTTTAATTTCCTAATTTTCATGGTATATGTCTGTTTATTTATTTTTAATAATTCTCGAGTGGGAATTTTAGGTCATGAAATTTTCTTTTCACTTATGATATTTATGCACAACTTATCAATAGAGTAAATTACACTAACATATTCATCGCATTAGATGGATAGGAAGTATCTACATAAGTTTTATGTTATGTCTATTACATTTTTATCTCTTTCAAAAAAAAAAAAAAAAAAAATTTAATCTGGTTACACAAACAAGTCATTAACACTATTTGATATGTATTGCAATAGAATGACTCATTACAAAAAAAAAGTTTTTTTTACATACACTTCAGTTTGGGTGTATATCAATTCGGTTTGCATAACACTTTCACAGTTTGTTTTACAGACTTAACTCAAACAGTTTATCTCACTTTGTACACATGTGATTTCATATAAACGTCAATTTTTTCCACACGTCATTTTTTTAGCATTGTGTTTAGTGTCACATCTCATTTTGTTCATTTTCAAAACTTCATTTTTTTGCATTTTTCAAAACTTCAATTTATTTAAATCTCCATATAACCTGCACACTATAATGCATTGGGTTAGGAGGCATCAATTTACATTTTCGATTCAAAACTATTTACATTCATTTAATTTTAGTTATGTTTTATTTAATTTACACACTTTGAGACTTGAGTTTATCTTGTTCTGTGTTGGATTTTCGACTTCAACTTGTTCAACTATGGTCAATAGTTTATCTTCACACTTTTTGGACAGCGTTTATTTTGGCGGCGTAAACGACTGTACCTTTCACAATGGATACACTTTACACATTTTCACTCACATTCACCAATTGTTTTGGAGGAGGCAATTTGGTGGTGAGATTTCATAGATTGTTACGGGTTGACTTCTGTTTTCTTTCATGATTCTTGATTTGCTTTTGTCTATTTATCTAATAGGTGAATTTTATTTCATCATTTATTACATACACGTTAATTTTCGTTCATTGCTTCAGTTGTTTTTTGTACCATTCAGGTGCTCTTGTTTGCATTATTATAATAGCTCTTCATGTGGTTCTCCTTTCCTGCACTCATTGGCAACCCATTAATGGGAATGACGGTTCCTGTTTATGGACAATACACGATGGTACTGCTGGACAGACCTATGCGGTATTGTGTCATTCGTGCAGTTTAGGCAGTGACCACCGTTTAATATTATTAACATACATTTTTTATTCACTTCAATAGTTTTTTTATTTATTTTTTTATAGCCTTAGGGTGTTTTTATGTTTTTATTTACTTTTATAGGGGAATTATATTCCTTCTCACTTACACATTACTATTCACACATTCAATAGTTGTCTTATTTAATTGCTATATACAATTAAATTTTCTCGTGTTTGATTCATATGTGGTTTGCGATGTTCAATTTGTTTTGTTTGTTTTATTCACATATTTTCATTACTGGTTACACTCTTCAATAGTTTTACTTACTCTACATTTTTGTGCATTTGCATTCTCACAGTGGGTCAACTTGTTGATTTAATTTTTGTATTATTCTTCATACTAAGTTATTTTTTTACATGACTTTCATATACACATCCACACTTTTTAACTTTATTTTTGAGATGGTGTTCACTTTTCACACTTCACACATCCTTATAATAGGTTGTTTGCTCATGATCAATAGAGTTATTCATGTTATAGATATAAAAATTTTTTTCTCTCTCGTATTACTTTACACTTATATTTGTTTTTCTTTATAACAAACATATATTTTATCACGATGCCTGGCAAAATAGTTTACAGGTAGTTTCAAATTTATGCACAACTTAACTGTTTTTGTCTCTCTATGTTATTCAATTCATTTTTCTACTCGTATGATATATTCAATAGCCATACTATGTATACACAATTTCATAAGTACACTTACACATTAGCATTTCATTTTTGGCTTTGGGTTGATTACACGTCACACAATTTAACCCAAATGTAGATTCACATAACCAATAGTTTTTTTTAATGTGACATTTTTTTTTATTGTTTATTTTTTTACCTTTCATACCAAATTATTCAAGTGTACCTCATTGTTAGATGTTACACTTTGCTTAAGGGATGGTTTAGTTTACCATTGTTTCCATACAGTAGTTTTCTGAACTTTTCAAAAATCTTTGTTATTTTCACAATGTGTTGTTATTTTTTTTGCATTCAACGATAGTCATTTTGTTTCTACATGATTATCACACTTACACACTTTTCCATGTTATTAGTTTTAGTGGGTGTTCAATTGTTTACACTCAACATAACCTCATACAATTTTATTTCTTTATAATCAATAGATTTACTCGGATTAGCTATGTGACAGGTTGTTTTGCTTTCATCACAATTACTCACATACTATTTTAAATTTATGTATCGTTTAAGACATATAAATGTACATGTTGTCTGGTAATTTTTTTTTGAGTACAATATACAGAATGAAACAAAACTTATTTGTTTTTGTGTTCAAATTTTCATTTTTCTTACTTACAGTTTCAATATACATAAAAATGATACTTCCATACTCACATTATTGAATTTACATTTCTAATAGTTTTTTTAGTAATTGTCTTCTACGTATGTATATGTGCATTTGTTTTTATGAGTTATATATTAATTTTTTATATATATAAAAAAAAAAAAAAAAAAAAAAAAGAGAAATTGTATTTTTTTTTCTACATGTGTATTGAACAATTTGAACTCTCTATATTTTTGAGAGCTGTTTTTTAAAAAAAAAAAAAAAAAAAATTTTTTTAAATATTTGTCATTTTTATGTAAGGCTATGCAAATTATGCATATTGACTACCATGGTAGCTATATCATCAGCAAGTACTGATTTAAGGCCTGTATTGATATATTGATTAGTGACATGTTTTTTCTGCCATAGCATTAATGCTCACTCTATTTTCACATAGTCGACTATATAAAGAAAAAGATTCAAATTTTGGCAGATATTTATAAATAATACTTATGAGTTATATATTTTTTAATGGTGAGATATCTCCTTAGCGAGAGATAATATTTTTTTTTACGATTGCTGTTTTAAGTGGTCTCATTTGTTGTAGCATTCATTTATGTACCCTTCCCATTGTTTTAAAATTCTAACAATAGTAATAGTAATTTTTACTTACCTTTAAAAAAAAAAGAAAAATTTCTCCTTTGGTAGCATCGAGAGGGTATCTTCTGCAGGGATACAGTCCTGATGCTTGCCATTCCCTCCTCGTCAGTCTGGGAACATTCCGGACCCTGTTCTTGAACTGATGATTTTTTTTATATTTTTTTTACCAATACTTGTTTTTTTTAAGTTACTTGTTTCTTTGTTGGTTAACTTATTTCTAATATTGAACATCAATTCATTCAATGATAACAGTAGTAATTTCAACATTTAGCAATTGAGACTTAAAATGATATTTCATATAAAATTTTTTTTTAAAAGTAAGGTTGTAGTAACTACTCATGAACTTTAAATTTTTTTTGTTTTTTTTTCACTACAAAGCTTTTTTTTCTTCAACAATGTTTGTCCTAAAATCTATCATTATTTACTTTACATTTTCTTTTACAGCAGGACATGTAAATTTATTGATTTGATCATTACATGCAATCAGCATATGTAAATTCAGTTACTATTTGTGTAACGTTATTTTATATGTAAATTATAATGAGAACACAGACATCTGTAGTTGTAAAAATAGCTTTATTTTTATTATTTATACAATCATATATACTCACCTACTTCATGTAAAACATCAAGCTCTGTCAGCAAAAAGATGTTGGATTTTTAACAGACATGCTGTGTGTCTTCCTGTAACCCTCTGTAGGGGACAGTTCTGTGGCCGTCTGATCCATCGTCTTTGCGTCATCTGCTCTTGTTCCTTTTTCCACCTGGTGCTTTAATTTTTTTTTCAAATCCCTTTTTCGGGGAGTGTGTCGTGAAACACGACAGTGTTTTTATTTAATTTAATTATTTTTCAATCATTTTAACAAACCCAAATTATTAGATCGCTTTTTATCCAAAATTTAATTAAGTTTCATTAGTTTCCCGTTCGCCCCTGTAAGTTTACTTCTCGGCGACGCAAAAAAAATTCTCTCAATGCTTCTTCCTACTTTTCCCCTCCTTCCAGCCGGTTTTGGAGGCTTGGTTTCGTCCTGCCGCGAGCGCGCGTTCTGATTGGCCGCTAGTGCCGTGACGTTTCGTCGCTCGCCGACCTGAGAGCGGAAAGACTTCTCTCTTGAGCACTTGGATAGCTGAACAGCCAGAGATAACACGTTTTTATCGGAAGTCGCCGCGCTTCGGCACGTGCGGCCCACGTGCCTTTAGCGGCATCGCCGCACGTATATCTATGGACTTAATTTTAGTGTAAAATACGCAGCAATATTTAATATTTCAAAAAAAAATAAATCTATAATTTCGTTCTTAAAGACTTTTATAGACGGATTCCTTAACGTTTACGTGTATTCAATGTCATCGGACGCAGATGCTATTGGATTGCGTCACCCATTCACGGAGTCATCGAAAGAGTCCGCGAAATCTTCAAACTCCCAAAATTAATTACGTGCACGAGAAAATACACACGCCATCAAGACAAATAATTCATATGTAAAAATATTCGGCGATAACGTTCCACATTCAAATTAACAGCGCCACGATGCACATGGATATGGATAGGAATTTCCCAGGAGCCAGATCTGCTAAAGTTTTGGAAAAGACGGACCCACGGACGAACGTTCCATCCTTCCCTTTTCAAGACACAATAAAAATTATTTGGTATTGTATAGCCTATGGTGTTGTTACTGCCTTCTTCTCAAGACCTTATGGTATGTACTTTGTTTTATATCAATCTTTATTAATTCTTCTCCGCGTGATCCTCTCCAGCGATGTTCATAATCACAGAACCTGGAGATCGATCATCAGTTTTGGACTATTCACTGAAACTTTCTAGATTCACCTAAGATCAATTTACAGTGAAGCTCTTGAACTTAATTTTGGTGATCGTCATAATTATAGTTTATGCATATTCAGTTTTTACCATAGAATGCTAAACCATAAAATTCCAATTTTATGTCATGAGCAGCCTAATCTGCTCTACGACAATAATCTGCTCTACGACAGTGCATGATTTGTATACCATATTTTACATAAAACATGTTTCTATGTATATAATATATATATATTCATTTCATTTGGTTTAGTGCAGTCTATAGATGCTAAACTCTACTTACCGTATTTTCCGGCGTATAAGTCGAGGGTAAAAAGCAAAAAAAATCCTTCAAAAATCGCTATCGACTTATACGGCGAATATAAAACACAACAGCAAAAATTTCACGAAAAAAATTTAGATGCATCGATCTTTTGCATTGGTACAAACATTATAATATACATAAAACACAAATACATTAAAAAATAAAGCAAAAGGATATTCAAAGGCCTGAAATTTCGGCGTCATCACTATCGCTGTAGAAAATTAATTTCAAAATATCATTTGATGCATCTTTGTAATCAATGTCGTATGGGTCCCACTCATTGTCACTGTTCATAGCTTCGGAGTCCGAACCACTATCATCTGATTGCCACAGACAATCATCTTCAGTTCCATCCATTGCATTTGAAATACCACATTTTTTAAATGCCCTTACTACAGAATCTGTCTTTACCACATCCCACGCTTTTAAAATAAAACAGCACAGTGTTTCAAGCGGCACAGCACGCATATTTCCCTTTTCCGTGTATGTTTTCTCACCATCAATCATCCACTGGTTCCACAGTTCTCTTAGCGCATCTTTAAAAGGTTTATTTAAACTAACATCATAAGTATAAAGTAAACTAGTATAATGGCTGAAGAACAGAAGTTAATCCCCCTGGAATAACAGCGATGTCCGTTTCAAATCGCTGAAGGCGTTTCTTTGTAGTTTCGGATTTATGGGGCCTGAACGTATCCCAAACTAGAAGACTACGGGATTTCCCGCATTTCGTACGTTTATTCCAAACATTTTTTAGCCATAAGGCAATTCCTTCCTCATCCATCCAGCCATTTTTATGGACGTGAACAAAAATTCCAGGAGGAAATTTAACTTTTGGCATTGTCTTTCTTTTAAAAATAACCATTGGCTGAAGTTTTTTACCGTCAGCCATACATGCCAAAACAACAGTAAATCTCCTCTTTTCATTCCCTGTTGTTTGAATGAGGATTGTTTTTTCACCTTTTACATTTACAGTCTTATTGCTCGGCATGTCGAAATTCACCGGTGTTTCATCCATATTCCCAATCATGCCGAGAGGGTAATCATGTTTTTTACGCAAATTAATTACAAATTTTTGAAATTTTGTAATTTTTTCTTCCAGTTCTTTTGGAAGTTTTTGTGCAATCTTTGTTTTTGCACGTAAACTAAGCGATTTTCTCTGCATAAATCTGTTGCACCAGCTGTTTGTGGCTTTAAAATTAACTGCATGGTTTGCATTCAATTTTGCCCACTTTAACGATTGAATTCGTATCGCATTTCTCGATACGACATATCCATTTTGGCGCTGTTGAATCACCCACTGGAAAATGGCATCTTCCAGCTCCGGCCACGAAGTTTTGCCGGTTCTTAGTGCACATTTATTTTTAGGCATATTTTTCAAAGTATTTTCGGCTTTACGCCAGTCTCTCACAAGTTTTTCAGAAACATCAAAGTGCCTTCCTGCTGAAGAATTGTTCGACTTCTTCGCAAACTCTACAACCTTTAATTTAAACCCGGCATCATATTTCATTCTTTTTCCAGCCATTTCTTAAACAAATACTAAGTACAAAATGATCTGCGAAGTTAGCTTATCTCACTTTGCTACTATTTTCCACTCTATCGTGAATGGTGATGGAGAGTCGTGACGTCAAGTGGGGGGGGTGTCGGCTCTCACCTTGGCCTCCGGGTGTGTGAGTAAGCATGCGCAGAGCGGTGTATGTTTGAGTTGTTTCTAGTTAGGAACACATAATTATCTGTGGTTAGGAAGGAGGAAGAAAAGAGAAAGTGTATCGCGCTGGCTGATTAGACGATTCACGAGTTTCGATGTGCGCCTTGAATTTAATGATTCAAGTTTGTGCGTGAAAATCGGATCGACTTATACGGCGAATATAGCTGAAATTCCACACTTTAACTCCAAAAAACCACTTCGACTTATACGCCGGAAAATATGTTACCTCCAATTTTCCCCATAGACGTAATGTATTTAAATTCTCTTGGGTGTCCCTGTACATGAACCATTTTCTTGATCTCAACGAAAAGTTTAGTGTAGCATCCCTATATCATACACATACACATTTAGAATACCAAGTTTGGACTTTCTGCTATAATTTGTTTTTGAGATATGCTGATAACAGACAGACACACACGCACAGACCAACCGCTAAAAACATGATTTTTTGATTCATATGACCTCAAATGTGTAAATAAAACAAAAATTCAATTTTGAAAATTTGACCCCAAAACAATACTTTTTCTACCCTTATGGGTAAGAGAAAGTAAAAGTACAGTACTGCATAATAAAGTTTGTCAAAGTTATACACACCATTTGTCACAAGCCACGCTTCCTCAAGACTACCTCGGTTGACACAGAACTCGGTTAGTGGGGGTTCGGTTAGCCGGGGCTCTGTTGTATTTTATTTAAAGACTAAGCTTTGATTATTAAATTTAGTATTTGTTAATTAAAAATTGTTTGTTTTTTTTGTTAGTCGTAGCAAGCTAATATATTTCTTAATGAACTCACATAAGTGTGATCCATAAGAAGAAAAATAAAAGTAGATACATAAGGAAGAAGAATTTTATTCATATTTGTATATTATAAAATTGTTTGACCTGAGTTCACTAATTCATCGTCAAACAGCCCACATTCTTGTATCTAGAAACATGAAAATAGTGTCCCTTTTGTGATTTAGACACCCACTATGAAGTAATTTTTTTTTTTGGAGTGAAAAGATTGTGTTTTCACTTATCCTTTCATATCTTAAAAAAAAAAAAAAAAGAAAAGAAAAAAAGAAAGAAAGAAAGAAATATTTGTAAGATTGTTTCTTTTACTGTATGAATGTATAAAAATTTTATTGTTTTGAAATATAGTATTATTTATCTATTCACCAACCATGAATAATCAGTTAGGGAAATTTGAGTATAAGGTTGATTTTTTATTCCAGGTATGTGAAAAATGCCTAGTTGGTAATCAGCCTGGGCGGCTCAGTGGCTGAGTATCTGCACGTTAAGTAGAGTGCCTGAATTTGTTTCCTTGATCTGGCATTTTTCACATAGTTTGTATAAAAAAATCAACCTTACACTCCAATTTCCAAGTATTCATTCTCCCTAAAAGAGCAGGGTGGCAAAACAGATTTTTCGCATACCACTTTATATCTAATAAATGACCCACAAGTAAGCAAAGCTCGCTGGTTATGATATTAAAATCAGAGATCATTTTTTCATGTACAATACGTACACCATTTTGAATTTCTCTGAAAGAATAAAAATACATTTTAATTCAACAAATTTTGGATTATTTTAATGTCTGGAGGAATAAAGCTTACATAATAATATATGATTATTACAAAGAAAAACTTAACAAGTGACTACTTTTGCTTTAAGAAATAAGTTTTAAATATAACTCTTTTTTTTTTTTTTTTTTAATTAATGTTGTAATACTTGATTTCTCTTAATTGGTATCTCTTCAATATTTAAATATTTTTTTTAATAATTTAACTGTAGTTGTTTTATGTTATAACTCTTTAATTCTTGCTTTTTAGAAACTTGATTTGAAATTAATTAGAACACCACTGGCTGTAGTTAAACCTGAAAATTCTATTCTGGTATATATTTCTCTTATATATCTGTAGTTCATTAAGTGTTTCTTTAATGTAACTAAAGGGTATAAGTTATTGAAAAGAGTTTAAAAAAATTGACATTGCATATAGATTTTGAAACACTAATATTGAATAAGATAATACTATTAATAAATCATAATATTTTTGTATGTTTACTGTTAATTAATATCATTTTATTAGTTACAGTAATATCGTATTAATTATGATGATAATTTTATAGTATTTTTGGTAATGTTTTAAAAAAATATTTCAACAAAATATTGATTTGCAGCTGCAAATAAATCGGTAACTTTTTTTTTTTTTTTTTTAAGTTAATATTCCAAGATATAAATTACATGTAACTTTTGTTCATTTGAGTAAAACAGTATTTGTTTTAAACCAACCAATTCAGTGTGTGCCATTATTATTTTTAAATATTAATGTAGGATTAAGTTATGTTGTACATTAATTGAAGAGCTTGTTTCCAAATGGCGTTAAGTCAATTTTTTCCATTCTTCAAAAAACGCAGTTTTGTTATGTAAGGTTTATTATTATTGAATTTAAGGAAAAGATAATTTTCCCCAGTAATATATCGATGATAATAACACTAAATTATAAGGTTAAAAAAATCCTGACAGTGCAGTTATTTAGAAATAAAAGAAGAAAAAAAAATGACTTAACCCCTTTTGGAACAAAACTATGACTTACACCCTTTTGTCACAAACAAATAACGAAATTAAAAGACTTACTTCCATTTGAAATTAATCCAAGTATTTTTTTTTTTTTTTTTTTCATGCAAATACAGCATAAATTTTAGATACATAATTTTGGAAGGTAGTTACCACAAACATTCATTTAGAAACTCTATTTCTTCATCGCTACCATTATTTTCACTTATGTTAGCGTTAGGTGTACCGTTGCAAGATCGTTCATAAAAATAAAAACTTTCGTATTTGTTAATTCCCAAAGCTTCCAGTAATTTCAAACCATCTGATTTTTTTGCTTATTTCATATTGTTTTTAGGTTTTACTTCAGAAGGGGCATACGGGAGAATTTTTTTTTCCAGCATTTAAGAGTCTTGTGACGGCAAAACGAACCACAGTACGTTGTCTTGATTCCCACATCTCACTTCTTAATTTCCAGTACATTTGCCACTGAAATCAAGAAACCTTGTTTGCTTTTCAGACGACTATGCGCAAAATTTTTCCAATCTAAAATATTCCACTGCTTTTAATAATCGAAAAGATTTCCAACCTTACAGAAATGTTCAAAATATTCATTATAAAGTAAAATTGTATCCACTTTCTTTAAACTAGTCTCTACTCGGCTGATTGCTCTATCTGCTGGTAAAATATGAGGGACCACGCACTGGAAAGTAGTTTGTGAAGGTAAGGTCCTTTTGAGCAGCCACTGCTGAAAACATTCCTAATACGGCATAATTTGTATTTTGTCCTCCGCACGAGTCACTAAACAATCGAACAATTTCACTTCTGGAGGTATACGCCATGCGCGTAGCCAGGGGGGGTGCCCTGGGTGTCCGCCCCCCCCCCCTTCCGTTCATGCACACCCAGGTATGGGGAATTCCACCAATTTACTTGCCACTGGTAAGTAAAATTTTAAGCAAGAGAAAAATATACCAAAAACTACAATGTACAGTCGGCTGCAAAATTATTCGAGCACTAGCCAATAATTCCTATATTTAAAAAGTACACTTAAGACTGTTTTGCTAAGTAAATCCTTGTCGAATCATGTTCTTAAACTGATTAAGAACATGACTCGACAAGGATTTATTTAACAAAGCTGTATTAAGTGTACTTTTTTTTGGCAAGGATTATTGCTAGTGCTCGAATAATTTTGCAGCCGACTGTATATTCATAAAAACAGACTTTTGTTTGTAAGTTTCTTAGAATCAAAAACATTTGCGATATCCTCCCGTTTTAGACATCTTGAAAGCAGAAAATGACTTTTTAACGGGGGGGGGGGGGGGGGGGGGGGTCATTGTGTGTGAGTGCATCTGTTAACTATTTTTGTCCGGGTTTCACGTGAGAATGGCTGGACACAATTCAACGACATTTAGCAAGAATTTAGGTCTGTACCCAGCTTAAAAGTATACCTATCAAATTTTCCAAAATTCCCTCTGTTCCTCCCTTTGGGACCGAAAGTCAAAAACTCGTTAGTAAGCATAACTCGGCTCCAAATTACTCTACATTGAAGAAATTGCACATGAAGAGACTAGACTTGTATACGAAAATAAAATTTTCTGCGATTTTGGATTTTCTATATTTAAGGGGGAGGAGGGAGAAAAATTGATTTTCTAAGGGAAATTTCTGAAAATTCGGATTTTTGAGTAGATACCAAAAGTGGTATAAAGTTATTAAAAACAACCATGCGTCTTCTTCAGTATATTTCAAAAAACCCGTTTTTAGTTTCTCGCAACTTTCATTTTTTTTTTTTTTTTTTTTCGGGGGGGGGGGGGGGGGGGGGGTGCGTTATAAGTATGCAAATTCGAGATCCCTTTTTAGCGCTAAATTTGTCCTGGGAAATCTATGGAAGCTGCAGACACAAATTTTAGTGCGTGGATTCTTTATGAGCATAACTAGGTTTTATCAAAATCCCGTCCTTTTCCTCCTAGGGGTGGGTGGAGAGGAATTAACACATTTTTAAATTATATCAGATTAATTTTGATGTGTGGTTAAATTATGCGTACCGAACGCGTACAACGAATGGTTTTTCTGAAATTTTCCCTACCCCCCACCGTTTTTCAAGGTGGGTGAGATGCCTTTTCAAGAGTAACTCTGCTCCAAATTATCTCAGATAAACGATATTTCGATGTGTTGATTAGTTATGCGTTCCCAATGCACACACCACAAAGAGACTTTTCGAAATTACTTTCTAACTTCCCGTAGAGGGGTGGGGGATACAAAATACGCTTTTAAGCTTAAATATGCTCCCAATTATCTTAGAATGGCGAATTTTGGTGTGCGGTTGTTGTTTAAGTGTACGCAATATGCATTTTGGTGGAATTTCGTGAAACTTCTAATTTACCCGCGAGAGAGAGAGAAGGTGAATTGCGGGTAAATCACTGCCGATGACAATGGAAACCCGAATCCTCATGTTGCGAGCGGAAAAATCCCTACCTAACGCAGTGGGAATTTTAGTTGAGGTTTTGTCTAATTTCAGTGTTTTCTTTCATTTTTGATTTTGTGAGATTCTATTAATAATGATATGGAAATTTGAGAATTCACTTAAATGTAGCGACCAGCGAAGCGGCAAAGTCTGCTAGTATATATATTCACTATATTTCTTGCTGCTCCTAAATACCAAAGCGGCAATGCTCTCAGAGCTGGTACATCAGAGGTACCAAGTTTGAACAGAGCTTTTCAGCTGTCTAGCTGTTTAAAGCTTTCCTTCAACCCTCCCCCCCCCCCAAAAAAAAAAAAAAAAAAAACTTGCATGAATATAAGCTAGGAACCTTGATAGACCCTCTCCGTGAGGAACACTTAACCCAAGCCTAGACACTAATGCAGTCGCAAAGAACTCGCAATTGTATTTAATCCCAATATCATGGAACTATGATATTGCATGGTATTTCTCACTGAGATTAAACAAATGGGACCTGTTTATAAGGATGTGAAAAAGAAAATTCAAATATTTTATTGTTTGTTGAAGGAATTTCTCATTGCTTAATTTTATTTTATTAAGTTTTCTGAATGTATATTATAAGCGGAGGGAACTTGAAATGATAATTGAAGTTGGTAAGCTTCAAAAAGTGGTGTGGATAAAAGTTCTCTGGATTATTTAAAAAATGTTTTTAGTTTAATTACAGCCTAAAACGTTCTAAGAATACAGTTATATTCGTTAAATGAAGAGTTTAGCATGGTGCAGTAAAACACCACCCTTCCGAAAAATATATGCACAAATCTTAACTTAAAACCATAAACTATATCGAAATTGATGAAAAAATAATTTAAGAAACTTAAGAAAGGAAGGAAAGAGGCAGGCGGCAAGACTTGTGACTTGCCTGTGGGGTTAAACTAGTTTCACGCCGGCAACACTTCCCCAGCCTGCCAAGACCAGAATAGGAGTCATATGGATTTTAAAAAGCGAAATTTCGAAGCAGATGAATAACAATGAAACCACAAAGAAACAATAGAATTCACTGATTGATTACAATAAGTTTAATAGCATGATTAGAAGTTTAAGAGTAGTTGACAACTCAAAAAAGAAGAAACTGAAATTTTAATGGAAAAAGAAAGTTTGCATAGTAATACAAAGTAAATGCGACAAGCCTTCTCCTTTTTTTATATAATTTTAATTTCACAATCCGACACAACCATCCAGCCTTACACCACCACCTCACCTCCGTAATCAAACATCTGCCCTATATGTTTGTGCACACAATAACATAATTCATTTATTATGTACATTTACCGACATATGTATGAGTACCGTATTTTATGGAAGAAACGCCGCACCCGGCGTAAGCGCCGCATTCTCAAAAGTGAGCTTAATAAACCGGAAAATCATCATAAACGCCGCACCCGGCGTAAACGCCGCACGGCCGATAATGAGCTTAATCAACAAAAACAAACATTGTAAACGCTGCGATTTTAAATAAATAAGTAATCATTCATTAAAATAATAATAAATAAACCTTAATTAAATTTTAAAGTGTTTAAAAAAAATTACTAAAGCAAAATTAGTAGGCAAAATTTCAGAAATGAAAATTCCCACAAGGCAAATGACAAAGTACGCTAAGCAGAAATACGAATGTAAAAAGTAAATAAATGATCCGCTTGCTCAGTGACGTCAGATTGAAATATGTTATTGCCATTCCAAAGACTGAAAAAATATAGTTAACGCTGGTGTAAAGGTGACTCGTTCATGAGTCCGAATCGATCATATCATGCTATCAGCCAATCAGAGCTTTAGTTTTGTCTTATTGTAAATGTGCACATATGCATAGACCATGGAGCACCTCCATGGCATAGACTGAGTGTTGTCATAAACAAGCGTGATTTGCTGCTTGTAGCGCAGTTTGGCAACACTGTACTGATTTTGCCAAAACGGGATCGAACCATTTTTCTGAGGAGGTGGGAAGCACGTTACAAAAAGTAAACATTGGCGTAATTTCACGGAATTAAAAACAAATGCATTTTTCTTGAATGTTTACAGCGTATTTCTTAACGACTTTGTCTATTTAAGATTAAAAAAATATCGTAAACGCCGCACCGGCGTAAGCGCCGCACTTATTTTTTTTATACTTTTTTACTCGTAAACGCCGCGGCGTTTCTTCCATAAAATACGGTATTTTAATATACACGTATATTAAAATACTCATACGCACGCTTACATATATACATATGCGTACTATGTATGTATATCTATGCTGAAAATTTCAAATTAAAATTTGGGCCCCCCCCCCCCCCCCTCCCCCGCATGAAAAGCTGGCTACGCCTATGTACGCTTCAACGAAAAATCAAATAAAGAACTCGTAATTTCATTAGGAACATGTATTTCCTCGTGTTCACCTTAAGTGTAAAAAAAGTATATCCTCCATTGCTTGCACACTGTTTTTATTCCGATGGATAATTACACCAAAAGAGAATTGCCATTGCTGACGTGAATAATAATCTTCGGAAATAGGTGTGCGTGGTAATACCTGACTTTGCATCAGGTCAAAACATATTGTAATTTCATCTTCTCCTATAAACTTTCCCCTAAAAGTGAATAATTTTTTTTTTACTTTGGTGCTTATGAATAAAAAATTCGGTTAACATTTTTCTGAATTCATTTGTATTTTTTTCCTAATACAGTAGGAACAAATGTCTTTTTTTGAAGTTCCAAATCCAAGATTAATTTATTTTACAAACACATTAATAAAGATTATAAATATACTCCTTTTTATATTTTTTCTATGAACATTTTCTACATTTTTCTAATGTTAATCGTCGAAGGAAGGTATTTTCTGTGAGGCGTCTTTTTTCTCCCATAATGACTAGAACGACCACGAAAATTTAGTATGTGCTCATGTATCAATTTCTTCTTATCTTTGATATTAAATTTGATGCATTTTCCACCTCTACATTCCGGTCTCCCAGTTTTATTCTTGAAGAAATAATTTGCAATATTTCCAACTCTTTTTGTTCCCACACAGAAGATGGATCGAAATGTGATAGCACACACGGGAACATGTGTATCATCATTACGAATAAAGAACTTTATAGTTATTTGTCTGATTTTTAATTCATTTTTTCGTGGACGATATTCTTTCTTAGGTGTAATTTTCGTATGAGAACACAAAAAATTATCTTGTCGCTGTTTATCAGTATTGCTGTACTTGGCCTTGAATGCTTCTTCGATAACTTTCATTGTGAGGAGGATATTTGTCTTACAAAACACACTCTCAATATGACTCAGGAGACTGTTCCATGCTTACCGGATGACGACTAAAGTTTATTTATTTAATTTTTTTTTTTTTTTTTTTTTGCATAGACTTGTATTTTGTTTACGCTTTCTCGGGTACGGAAATAATACCACAGCTTCATTCGAATCATTCATTATATTCTTTCCAACTTAATCTTATTTTGGAAAAAAAAAAAAATCTCAATGTGACGATCTACAACAGCATTCTTTCGCGTACTTTTCACACAAGGCCAAATAAACCGCGGGATCTCAAGGCACACTGAAATTGGTTAAACTTGACTTAATCCCCTTTGGCACAAAACTTACTTGTGACTTAATTCTTTTTGGAAAAAAACACGAATTTCACCCTCTGTTTTCAATACGACCAAACTCTGTTTGGAACTTCTACTTATTGAAAATACATTGTTAGGCATGTGCTGGAATCGTTTGCATCGAAAAGTCATTATTTGAAAATTTTGACTTAACGCCTTTTGGAAACAAGCTCTTCAATTGGTCTGCACTTACCTAGCCCTAGTGGCCAATATTTCTAAATGAACATATTTCAAAATTTACTACTACTTGCCTGTTTGGCTGTCATGGTAGTTCATCAGTTAACATTGCTTTACATGCCATTTTCTAAAAATAATGGCATTATCTTTACACATAACATTTTAAAGTCAAAGAGAATCCAAGAAATAAAAAATAACATCATAATACTTTAATTCAACTTTGTTGTAATTAATTGAATGCATTTTAAGACTGCTATCTGTTTTTCGGAATTGTGATTGTACCTTCTAAAAATCAAAGAATGTAGCTCTAGAAAATATCAAAAATAAATGTAAAAGAATGGTAAATAAATGTACAAATATGATAATATATAAAGTAAAATTGTAGATAAATAAAATTATATATATAAATAAGTAAAAATCTTATAATAATAAATCTTTAATCTATCAACTATGAAAGAAAGATTTAATCATTGTAATTTAACACTCTGTTTAATGCTATTTTATTTTATTTTTTTTATAATGCTTCAAATTTAACGATTAATATTTGTTAATTAATTCTCTGTTTTGTTATCTGTGTTATTAAGGATTGAAACTCCTGTAGTCAAGATGAGATATTGCAATAAGTTGGCAAAGTTTTAAAAACATACTGAGCAAAAGATAAATTAAATCTTTTTTTTTATCTTGTATAAGAACAAAATAAATAAATATATATATATGTTATGTGAAGTAAAACAAATAGAAATAGAAATTTTATAGTACAAAGGGAAAATTTCAAATCTTTGAGTATTTAAATTCTGTTTAACAAAAATCTTAATTTATCTCAACTGAAAACTAAACTACAAAAACATTATACTTAAAAAAAAAAAAAAAAAGTATTACTATACGAAAGTATTAAAATGCTGGCGAGATTCTGAACTTCATTTAAACATAAAATATAAAAATGTTTTCTTAATTGAAACAAATATTTGCTTAGTCCTACAATTATACATTTATCTTAAAACTACCCCCTTTTTTTTGCCTATTAAATTATTTTGTATTTTATCCATTTCAAACTATGGATTAAATGTTATTTTCTTTTTTTAAATATATTGTTGCAATTGTGGCATTTATTTTTTTTTCTATTAAATTATTCTTTTTTTGGTTATTATTACTTCATTCATTCCAAACCATTGATGGATAAAATTGTGGCAAGTTGTACGACTCCATTGGGGTAGTTGCTGTTTCCCATTTCTCTCCCTGCACGCAAACATGTCATTAAAAACATTTTGACATTCTCTTTATTATATGACACATTTTTGTCAGGAATTTTAAATAAGTTAAAAACATTAATTCAGCAACATTTAGTTATTTGAAATTTAAAATTTGGAAAATTTGTCATAATTTATAAGTGCTGTTTGATTTTACTGCCTTGTTTTTGAAATAAGATTCATTTAGTCATTCTTTAAGAAAATGTCGTAGACTCCCGAATTTAAAAGTCTTTCTCCAAACCATTTTCTTAACCAACTGAAATAGCCTTAAATTAACAAATTTAATTTCATAAACTATTTTTAGAACACTTCCTGAAAGATTTTTTTGCTACATCGACATTAAAATAGAAAATAAGTAGTTAAAAGATAGCACATACTTCATTCTCCAAATACTGGATTCGCTTTTAAAGTATACTTGACTTGCCTTCCTTTACCAAAGATTTTATACAATTTGGTTGGTTGGGAATGATAAATGTCTGAACAGGCTTACATATACATAAGGTAGATTTGCAGCTTGCAAGCAGTGACTCTAAAATGCAAGGCTGTTCATAGAACCAATAGATGGCAGCACTAGGTAGTTCAATCATTGGCAGGAAAAATTTTAAAAAATCCCTTTTCGGCAAGCTTAAAGGCAAAGGTAGATTCCTTTACGTTAATGTTACAAAAGTAAAGAAATATTACATATGCATTAACACATACTTGGCCAATGGCATTGTTCCCACACATTGCATTATTTACGTCGCTATTCTATTTTTAAGAAATTTAATTATCAACTACTACTATTCATTCTACTTAAAATTTTAGGCTAGATTTATTGGTCAGTAAATGTTTCAATTTTTTTTTTTTTTTAAATCCAAGCTCATAATCATTCAACAAACAGAAGCCATAAAGATATACAATTCGGGGACAAAACTTGCGACTTAGCAATGGAATTTGTGATTTGGCGGCAAAATTTGATAGTAGGCGATGAAACTTTTGACTTGGCGACGAAATTAGTTATTTGATGACAAAATTTGGCGAGCTTGGCGATGAAAACTTGCAGCTTTGGCGTCATTATACTTTCTTCCCGCGCAAAAACCTCATATCTCTTCTCAGACCAATATCTTGTTTCCACAAGATAAAAAGTCAAATGAAGTTGTAACGTATTATTCTCAATTTCAATCGTAAATTTAAATTCTTGCGTAAACCGGTGTTCTAAACTATTCACCACAAACAATATTTTTACCAAGACTAACGTATTATTTTAATTTTACATTACCATCTTTTTATTAACTTTGATCCTTGTTTGTTTGTTTGTCCGGTACAAATCTTGCAATCTATTTTTAACTAACTTCCCTTCTAGCTACATTTGAAACTTTCACAGTAGCTCAGAACCCGGTGATAACACGATACTTCAAGTCAGATTTTCGAATTTTGATTTGTTTTCTTTTAATTAATTAAAATATGGAAATAATAACCTCCTATAATAGCATATAAATAGCCATTAAAATATTAGCTATAATTTAATTGTTGCCAAAAAGAAATTACGAGTTCATTTTCTTTCGACATAAAAATAAATACATTTAATTAAACGTGACCGTTAAAAAATTGTAAAAAGTTAAATTATGCATCTTACAGAAATTGACGTCATTATCACTTTAAAAATTTTATTTTCTGTAACAATTTCAAAGCTGTAGAAAAAAAAATCTTTAACTTCCATTTTCGAATGTAAACATAAGCATTTTATTTCAAAGGGTTATATTTGCACAATAAATATCCAACTAATATACTAATTAAAAGGAAAATAATAAATATTCTAACATAATTTGAAGTCAAATTTGTTTTCAAATGTCTAAATAAAGTGTCGGATATAAAATATTAATATATTGCAGCGGAATATTTGATATGAGTCGTCCTTGGTAGAAAAAAAAAAAAAAATTCGCCAAATTATTTGGCGAACATATTTAGTTGCTTTCAAAAATCATGGTTATTTCAAGAACGTATATTAAGAGCAAGACAAGACAACCCAACCTTCCGCCAACCCGGAGGTTTATGGCGGCCGAAGCCTGGGAGGAGGTGGGAGAGAAGGAACCCATCCACAAACCTGCCGACCGGAGCCGCCGAAACGAACTCGGAGAACCTATTAAGAGCAATCAATAATATGAAACAATATATCGTACAATGCATATTACGAAAATATACATCTAGTATGTATATTTTCGTACTACGTTTTTGATCGCCAAATACAAAAATCGCCAAGGACGACACAGTTTTGAAATTTAAAATTAAAAGCTTATCAATTTTACAGCAAAAGTAACTCAATCTAACACATGTAGACAAAACTTATATATAACTATATCCAAATATGGGGATTAAAATCACGAAATATTTTTTCTTAATTTTTAATAATTTTTACAAAAAATCCAGTGGATAATTAACATAGGAAATTTTTTTTTGGCCCTACTGACGGTTAGTGACGTCACACTTCACTTGCGTATAGCTATGATTCAACGATTCAACTGAAAATTTAAAAACATGGTATATAAGGAAAGGGCACATGACGTCACTCGCAATCAAATTATGGGTTAAGTGGCAAAACATTGGTATTTCCACCAATAGAGATGATCTTTTGCCACTCGAGAGTGGCAAAGATTGGTTGACGGAGCGTTTGTTTGTAAACATGCCCTTTCCTTATAAAAAGTTTTTTTTTTATCTTATAATTATTTTTAAATGATTAATTAAAGCTTTTACCATGGTTTTTATATTTTCAGCTATCCTTTTTATTATCGTTTGCACGTGACGTAAGCATCAGATTATAAATTTAAGCAATTAAAGCTAAAGAAAAGTCGGCTTCATTACAATTGACGAAAAATCACTTTTTAACTTGTAACTTTTAAGCAATTGAAGTTATCGAAAAAGTTTAAATACAAAAATTGTTCTTTAGGGTAAGGCGGTAATTCACCTGATTTGAAGTATTTTCCTATTTTCAATATTAAAGAAATTATGATCAAATGAAAATTTCCACCCCCCCCACCATTTCCACCCCCTTTGAGCTGGCTACCCCATCTACGAACTCGACCGAGCTTTTTACTGTCCTGACAACATATCCCCAGCTGGTTAAATTTAAATAAAAGTTACTCCAGTTATCGTGTTCACAACTTAACATGGGAAAAAGCGTTATACATATATATATATACCTATATATATATATATATATATATATATATATATATATATATATATATATATAAACTTTTGAACGGAGGGTGGTTTTGGGTTCTAGGGGTCATGATCGGTGAAGATATGAAGAAATTTTCCAGAAGTCGTGTCATGAGAACCATTGCAATAGGTAGATCTCCTATAAGGAATCTACCTAAAAATATATACTTTAAAATAGGATTACATAGACTTAAAATGACCAATGTTGTCTATATTTTTCTGTGATCATTACCAAATCTACAGATGACTGGATGCTTCACCACTGGGATAGAATTTTTTTTTTTTTTTTTTTAATGCAGTTGAACCTCATTAACATGAATCTCAAGGGGAAGGAAAAATTTGTTCGTGTTATCAGTAGTTCATGCTATCAGTAACTAAAAAACTAACCTTCATTTTGATGGAGATTGTGGAAAGATTTCATGTTAAAAGTAATTCACGTTAAGTGTGTTCATGTTAACGAGGTTCGGCTGTACATTGTTGCTAATATGACATCACAGTCTTAAGCATAGTGGTTTATATTGGATTTGCGAGAAACACAAAATAAAGACTTCTATTAATAATAAAATTATATAAACAAAATTCTCGTTATAGATATTAAAAACAAATTACATGAATGATGTAAATATCTGTTGGTTATTGAAAATATAACATTTATTTTGTAGTATAAATTTGTAATAGGGTGGAATTATTTTACCTATTTATTTGGTATGTATTCAATATCTTTAATATTGTATAAAGTGCATAATTTGTGTGAGATCTTTAGAGGGTTTCCTTGTTTTAACCAATTGTTATAGAAATCATTTGGATTGATTTAATTGTGTTAAAATATCTGTAAGAATTGAAATTGTTTATTCTTTTAAAATTGATATATTTGCACATAAATTATGTGCACACACACATAATCATTAAATGATCAATATTTTTCTGGAAGTTTTTATTTTTTATCACTTTATTCATTTTATTTAATGAACTTTTCATGAGTAAATGTTAAGTATTCTTTCCCTTCTATATTCATAATTATTTAAATACAAGTTTTTAATTTTTTTTTTTTTTTTTCAGCTCAATGACAGCAAAAAACTGTATTTTGTTTTGAGACATCTGACACATTTAGCTCAAGAAACTATAAGACTGGGAGGCTAGTCTTTTGTCTTGTTTAAAGACTCTCATTTATGTGTTGAATGAGTAGATTAAGGGGTACAGAACATGAATCACTGTTTTTTTTACTCATTTATTTCTTGTTAATAAATTATTTTATACATAAAATGGCATTATATGTAAATACCCTTGTAAAAATATGTGTTTACTTAATGTAATTATTTTAATCTACAAAATCAGGAAAATTCTTTTTTATAATTAAAAAAAAAATATGTATATTTTTAATATAATCTTTTTTCTGCTAAAGTATTTTTAGAAATTTATATGATAAATCATATATGTATATATATATGTGTATGTGTGTGTATCAATGTTTGGCAAATAAGAGCTTGATTTACCCCTCCCCCCCCCCCTTCCTTTCTGTTATGTTTTTTCTAAATGTCTTTGCTTGAATTGTTAAATGAGTTTTAAAGATGTTGACAGTGCATCTTATGCATCACATGACTATTTTGAATTTATGGCAGATAAAACTCTTTAATATCTTACAAAAACATAAGAAAATTTATTTATGAAGTGTGATGATTAAAATTCCTTTAACCCTTTTGGCACAATTATTTTCACATAAATAAACAACTCACAAACAACAACAACAACAAAAAAAAAAAAATCACTAAATCACATATGTTTTTAAAAACAGAAGTAAAATAATATTTTTACTTTCTTCTATATTCAATAGAAGAAAGTATTGGATTCGTAAAAATTTTCGACCTCGGGTTTTTGATGGATTTACACGTTTTGAGAGCTGTAGAACATGATTTGACCATTTTTAGAAAATGTCTGTCTGTTTGTCTGTCAGTCTGTGTGTGTGTGTGACAAAATTTTGTGGCAACTGTATCTCAGGAACTACTGCACAGAATTTCATACAAATTGGTATGTAGTTGCACCTTGACATAAATTAGTGCCTATCAACTTTTGGTAAAAATTGTCTTACAGGTTGTGTTGCCATTCCGCTTTTTCTAAATTTTTAGCATGGTGATATAGGACAAAATTTTGTATAAATGTGCATAAAGAGAATTATTTTTTAGTAATCACTATGAAATTTACAAGAATTATTTATAATAGAGATAGTCAACTGGAAAATTTTTTTTGTATGTGTAGGAGCCTCGCCAACCCCCCTGGGGGGGGGGGAGTCTCCCCTCGAGAGGAGTAAATTTTCAAGATGGGTATATTTCGAAAGTTCTCGTCAATACCTTTAAAACGAATGGTTGAACTATAAATCTGTGATAATTTAAAACAAAGTTATCGATTTTTTTACTTTTAACAAAAAAAAATCGTTTTCTTTTTGTTTTTTTTTATACGAAATTTAACCAAACTTGGTATTTAGTTGGCCCCTGACATAAACAGGTGCTGATTACATTTGGGGATCAATCGCTCAACAGGTGGCACTGTGATCGTATTTTTTCTAAGTTTTTAACATGGCAGTATAGGACAAAATTTCGTATAAATGTACATAATGAGAATTATTCTTAACCTGTGATTGTAAAATTAATATGGATTATTGATAATAGTAATAGTTAATTTGGAAAAAAATTGTGTATGTGGGGGCATCGCTCTCCCCCCCCTAAAAAAATCGGAAAAAAGTAGTAATTTTTTTTTTTACATTGTTACTGAGTGAATTTGTATAGGAAAATATAGAAGAAAATCTTGTGGTGGCCACAGCATACTAGTTTTTTATGATGTAGTACACATATCTGACACACTGGTCATTTTGTTTCAATGCAATTTCAATCTAAATTAGCCTCGTATTTAAAAAAAAAAAAAAAAAAAAAAAACTTTTTTGTGTTTGTTTCTCTTTTCTCTCTCTCTCTTTTTTTTTTCTTTTTGATTGTGTGCTTTTCTGACTGGTTATTACATACTATGTCCTATTGGCTTTTTGTGTCCCCCCCCCCCTCCTTGGGTTTTCCCCTACTTTCAGTCTTACTTTTGCCTCCAAGCTAGTGGATTGTGTTTTGCATGCCACATCCTTTCGAAACTGGTAGTGCTTGTATTAATTTCATGGTGTGTAAAGAATTTTTAAAGTGTAAAATATAAAAACAAATTGCCAATGGTGCCAAAAGGGTTAACATACTATATATATATTTATTGAATCACAAATTGATACTTAGTAAATATATGGTATAAAATAGAGGAACAATTATCAGAATTCATCAAAATTGATTGATCCTAGATATTTTAAAATTTGAATATCTGGGTGGATCTTATATGATATTAGTAAGAATGTCTCTCTCTCTCTCTCTCTCTCTCTTTTTTTTTTTTTTTTTGTATATAATGTGTTCTTCTGTGCCTTAATAATTCCTTATCTTACTTTATCTGCATTTAAGTATGATATTATAAATACTTTTGATACTTTGTTTTTGAGTTATTTTTATTTGTCATCTCATGTGATCTGTACAATCTTGAAAAATCAACATGTTAGCTGTAAATATATATCTAATTTACTTTTAAGAAGATAGAAATTAAAGCCGAATTGGAAAACTGAATTTTTATTTGTCAGTGGCTGGTAGATTCTTTTAGTTCTTTCGCAATTTTTTGTAGAATTATCTATTCACTGCTAGGAGACAAAAATCACTTTTTTTTTTTCAAAGTTGGCTTTCAAAATAGGAGATTATTTCACTATAATTGACCAAAATTTCTGTTTGTTTTATGTGTAACTTACAAAATATGTCACATCTTTGCAGATGAATTGTGGATGAAAATATGGAATCACTTTGTCACTGCCTGACTTAATTTGTGTTTTAATTATCAAAAAAGAAATGTAATATTCCCTTTGTTAATTAATAAATTTTGGGTTTATAAAGGTGTCAGGAGAAAAAAGTGGCAAGTTAAGTATTCACTTTATTTTTGTTTAGTCACTTCATGGCAAGTGGCGAACGGGTTTTTCAGGTCTAATTGAAATTGAAAGTATTTTAGATTATTACATGGATATAACAAATATGTTGTACAGAATTCTAATACTCAAAAGTAAAGAGGAAAAATACTTTAATTTTGTGTTTATGAAAAATAAAAATCTGCTAGTGAAAATTTAAATATCACTAGCAGAAGCATTAATTAGAATTGAACATTTTAATTAATGCTTCTCTGTTAACCCATTCATGCCCACGCCATTTTCTTTCTTTCTTTTTTTTTTTTTTTTACCCCTTTGCGGCGCAAGACAATTCGGATCATTTAAATTATACTGCCACCGGAATTCATGAACTAAATTAAACTAAAAGAAATTTTTAATTTTAAAGTTAAAAAACCCGGCCTTTTCTGCTATGTTATAAACGTAAATTTTTGCTAAAAAATTTCCGGGATGAATTTTTGCAGCTGGATCTTAAATTTTGCGTCCTCGCAGCGAGGACAGCGCACGTTAAGGGGTTAAAGTCATTTTACTGGGATAAGTTTTATATTTTTTTAAGTTGTTAAGCGCTAGCAATGTTAAAATTTATCAGCAATACTGAGAAACTGATTTTCGTCTATGTAGTAAATTTGTAGCAATAAATAAGCTATTCAGAAGTAATAAACTGACTGTGTATACGTGTTCATGTCCATGAAAGGGTTAAACTGTACTGTAAGTCTCAATGTAATGTATGAATGTTTATATATATATATCATGTCCCTTGAAATACTGAGTGCATGATTTCCAAATGTAATTTTTTTTTTTTTTTTTTTTGTGTAAAAAATTTAAAAAATCAAATTGTTATAATTTGAATCTTACCTACATTACCTATGAAAATTTAAAAAAAATCGTTTTCCTATTAAACTATGAATCGTGTGTTATGTTGAATATTTGTAAACACTTTAAATTATTATTTCCCAAAATGATTTGTATGGAATTGAAGTAGAATTTAGTAGTTGGTAAGTGTATAATATAGTGTAGTTGATTTAAAAAAATATATATTCAAATTCAGGGTTCCTTCTGGTCAGGAAGAACCTAAAAAATCTGGAAAAGTCAGGAAATTTGAAATTAATGAAAAAATGTCAGGGAAAATTATAAATATTGCCAGAAAACCTGGAAAAGGCTTTTTGAGTATGCAATTTAAAATGTACTATGTTATCTTTTATGTCATGAACCAAATTTTTCGATTTGGAAAAGTCAGGTAATTTTATTTTTGAAATGAAATGGGAACTCTGTATATTTGGTGATTTAAGTAAAGTTACCATCTTTTTTTTATTATCATTATTTGTAGACAGAAACTTCAGTGCAACATTTGTAAATACAGTGAAACTTGTGCAATGGCTGTACTACATGAGAAACTTTTCTTCAACATTTAATGCTGCATAGTATAATAAACTTTTTCGAGTTGTGGTCGAAAAAATTGAAAATGTGCAAAGTTTAATGGCTATATCACACAGGAGCATATATACTCAACACAACATTATACGCAACATGTTCACTATGCTGAACGAACGAGAAACCGGTCAGCTGTCCGTAGGTTTCCCCCAAATTGATAGCATGATGTATTCCCTTCTCTAAATGTGTTCCAGGAAAAAAGCCTGTTTATTCCTCCTATTGGTCAATTTTTATCAGCACGCTCAACATACTCAGCTTTTTCTAAACGGTTTTGTGAAAGTTGATCATCCAAAAACTTGCTGTCTTTGAACAAAATCAGGCTGAGTATGTTGGGTATAATGCTGTGTTTAGTAAAATGCTGAACGAAAGTCTCTCGTGTGATATGACCATAAATCTTCCCATACGTCACTGTGTTGTGTTGAGTGAAATGTTGAATGAAAGTCTTTTGTATGATTTGGCCATAAATTGACCATCAGCAGTGCAAATGTTTACTAGTTAACCCTTTATCTACTGACGGTACTTTAAAGTACCATTACTTTAAAAAGAGTTTAAAATCAAATTTATAGAAGGAATGTCAAATATATTTATAAGAAAGGAACATATGTACCTCACTTTAGTTTCACTACAAAGCATTAAACGATACGTATAGCCATTTTTAAACAAAGGATTTTATGGAGTGCACTTGCTGTTTTTGCTTGATATTTTTAACGATCTTTATGTGTGTTATAATTAATTCCTATATTATTTCAAGAATATCCCACTAATCTTAGAAAAAATATGAGGAACCTAAAAAGTAAATATTTCTTTACACTTTTCATGTCGAAATACTTTTTTCGACCTCTATGTATCAGTGGTACACTAAAATGCCACATTACAAAATTATCATTATTTACTTTGATCAGGTGATATGAATGATTTTTAATGTATAAATCTTTAGTAACTAAAAATATATGTTTCAAACACAATTTTTGTCTGTTTCAAAATGCAGTAGATAAAGGGTTAACTAATGGCCATATCACGTGAGAGATCTCTCCCAACTTTTTACACATGATGAACTTTTCTGAGCGATGGTAAAAAAAGTTAATTACCTGCTGACCTTGAATCTTACCTATACGCTGCTGTGTTGTGTGAAATATTGTGCAAAAATCTCTTGCGTGATACAGCCATTACGCAGAACAACTTATAAAGGTGCATGTTATATCACTGGAAAAAATTGCATTTATTTAACAGCTATGCATATAATAGGTAAATTATATTTTAATTAAACAATATAAATAGCTTTCTATTAGTAATGTATGATATGTAGATAATAAAATCTGTTCTTGTTCTACGGTTTGTAATAATATGCAATCTAATAAAAATTTAAGCTATAATGTAGCACAAACTGTTTATTTTATTTTTACTGTTTTTTAAAATAACATGCAAGTCTTTAGCATTAAACTTTTTCAGTTATTTTGACAAAAATGAATTCCTTGCTTATAGATCAATGTAATGTTTCTGCAAAAGTTATCACAGTGATTTGAAATCAAAATTAGACTGAAATGAACACTAATCTAATCCTCACCTCTCCATTTTTTTTTTTTTTTTTTTTTTTTTTCGAAGAAAATAATGGTCAAGTTACACACAGAGGAACCTTGTGTAGTAGATTACACTAATTTCTTCTACAATTGGTGGCACTTTCTGTGGTCAATATTCAAGATAGACAAGTGATCAGCATATACAGGGTTCGCTTATTGTATTTATATATAGCAACAATCATACAAAATTAGAGTCTAACGTGTTTACAAGTCAATTGAACACATCTAGGGTATATTAAAATTAATTTTATTGACTTACTATAGTTGGGGAAAAACCATAATTGACTTTTTCTTCTTCATTATAAAGCACTAAAATTAAAAAAGATTTGATTGTTAAAAAATTTCCAAATTTCCCTGTTTTGCAAAAATTTTGAAATCCCCAATTTTTCAAATTCCCTCAGTTTGCGTGTGTGCACAATGCTTGCATAAGAATTTGTAATTTTTTTTATTCATTTTTAAAAATAGAAGTTTTACTTCACGAAGACACTACCTGTGTCATTGACAACCAAACCCCATGTTACTAGATGGGGGAAATTGACTATAGAATTACTCATTACCTAATGTACTTATTCAAATTCTATTTTCACATTCTGATGAGTCATAACTCTTTTGTGAAAAATTGATATTTTTCTCTTTTTAATATTGTTACGAATTTGTAAATAATTCGCAGTTATTTTTATGTAAATTCATTCAAATATACTTAGTCAGGTGATAAAATGTCAATTTTCTGCATTTCTAGCTCTTTTTCGTGTTAAAATAGCTAATTTTCCCTTAAAAAGCTCAAATAAGGCAGATAATGGATTTGGTGCCAAATTTGGCAACTTTTTGCTCCTTCAGGGTTCATACTCATCAGGGAAAACCTGGAAAACAGGGAATACTCAAGGAATTTGAAATTTGTTAAAAAAAAATCAGGGAAAATAAAAATTTTCATTAAAAGTCAGGGAAAATCAGTTATAAAACCTGGAAAAACATTTTTTTTTCTCTCTCAAGTTATGTTTTTCTTTTTTAGCTTCGTATCAAAATTTGAATGATTAATTATTGTGAAAATACGCATATAAATAATGATTTCTACCTGAATTTCTAGCATGATCGGCAGTAATATGACATCATACAGCAGAAGTAGTTGTATTTTATCCTGTCTAGAGAAGTGTTTCTTGTAATATGTCGCTAATATTTTCTTGAAAATTGTCTGGGAACTCAGGGAATTTTTTCCCCATATTTGAGTATGAACCCTGTCCTTGGAGATTTTTTTTTTGGCGACCTTGGTAAGAAAATCCTTATTATCGATATACCAAAGATGGAAGCTCTAACATGATTGGCTTACAAGATACTGGAAATGTCCAGATTTTTCTACGCAGGTATTTAAAGAGTTGCATCTCGTCAAATCAGTCAGTCTCAGATTAGTTTTTGCCAATGCTCCATTGCTTCTGAAAGAGCCCTGAGCATCTTTGAATTGTAGTCAATTGATATATGTGTTAATGCTATACAGTTCGTACTATGGATTTACTATTGACAGCTGTTATATTTTAGCTGTGTTTACTATGGTGAAATTGAAGTTGATACCTGGTTTATAGACCTGTATTCTTCTGGAATTTTCTGTAAATAAACTTCTGAGCTTCTGCAAGTTTTGCCTTTCATTCTCTTCTCGGGCAACTTATGAACCCCCACATATGCAACAATATTTTATTTTGGAGCTAAAAAGATGCATTTAATTCATATTTTGCATATTTCAGAGGTGAAACTTTTCAGAGACTATGCATAAATTCGGGGGGTTTTAAAAATATTTCATGTTAAATTGTTTTCTTAGAAATTTTCAATTTTTAACATTCAATTTGCTTTATAATATATTAAAATCTCCCCAAATATCACTTATTGTGCATATAAATAAATAATTTTAATAATAGCCACATGTGATATATCATTAATAAGTTTTGCACTGTCATTAATTCTCCATGCAAGTAGTGGCTTTCAAGTATTTTGTGTGCTTAGATAGTTTCACCTCTGATTATTTTAGCTTCAAAATAAGATATTAAAAAAAAATTTTAAATACAAATAAAAATTCAATATTTGTTAATTTTCTAAATGAGAAAACGGAATTTATAAAGATACACTAGCAGGCTTTGCAGTGTTCCTAAACTTTTATGATTATTTTATTATATTGCCACCACTATTTTAAAACAATATTTTATTAATTTTAGAAAATTTGGAGTAGAAGGATGATTTTTATACAAACTATGTGAAAAATATCAGAGCCGGGAATCAAACCTGGGCCTTCCGCTTAACGCGCGGATGCTCTACCACTGAGCTACCCTGGGTGATAACCAGCTAGGCATTTCTCACATAATATTCATTGGCATTCGATTCCCGGATCTGGTATTTTTCACATACTTGGTATAAAAATCATCCTTCCACTCCAAATTTTCTAAAATTAATTAAGGTTGATAAATAAAGACTTTATAAATATTTTATTACATAATATCTTAGCATTAAAACATTTAAAGAAAATTTTTTTTATTGACAATAGTAGTGACAATATAATAAAATGTGAGTAAAATTTTAGGAACACTGCAAAGCCTGCACTAGGTAATGAGCAATTCTATAAATAAATTTGCCCTTAGAATAACATGCACTTTGACTATCAGTGGGGACATACAAAAAATGTTTTGTTAAATTACGCAAATTATTTCTTTGTTTAAACCAAACAATTTTATTACTTTCTTCTATATGTAATATAGAGAAAGTATTTGAATCGTAAAAATTTTTGACCTCGGGTTTTTGATGAATTTACACGTTTTGAGAGCTGTAGAACACGATTTGGCCATTTTTAGAAAATTTCTGTCTGTCTGTCTGTGTGTGTGACAAAATTTTGTGGCAACTGTATCTCAAGAACTATTGCACAGAATTTCATACAAATTGGTATGTAGTTGCACCTTGACATAAATTAGTGCCTATCAACTTTTGGTAAAAATTGTCTTACAGGTTGCGTTGCCATCCCACTTTTTCTAAATTTTTAACATGGTGATATAGGACAAAATTTTGTATAAATGTGCATAAAGAGAATTATTTTTTAGTAATCATTATGAAATTTACAAGAATTATTTATAATAGAGATAGTCAACTGGGAAAAAAAATTTGTATGCGTAGGAGCCTCGCCACCCCCCCTGGGGGGGAAGCCCCCTTTTGAGGGGAGTAAATTTTCAAGATGGGTATCTTTCGAAAGGTCTCATCAATACCTTTAAAACGAATGGTTGAACTATAAATCTGTGATAATTTAAAACAAAGTTATCGATTTTTTTTTTTACTTTTAACGAAAAAAAAACCTTAGAAAAAAACCTTTTTTTTTTAAACGAAATTTAACCAGACTTGAGGCTGATTAGATTTGGGGATCAATCGCTCAACAGGTGGCGCTGTGATAGTATTTTTTCTAAATTTTTAACATGGCAGTATAGGAAAAAATTTCGTATATGTGGTAATTTAAAACAAAGTTATAGATTTTTTTTACTTTTAACAAAAAAAAAAAAAAAAAAAAACTTTGAAAAAAATCATATATATATATTTTTTTTTATATTGTTACTGCGTGAATTTGTATAGGAAAATATAGAAGAAAGTCTTGTGGTGGCCACAACATACTAGTTGATTTAAGCAAACAGTTTTGTTGATTCAGCACATTGTTTGCTCATTGGCTGCTTACAGAGATATCTATGACATAGCTTAAGGAACTACCCATTGATAATTATTTTTCTTTCAACCATATTCTTTTAGATAATCAAAGCAAGTTGATTTATTTAAGGGGTTACACGGGTTTCAACAGCTTAAAAAAAAAAAAAAAAAAAAAAAAAAAATTATCTTTAGAAATTTTACTTCACACATATTTTTTTTTTTTAATAATCCCTGTTCTTTTGAAGTCTTTCAACACTTCAAATTACATTCTGAACAGATTATTTGCCATATCTGTGGATTAAAGCAAAATGTGTGATGATTCAAGAAAAGGGTATATAGAAGAAACTTGTGTAAATTAATGCCAATCAACATTCAGGGTTGCTACACAAATCAGGAGAAAAAATTCCCTGAGTTTTCCCTGTCAGTTTTAGAAGTAAAATAGATTACACACAATCACCCAGCATTAGAATCTAACCTATTTACAAGTCAATTGAACATATTTAGAGTATATTAATTTTATTAACTTACTATAGTTGGGAAAAAAACCATAATTGATTCATTATAAAGCATTAAAATTAAAAAAAATATTTGATTATGAAAATTTTTTCCAATGTTTCTCCAAAAAATTTCAAAATTCGCTGAATTTTCCCTGTTTTTGCAATAAATTTTGAAATTCCCTGAGTTTTCCCTGTTTTTTAATAGATTTTCAAATTCCCTGAGTTTTCCAGGCTTTCCCTGTTTTCCAGGTACCGTAGCAACCCTGCCATTCATTTTCTGGTAATCTTATATACAAATATTGATAATTTTGAAATCAGCAACAATTTCAACTGTTTTAATTCCAAATATTCATTTAGTTCCATATCTGTACCAAGTATTATTGATAGATAAAAAATTAAGGAAAATGCATCAGTAATCAGTGAAATAACAATTAAAATAGTTCATTTTAATAAATCTTATGGATAAAAAATACTTTAATAAAAGCTCTAATAACACCCGATTAATTCATCAGTGGACTTCCGTGAGAACATTTTCTATTTACCATCCAGGACACTATGAGATATTAAATGTCAAATTTAAATTTGTATTAAGGGCTAATATATATTCAAAATTTTGAGCATATAAAAGAGCAACATTTAAACAACAATATTTTATAAAATTTTCATTAAAAAATTTGCAAAATTTAGTCAGATCTTGGTTTTTGGAGACTCTTCAGAGAAATGGTGGTGGAATTCTGAAAAACTAATATGCCAATTTTATTGAAATTTTGTGCACTTCTTTAAAATAGAATTAACTAGTGCTTAAACAAAGGTTTTTTTTTTTTTAATTAAACAAGTGTCTGTCCAGGCAGGATCCTGTTTTTGTGAAAAATTCTACACATAATTTTATGAATCTAAATTCAATGTGAAAATAAAGTTCTTCCAAACTTTTTGGCTAGGGTCCTTCTTTTGTGAAAAATTTAATTTTGCAAAATAAAATTACAATTAAGGCTTCATATTTTAGACAATGACAGTTCATTTTTATAGAGCTAAACTCACTAAGGGTCCTTTTTCAGGATAAATAATTTTGTGAAAGGTCCTTTCTTTTATCAGACCAAGATTTATCTCTGGACCAGGGGTGTTTGTGTTCAAGGTTTACCCCTGATTTCAGGGTTTTTAAATTCATCTGTATTTTCATATTTCCTATAAAGTTATATTTTGCTTTCATTGGTTATTCATTTATTATCCAGGTGATATGTGAATGAAATGTAAGAGGATTGAGAGCTTCTGACCTAAATAGTTTGAGTATTATTTGATATTTTGGGTTTTTTCTAATCTGAGGCTCTAATTTTCAGGGTTTTTACCTTTGAGTCACAATCACTCCTGCTCTGGACAGACACCTGTTTAAATTAGAATTTTTTGCAAAGTTGTACGTAAAAACTGTGCAATTTCCAGTACATTTTACTTCACATATAGCCTTGCAAAATTAGTTGTAATTGAAAAGAAAAAAAGAAAAATCCTTTGTTCAAGCACTAGTCTTTCAGCTTAATCGATCAAAGCAGTTCAGATGTTATTGTGTTCACTCATATAAATACACACACACATACATCACCATAAAAATAGCTTCAAGAGACCTCAAAAAGTATAAATACACCAAAATCAGTGAAATAACAATTATACTGTGTGACAGTTCATTTTAATAAATCTTATGGATAAAAAATACTTCATCAAAAGCTCGAATAACACTCAATTCATCAGTGGACTTCTGTGAGAACTTTTTACATTGACCATCCAGGACTATGAGATATTAAGTGTGAAATTTGTATTAACGGTTTATATAGGTTTTGAATGCTAAAAAAATATATAGATTCAAATTTTTGAGCATATAAAAGAGCAACATTTAAACAATATTTTATATAATTTTCATTAAAAAATTTGAAAATTTCAGTCAGTGGGTCTTGGTTTTCGGAGACCCTTCAGAGCAATGGTGACCTCAAAAAGTATAAATAATTACACCCCAGTGTCAGAAATGCTACGACACGGCGACAGTCGCGGACACAGAAAAATGGCTTGCAGACAGCTTTTGTCTACACTAATAAAAAAATTAGTCCGCAACTTTCGGACACTCTGTCTGTACTAATAAAAAAAAATTGCCTGCAACTTTCGCACAGTTTTTGTCTGCAGTCATAAAAAATTGTCTGCAATTTACGGACATTTTTCGCCCACGACAATGTGCTACCGATGTATGTCTTCGATGCTCTGTGGTAGGAACTGTAGAGCCCCCTATAGGTGCATTGGTAGGAACACACAAAACAGTGCTTAACAAGGGCGACCTAGGAGCCTAGATCTCCCTTGATATGCAACATTATGCGTGTATTCTTTTCTCCTGTTACCGAGATTATATGGGAACATAGAAAAGTGCTAATTTCATTTAAAACTGCTCCAAAACTTCTCCTCCACTTACAAAAATTTCTGTATCAAAACTAAAACTAATACTTTTATTATTAATTATTAATAATTATTTTTATTGTGTTGTGTCAAGCATTGCTATAAAATATTTAATTGAAGGAGTTAAACTTATTATTTTATAATTGTTTATACTATATTGTTCTGTAGTAAAATTGTATTGTGTATTGTTGCACACGAGATCACCACTGTTGTTAAGCTCCCCCCCCCCCCTTCCCCTTGCTATCAGCTTTCAGGCTTTTTGAGTGTAAGTCATTTTCACCCTTGACTACATGCAAATTTTGCAGACAGATTATGAAATTTTAAAAACCTGTTGCAGACAGCTACAAAATTTTCTGTCACTGGGTAATACACCAAAATTACAAGATCGAATTTTTTTCTTGATTGCAATACTTTCCTTACACATATGTATGTTTGGAAAGTAAAAATAGTAGTAATTTTTCTTTTTTTAGTATTCAAAACCCATGTAACTGCTTAACCCTTTCTGACCCAAAACATTTTTACCTTAAAATATTACATTATTCTGTTTTTGCAAACTGAAAGAAAAATATGGACTATAACCGGCATTTGTTGATTGAAAATTGTACTTTATACTTTCTGCTAATTAGCTCGATCGTTCATTTCCTGATTTTATTACATACGACTGTTCCAGATGCAAAAAATGTAAGTGAATGTCTAACCCGCATGATCGTACGGCCTGGGTTAGAAAGAGTTCAGTAAACAAAATTATTTTTAAAATCAAAAAATAAAATTCAGTCAATCTTTTTTTTTTTTTTACGGATAGGTAATAAAGAAACTGTGGGATTAAATTAAGAAAATTTCAATTTTGCCTTTTGAAAAGAAACTATTCTATTAAACAATCAATTCTACCTCTCAAAAATTAGCATCTGTTTTTTTCTTTTATTTATAAACTTTTATATACAAAGGAGGTTTCTTTTCTTCTTTTCACACTTAAAAAAATGATTTTATCTTTCTTCATTAGGTCATAAGGAAATATGTTCTGCCCCATCACTGTAAGAGCAGACTGAAAGAAAAGTCGAAATAAGCGAATGAACAGAAAAGGATTGTATACATTGTCAAGTTTATGTTTCACTTGTGCCTACATTTTTCTCTCGGTGAAAAATTGTGCTATTAATTAGTATTAGAAAATGCTATCACATGATGCCTAAATGTTATTAGGAGTTAGTCATGTATAACAAAAATCGTTAAAAAAAATGGATTACCTTTTTAAAAAATATTTTATAATTGCTCGATAAAAGAAGGATACAAAACCCACTTTACTTTAAAAATACTGCAAGCGAAAGGTTATGAAACAAATACCATCCATCAACTGCTAAAATACCGTACATAATAACCTTTTCTAATACTAGCTGAATTTTTCACCAAGAGATTAAAATAAGCATAAGTGCAACATAAAATTGATAATGTATGAAATCCTTTTCTGCTCATTCTTTTACTTTCAATTTTTCTTTCAGTCTGCTTTTACAGTGACAGAACATATTTTTTCATGCATCTAATGAAGAAAGATACACTCCTTCAAAATGCATTATCTGAATTTTTACTTCCATTACCCAACTATCGTATGTAATGGAAATATTACATTCGGTCAAAAATTTAGATAAAGTTTTTATTTGATTAAGATCTCCTTAATCGAAAAAGTGGTTTTGGGCAATTGGCCAGTATGTATGTGTGTGATGAATCTTCTGACTATCATATCTCAAAAATGAATAAAGATACAAAACTTCAGATTTAAAAACAAGTCCAGTGTAGGAAGATTTTGCTAACATTTGGTGAAAATGGAAGCAGGACTGTAAGTCCATATCTCAAAAACAGCTCTAATAATTGTTGTAAAATATAACAATTATCTGCCCAATATATATATTTCACAGACTATCGAAACATTCTACTTTCGATTCGAACTGTGAAGTCAAATAAATAAGGCATCTGCGAAACCGCTTGCACCTGCATCAGCGTACATGTAATTTTTCATCTGTAGTAGTAATGTAGACTTTTTAATGTTCGGAGCGTCTATTAGCTCCGTAATTCAAATTTATGTTCTTTTTCTTTTCTTAATTCTTTCATTAAATTTCTAAAAAAGGCAAAAAGCTGTCTTCAATTGGTTACATGCTAAATTATTTGAATCTAATGCATATTTCTTTATAAAAGAGTATTACAATGATTTAGCAGTCTAAACAAGAATATAAAGAACGGATGCTCGATTGATGAATATAGGTAAGAAGATTTTCTTAATTATAATTACCTGTAAAATTATTTTATCGAAATATATATAATTAAAATTAAAATATGTGTGACATCTGCATAATAAAGAAATAATGTTCTGTGCTACTGAGGCAATTTAACAACAGATTATGAGACTGAGAACAAAAAAAATGATGTCACACTTTCTATAAAAATAAATTCATTTATATAAATACAAGTATAGTATTCTATTTTAAGATAATATGAAATGGAATATATTAAAATTACAAAAATAATAAATGAATTGAAATAAATTTCGATTAAAAAAAGCATCCGTTCAAAATAGAACTGAAACCAAAAGTTTTGGTTTAAAAAGTATATGTGTTCTAGAAATAAAAAGAAAGAAAGAAAAAAAAAAAAAACAATTGAATTGTAATTAAGTATAATAAGAAAAAAAATATTATATAATCAAAATATTTGCAGTGATTAAATAATAAAGTTAAAATGGCTTTTGCAAAAGATGTTTCAATCATCGACAAATTGAATTCCACGAATTACGATTTATGGAAGTTCAAAATAGAAATGATGTTATGTAAGGAAAATTTGTTTGAATTGATAACAGACGAACCTCACAATCCTATCACTACTGAGTGGACAATAAAGGATCACAAAGCCAAAGCGATTATTAATTTATCGATAGAAGACTATCAAATCGTACACATTAAAAATCTCGCAACAGCTAGGCAAACGTGGGACACTTTGAAAAGAATTCACGAGCGTTCGAATTTATCAAGCAAATTATTTTTGTTGAGAAAGTTATATTCTGCTAAACTAGCAGAGGGTGAAAACCTATCTCAACATCTAACGTACATATATCAGATCCGTGATAGGCTGACCGCTATAGGTGAAGTGATAAATGATGAGCACATGTCAGCTCTTATGCTGTGCTCTCTTCCTCCAAGTTACGATACTTTGATTACAGCAATTGAATCTTGAGATCAGGAAGACTTGACACCAGAATTCATTAGGCGAAAGTTACTAGACGAAGATCTAAAAAGATCGGAAAACAATCAAATAAATAATGAAAGCGCATATAAAATGCACATTAAAAATAAAACACCACCACGAAAGTTTTGCAATTATTGCAAAGAGAGTTTGCATAACAAAAGCAATTGTTGGCATTTAAAAAATAAAGAAAGCAATGAATATAAACACAAAGAGAATAATGACTATAAAAGTCCAAACTATCAAAGTAACTTCTACAACCGCAATAAATATAAAAACAAACAAAGATCAAATATGATACGAGAAACGGAAAATAAAATGAAAAATCTAACTTTTGTGGTAGGAAATTCAAACAGAAACTCGTTCATTGTAGATAGCGGGAGTTCAAGCCATGTATGCAACAGTATGAAAAGGTTCATATCATTTAAAAACAATGATAAAACACAAGTTATGTTAGCCAATGGTCAATCAGTAATCTCACAAGGTTGTGGAGATGTAAAAGTAAAAGTAAAAAATTCTAAAAACGAAACCAAACACATTATACTCTCTTCATTCCTGAAATTGCCATAAATTTAATTTCAATAAAAAAGGCAACCGAGAATGGTTGTCAAGCAATATTTAAAGAGAACACTTGTGAAATTAAATTTAGAAACGAAGAATATATTTTTGCGACAGTAGCTGACAATTTGTATAAAGTTAAAACAAATGATAACATAGAAGAAAAAATAAACATGACACAAACTTGCGATAATAAAAATTGTGTTAAACTATGGCACAGTAGATTAGGACACAAAAATATCACACAAATAAAAGAACTCGTCAGTAAAGACATGGCATTGGGAATTAAACTGAACAATTGTAAACATGATGATAATTGTGAAATTTGCATTATGTCAAAATTAGAAAATGATTCATACCCCAAAGTAGCTACACACAAGACAAAACAAACATTAGATATAATACATTCCGACCTCTGTGGGCCATTCCAGACACCTACGGTGGGTGGAAAGAGTTATTTTCTCACTTTCATAGACGACTACAGCCACTACACTTATATATATCTGTTGAAAAATAAATATGAAGCTTTCGAAAATTACCATGCACTCACTTCCAATATATTTGGAAGAAAAATTAAAATTTTGCATTCTGACAATGGTGGTGAATATATGAATAAAGAGTTTGAAAAATTTCTTCAAAATGAGGGTATACAACACCAACTGATTGTGCCCCATTGTTCTCAACAGAACGGCGTGGCGGAAAGGAAAAACCATACTTTGGTCGAAATGACCAGATGCATGTTAAATGAAAGTCAATTAAACAAAAACTTTTGGGGAGAAGCTTTAATGACAGCAAACTATTTACAAAACAGACTACCAACAAGTGCCCGTGAAAAGACACCATATGAGCTTTGGACTGGTATGAAACCAGACCTCTCAAAATTAAGAACATTTGGCTGCAAAGCTTATGTTTATGTGAACAAAACTGATAGAAAAAAGTTGGACAATAAAGCGAAGCGAGGAATTTTTATGGGTTATGATCTAAAAAGTAAAGGATATAGAATTTATGTAAATAATAACATAAAAATCTGCAGAACTGTGAAATTTCTCGAAGAGCATGAAACTCACGAACATTCTCGAAACATTGACCAAAATGCAATTAATGAAGAATCTAAAATTCCTGTTATTCTAAACAATGAAAATGATGTAACAGAAGAACACAATGAAATACAGAATACACAAACCCTAAGGAGGTCAGATAGAATAATCAAAGGGGTACCACCTGAACGTTTTGTTTTTCTGTCAACTAATACAAGTTATATTGAACCGAAAACATTTGACGATATAGTAAACATGAAAAATCCTATTGAGAGAGAAAATTGGTTAGAAGCAGCGGAAGAAGAAATAAAATCATTAAATAAAAATGAAACATGGGATCTTGTTGATCCTCCACCTAATACAAACATTGTTGGCTCTAAATGGGCTTTTAAAGCAAAATACAATGACTCCAGCAAAATTGAAAAATACAAAGCACGTCTCGTTGCATGAGGTTTTAGTCAAAAGTATGGAACTGATTATGATGAGACTTTTGCCCCAGTGGCTTCTCATACAACAATCAGAACCTTTTTGATAAATGCATTATACAAAAATTTGCAGTTAACTCACGTTGACGTGAAAACCGCTTTCCTACACGGAGAACTAGAAGAAGACATTTTTATGAGCCAGCCAGAAGGCTTCATAACACCAGGACAAGAGAAAAAGGTCTGCAAATTACGAAAAGCCATATATGGCCTCAAACAAGCAGCCAGGTCTTGGAATACCAAAATCAATGATACACTAATCAAATTAAATTTTACTGCCTGTGAATCAGACAAGTGTTTATACAAAAGGACAAAGGAAAATAATACAGTTTACTTACTTATATATGTCGATGACATATTATTGGCAGGAAACAAAAAAGAAATATACGAAGTAATAAAGGAACTTGAAAACTAATTTGAAATCACAAATCTAGGTCAAGTAAACAAATATTTAGGAATATAAATAGAAAGAGGTGATAATGGGACATTAGCTATACATCAGAAAAATAAATGAACTTGTAAACAAATTTAATTTACAAGATTCCAAACCAGTTAACACACCACTTGATCCAGGATACCAGAAAGATGATAAAATTGAAAATATTCTACCAAATAGCACCAAATATCGGCAAGCTGTAGGAGCTTTGTTGTATATAGCAACGTTAAGCAGACCGGACATCTCGGCAGCAGTTAATATACTTAGTCGTAGAAATGAACAACCTAGAGAAAAGGATTGGGAAGCCGCAAAAAGGGTAATTAAATACTTAAACACTACTAAAGACTATAAATTAAAATATAATGTTGATCAAGAACCTATTTTAAAAGTTTTTGCTGACGCTGACTGGCCAAATGACACACTTGATAGAAAATCTACAAGTGGTAACATATACTTGGAAAAAACCCGATTAACTGGACATCCAAGAAACAGAACTGCATAGCACTGTCAACAGCTGAAGCTGAGTATATCTCGGCTGGAAATGCAGCAAAGGAAACAATATCAATATTAAAACTACTAAAAGATCTTGACATGGAACAAAATCAACCAATTGTTATTTATGAAGACAACCAGGCCTGCATTAAACTCACTGAATCTGATAAATACCAAAGTCGCACAAAGCATATTGATATAAAATCATTTAATTAAACACATGTGTGAACAAGGAATTATTAAATTGAAATATATCTCAAGCAAGGATATGACTGCCGATGTGCTCACTAAGGCACTACCTAAAGTGGCATTCATTAAACACAGAGATAAACTGCAACTTATTAAATCATAATATATATTGTGCAAGGTGGAGTGTTGTAAAATATAACAATTATCTGCCCAATATATATATTTCACAGACTATCAAAACATTCTACTTTCGATTCGAACTGTGAAGTCAAATAAATAAGGCATCTGCGCATGCCTGCGAAACCGCTTGCACCTGCATCAGCATACATGTAATTTTTCATCTGTAGTAGTAATGTAGACTTTTTAATGTTCGGAGCGTCTATTAGCTCTGTAAATCAAATTTATGTTCTTTTTATTTTCTTAATTCTTTCATTAAATTTCTAAAAAAGGCAAAAGGCTATGCCTTCAATTGGTTACATGCTGAATTATTTGAATCTAATGCATATTTCTTTATAGAAGAGTATTACAATGATTTAGCTGTCTAAACAAGAATATAAAGAACGGATGCTCGATTGATGAATACAGGTAAGAAGATTTTCTAATTATAATTACCTATAAAATTATTTTATCGAAATATATATAATTAAAATTAAAATATGTGTGACATCTGCGTAATAAAGAAATAATGTTCTGTGCTACTGGGGCAATTTAACAACAATAATTTTCTTTAAAATTGTTGTTTGGTTATTACAGGAAAATTGACAAGTATCCTGACTGTGTAATTTTAGATCACAGAAATTGTTGCTTCAAAAAACAGCTTAACTGATTTCTTTCTTTCTTCTTTTTTTTACTCACTATGTAAACTCTTTTATATGTTTACAACAGATGTATTAATTTGCTCTGATATGAAAATTGTTATATGCCTGTTTTATTAAGTCAGTTTTACGTCTTCATACTACACTATCTACAAAAAGAGTATTATATGATATGCATAGTACTGAGTAATAGAAGTTATGTGGTTGTTAGGCACCAGATTTTTAAAAATAATATTCTGAAGAGTTTAATGTTTTTACAATTGAGTTTGTCCACTAGCTTTTCAAATCTTTATTGAAGACATATTTAGATAGGTAAAAATGCAGCATAAAATGATAATGTACATAGCCCTTTTCATTTTCAGTCTGCCTTCTGTTTTTGCAGTGACATAACATGCATTCTTATGAACTTAAGGGCCCTCTTTACTCACTGCCGCCGGAAGCTGAAGCTAATGTTATTCTATGGGAAATTTTTCTTTACAAATAACTTATTAACTAATGCATATTTTTAAATTCTGTTTCCACATTCTGAAAATTCCCGGCTGTTAAACTGACAGACCTTTTTTTAAAAATTATTTTTTTACTTTTTTATATTTTATTTTGAATCTGCGAAATACGAATTTTCAATATCTGAATTTTTTTCATTTTGCAATTTCAAAATAAAATATTAAAAATTAAAAAAATACATTTTTAAAAAAGGTCCGTCAATTTAACAGTTGGGAATTTTTTGAATGTGAAAACAGAATTTAAACATATGTATTAGTTAATAAATTATTTGTAAAGAAAATTTCCCCGTAGAATAACATTGGCTCGGGCTTCCGGCGACGGTAAGTGAAGAGGGCCGTTAATGAAGAAAAATACATTCTATCAAAGACAGAACTTGCTTTCTCATGCACCTAATAAAGAAAGATATAAATGCACTCTCTCAAAATACTTTATCTGAATTTTTTTATTGCTATTCTAAAGAAGAGCCTGGTTTCTTTACAATGGAATTGGTGAACCATTCCATTCAAATTCCAGCAGTTCAAATCTTAAGTGAAAACATAGTTTAAAAATTTGAACTATTAATCTATGGCTTTAATTGATTCTTGTTTTTATCAAACCTAGAATATTTTATTAGAATGAGACAAAAAGTTCTTTTCTTTTCAATCACCTAAGATAAAAATAATAATAAAATGAAAAAAAAAAAAAAAAAAAATTTATTTCTTCATGGATAATTTATTTTGCATAAATTTTACAAAAAGTATCAAAAGCCAATTTCTAAGTATAGTTCCTGAATATAAAAAATAATAATAATAATAAAGCATATGTATATTTATATACACATTTAATAAGCTGAAAAAAGAAATCTTATCAATTCTTTCTGTCATACCACCTGTTTATCACACAATTAGACACTCTCTTTGGATTTTACACTTTCTAACAAAAGTTTAGTTGCCAAATCACTATCATTTCTCATGAAATGCTTCCATTCTGAATTTTTGAAAATTTTGTTAGCATTTTCATTGAAAAAATATTGAACAAAAGAGATTAATTCTGTCTCCTTGTATTTTTCTGCAAACACAGCAATCTCACATATATTTTCCACAGACAAACACTGCATCAGATATTCTATGCAAAATGCTTTGAGGTCTTCGACATCATATTTATCCGCTGTGTAATAGAGAGACAGTGTACTGTTGACAGATAAATTTTCTAGTTCACCACTGTACAGATACACCAAGAATTCCTGGAAAGAATCTGGATCACAGTCCAATACAGTGATGACTCCAGTTTTTTTCTCTAATGTGTCATGCCTGAAGGTAGCAGCAAAGACCTTAGATCGTGCTATCAAAACTGACCGGTGAGCTTTAAACTCTTTGTCCTTTACTTTAAATGTTACATCACAGCTCTCTTGGTTCTGGAAAAGAGCTCTAAAGTTGGCTGACAATTTGTCTAATCCTAAAAATAAAATAAAATAAATAAATAAAGTTTTAATTATAAGTAATTTAAGAAACACCGTAGTGATATATACACCACAGTCTCTCTTGCATTTTACAAATAGCATAATTTATGCAATCTGCAACAATATTTGTTTAGACACTGCACAAGATACAATATAATATTATTAAGCAAATGAGACATTTGTTTGTTATTGTTCTTATACACTGTTGTCTGAATTTTATAATTATCTTATGCACAGGTGAAAAATTCACTGAAAATCTCACTGAAACCACTCAGCAATATGAAGTTGAAAACATAGAATAGCACAAGATAGTATGCCACACAGCAGAATTTTCTGCAGCAAACTGAAATTTATCTGTGCGTCAAAAATGTTGGACCAGGTTTATTGCTGGACTAAATAACAGCAATTCATAAAATGAACAAGATTTGTATTTTCAAAAAAAAAATATATATATATATACAGGGTGAGTTTGACATAATCTGTCAAACAAAAGCAGGTGATAGAACAGCCCATGGGGAGCATAAAACACCATAGAAACCCTGTCCTATCTCTAACCGTTTCCGAGTTATGGTAGATAGAAGAAAAAATCTGTTTTTTTTTCCATCCCGTCTGAAAAAACCCCGAATTTGTGAGCTTTCTGAAAGACTTACATGCAAAATAAGCACATATTTGGAAAGAGCAGAAAGAAATCCTATCGAGTGACACCATTTACATCAGGATACCTTAATTTGATGGCGAGCTACAAGCGCTAAAACATTGATGAAGTTAATAAAATCGAGTTGTCGCCAAATTCTTTAACCGGCAATTCTGCAAACACCGTTCAAGCTACAATCGGTCAAATTTATCAAAAACTTCTCCATTCCACAAGCTTTAGAATGAGCCCACAACAAACCATATCGGTGTTCCAGTTCAGGAGAAATTTAGCCTTTTGTTTGAAATACATTAATCACTGAAGTCGACGTTTGTCGAGAAGGAAACTAACAGGTGCCATGGTCGTTCCTGATTTCATGTCTGCCTTCAGCCCGCTGTTTTGTCAGAGGCAAAAAAGAAAGTTTTAAAGACAAACAAGAAAAGTAACAGTTGTATTAAGTTTACAAACACAATGGAATGGAAACAAAAGAAGTATGACATTTCTCATGTCTTTCACAAAGGAAAATGCAAAAAAATAAATAAAAAAAAATAACGCATCTTTCACAAAGGAATATGCAAAAAAAATGACGTATATCACGTTTATGATTAAAGCAGATATGCATTTAAAAGGATGCGTGAAGTTTAGTGCTGCTGCTGAAATTGGTCACCCCCACACCTGATACATGCCCTTGCCTGCTTACAAACGGAAAGCACAGTAGCTCTTATCGAAAGCTCATCCCTCATTTTATTGTTGCATTATCGAGCCGGCTGCTTAAATCTTGCAAACTGGTAACTTCTGTGCGGTAAATTTCTTGCTTCAAACTAAAAACATAGAAGTCAAATGGAGTGAGATCTGGCGATCTAGGTGGCCAAGGAATTGGTCCATTACGACCAATCCATCGCGGATACTGTTGAGTCAAGAAGTCCCAAACGGCATTGGAAGAATGTGCAGGGGCCCGATTGTGTTGGAAAATGATTTTCACTCATTGGGGTACAGGAATGACATCAAGTAATCCTGGAAGATGATGTTCCAGAAACTCCAAATATGTATTGCTTGTCAGATGACCTTGGAACACATGTGAACCTATCAAGTGATCGCCAACCACTCCAAGCCAAACATTGAAGCTGAATCGCATCTGGAACGATGAGTTTCGTGTTACAAATGGATTTTGTTGAGCGTAATGATGGCAGTTATGTAAATTTAACATGCCATCCCGAGTGAAAAGTGACTCATCTGTCCACAGTATCATTCTAAGGAAATGGTGTTCCTCAATATCTCGCTCTAAAAGCCAGCGGCAGAATGTTACCCACTTTTGGAAATCTGAGCGGCGTAATTCTTGTACCAGTGTGAAGTGGTATGGATAATACTGGTTTTTGCGCAAAACATTCATTACTTTACTTTGGGAGATTCCACCTTCTCTCACAAGTATGCGTGAACTCATATTTGGATTTTCCTTCACTCAGTCGAGTACGGTCGAGTGGCGGAGCAGCGACCATGGCACCTTTCGAACACCACACCGAACGACCCACTCTCCCTAAGCCTTCGATGAATTACGGCAAATACAGCACGGTTGGACGCACGACGATGTGGATAACATAGATGGCACTCTCCTTCGGCTCTCCAAGAGTTACGATCACAAAATCCAAACACAAAATGCATATCCGCATACTTTGCATTTGTAAAAATAGGCATATCAGTTTACAAGTTGGAAAGTATGACAATTTGATCCCTGTGATGACTTCAATTGAAAATAAAATTCAGAAGGGTAAACAAAAAGGGATAAAATTTCAATATTAATTTACAAAAGTAGAAGAAAAAAAGTTATATGGAATAAGAACCAACTTGGTTAATTTGTACCAATGTAGGAAAATATACTAAGTACGAACTAAGATAGAGCAAGTAGACGTGAGAGCAGCGTGACAGGAATCGGCCGAGCTCAGGCAAAGTCCAGAAAATGCTAAAGCAATAGGCAGCATAAAACGTAAAAGAAGCTGACGTTACAGATTGACTTGTCTTTTGTACCTGCGAGTGGGATGCTCACACAGGGAGGTTGGAATACATCTGCATATCACTAAGAGTCCATATGCAAATAGTCACGAATATGCATACGTTCTGTCAGACACTTTAAGGTCTGTCTTAAATAAACTTTATATTAAGCAGATAAATACTGCAGTAGAATTATTTAAGTTTAGAGGATTTTGATTGAACTAATTTGACTAGTATGTAAAAAAGGTGTTAGACTCAGTAAATACAAAAATTTTTAAAACGAAAAGAATTTATTCATGAGAACATAATAAATTCAAAGAAACATTTATAACAATAACTAGAAAACAATTTAATATAAATGTATAACAATTTGTAAAACAAGGTTATTCTCAACAACAATTCAAAATTATATTACCTTTCATTAACATTTACGTTGGTGGTAGATACATGAAGGCAAAGACTTTGCAATTCGCTTTAGTTCATTTACATGGTCGCCATATGACCAATGTGGAAAAATAGAACACAAAATATTACATCACATTTGACATAGGCTACTATGAAGAACGATCAATCACACACCACGTAATGTAGATGACATATTGGAGAAAACCGAAACTTATTGTAGATCAAAACTTATAACGAAACTCATCGAATATCGCGATCACCAAATGACCAGCGAATGCCACTGAATTGAAGAAAAAAAGTCAACTGAACGATTTCAAATTTCATGGTCGCCAAATGACCAATGAATAGAACATGTAAAAGGATCTAAACTCAGTTTAACTTTTAATAGAAGATTCAAATCAATTCGCGGTTGCCGCATGACCAACGATATCACAATGACCAGGAGAAACAAAGTTCAGAAAAACTTGGCATAAATAAGTCCTCACGAAAACTAACTATTCATTTAAACTTCTGAAGAAAATATTGTAGATTGAAAAAAATTCTAAACGTAACAATTGTAAACAGTATTCAACATCATCAAACTTTTAAACTTAACAGAACAATTCAACAATCGATTTACTTTATATTTAAATTTAAGTTCAGCATATAAAACATGAGCAGTCCACAATTTATACCCATAATTCAGAACAGCCGCCAGCAGCTACTCAACGGAACTGGGACTCCAAGCCAAAACTAGCTGAAGCTCATTGAAACTGGAACTGAACTCAGCTGAAACTGAAGTATCTCCAAACATCACGGCCTTATATACTATTCAACACAAGTTGATCTGCATAATAACATTGACTGCCGCGCCACGACATCCGGTGGTGAAAACCAAAACATAATTTAAAATAACAATTCCCAAGAAGTGGCAACAGCACAAATAGAAAAGCTTATGCAGACTGGAAATGGCAACGCCGATATAGTAAACAGAATAACGATGTTTGTAAGATGAAAGCAAAGTAGCTTTAAATATGAAAAAGGATTTAATAAAATAGAAAAAGGTAAGTTTTAAATACTTTCTTGAAGGAAAATAAGTAAATTCAGATGTTTTATTTAATATGAGGACACTGATGGATATCAAATGCCCCCCACCGCTATATTAAAAAAAACATAAGAATTATAAAAAACAACATTTTTAAATATTACCAAGAGTTTGCTGCACATCCATTCACTTTAAGTCCATAAGTTCAAACATATGAGGTATCACTAAATGATACACTGAAAAACAACTTGGTTAAGAGAAAAGGTACTATTTAAATTTGCATGCAATTAATATAATTTCCCCCACAATGCATACAATATACATATAAAATCAGTATGAGAAATGAATATATACAATGATTATATACAGATATATAATATACAATATATATACAAGAAAATATGAAATATGAGAAATATATGAAAACACATACACAAGGCGTCTTGCATTTTACTCATTCACACCATTATATATACAATATTTACAATTTGCAAAGGGAAGGAAAAATTCACAGAAAAAACTTTGAAAAACTTGTACAAAGACGAAAAATGCAGCAATTACTGGAATATTTAAATAGAATTTTTATTTATTATATTAAGTATTTAAAGAAAAATTAATTTTATAAATTTTAATAAGTCACCTTTAGTAATAGGCTTGGTAAACGGGTCGGCAAGATTTAATTTAGAATTGATATGTTCGAGGTTAAACTTTCCCTCATCAAACCAGTCTCTTATGAAAATAATTTTATATTTACGTGTCGTGTATGGAAATTTTCTATTCTGGATTTAGTAAAACAAATGGCTGCCTGATTATCTGCATATAAAGTAGGTATGTCAAAGTTATTATTTATAACTTTTAAATTGGAGCACTCACATAAAATGTTATAAAACCAATCCTGCTCCCTCACACAATCACACATAGAAACAAACTCTGATTCCATGGTTGAGATAGTGACACTCTTTTGTTTATTAGTGCACCACGAAACGGCAGCACGATCCAAAAAAATCAACTGACCCCCAATAGAAACGTAATCATCTCTATTGGCGGCGAAGTCAGCGTCAGAGTATGAAATTATTTTAATGTCTGTGCATTTGAAATAGAGTTTATAATGACTGGTGTACTTAATGTAACCTAAAAGTTTAAGTAAGCCTTGCCAATGTTTAAAATCAGGATTTTGTTGGAACTGAGAAAATATGTTTGTGGCATATGCAATATCAGGTCTTGTACGGTTTGCTAGAAAAGAAATGCAACCCAAAAGATTCCTATAAGGCAAATGAGATGCTTCTTCAATTTCAGACTGAACAACTGGACAATCACTTTTAGAAAATTGTACACCTTTAACTATAGGTAAGGAAGAGACAGGTATCCGATGGTTTTGAAACCTCTCATTAACTTCGGCAATATATTGACCCTGATGGATCAAAACCCCAGTATCTGTGTGCTCGGAATTCCACACCTAAAAGCTTACGAGTGGTACCCAAAATTTTTAAGTCAAATTTAGACTGTAAAAGGTCTAAAATGTTATTTGCCTGTGATTCAGTCCTAGAAAAAAAAAACAATATCATCTACATAAACCAACAACACGAAAAAAATCAGAATATGAATATGCACAATTGCAATTTTCAAATTTATTAAAACCAAGTTCCAACAATACTTTATTTAACTCATAAAACCATAATCTACCAGATTGATGAAGTCCGTACAATGCTCTATCTACAGGCCTAGGAGTGGTAAAACGCTCTTGAGAAAGAGAGAAAAGAGACTAAAATGTTTAAAAAAGAGACTGAAAAGAAACTAAAATATTTAAAAGAGACTGAAAAAGAGACAAGTTTTTTTTTCCTTGTAAATGAATATTACGAACAAAGATGTAAAATTAATGTATATACTGCAGTGACATAGCAAGGGGAAGGTGGAGGGAGTAGCCACCCTGAGCCTCTGATCATGAGGTGGGGGGGGGGGGGTGTCTCTGAAGAAACTTATCTTTAAGTATGTATATCTGGTGAAGCTGTCGTGCCATTATTTTCTTCCCTGCAATTTCATTTTAAGTCACAGGTTCCTGTCTAAGAAGTTTTTAAAAGTACAAAATGTGACCACAGAGCAACAACTCCAAAATAAAAAGAAAACTCATTTATATTTCTGAAAATCCTAAATAAGGCAGGGAAAATGGGGCCATCAGTGAGAATTTCGTCCCTGTCTTTGACAGTTGTAAGTCTGCCACTGATATACTTTTTTTTTTAAATATTTTAAATGAAAAAAAAAAAAAAAAATTGTACAATGTATTGTGTACAAAACTGAATGTCAGCTTGCATCATATGTAAGAAAAATTATCTTTGTAACAAAATTTATAGTAATACCAGAATTACAAGTTATTTGCTAAATCTTATAGAATCCAAATGTTTACAGAATTGTTCTATGGAAGTTCTAAATTAAAATGCATCGCAGATGCTGCTAAATTCTAATTCCTGAAAACTGAAATAAGAATAGCATGTATGTTACTTATATGTAAATAATTTTTAATAACACAAAAGATACTAGTACACATATAACAAGGTGGAGAATTCACCAAAAATCTTACCAGCCAGCAATATAAAATTGGAAACTTAGGACACAATAACAGCTACATTACATGTACTATGTGATATGCCCTATAACAAAATTTTCTATACCAACGACATGCAGTAAAATGAAATTTAATTGTGACCTAAAAATGTTTGTACAAGTTTGCTACTTTAATAAGTAACAACTCGTAAAATAAGCAAAATTTGTATTTACAAAAAAAAAATAAGTATTATAGTAATTTAGTAACATAAAATATGTTTTAAGCTTAGCATTTCATTTTAAGCTGTTAAATTGATTTACCTATATTCTTAACAAAGAAAACAAACAAATTTCGCTATTACTTCATTGCCCTTTCAGGGCATTTAGCACAACCCTCTCAAAAATTAAGGGACTTTAGGGACCAAAATTTAACAAAAAAAGGGACTTTAGGGACCTATTTATTTTACGTGTTCTGGGATATATATACTGATTTTTTTTTCCCTATGATCCCCTATCATGTGTAACCCGTGTAATACATGAAATCAAATAATTTAAAAATATATACAGTCAGTGTCAAAATGTAAAAATATATAGAGTCAGTGCCATACCCTTTCGGTTTTGCTGAATACCTTAACATAAGATATACCATCTTGCTTGGGCCCCTTTACCTCTAGTAATTTTAAAGATTTTACTGCTCTTTGTGATGCAAAATGAAACTAGTATGATGTGGACACCACATGACTTTCATCTATGTAATTTTACACAAAATTTATTCAATACAAATTATTTATTAAATTATCAAATTATTTTCCATTATAAATGCAGACTTTTTTTATCTGACAGAATTATATTACCACTAAATGCTAAAAGATGTCAATTTTTTGCAAATCAGAAGAAATTTTTTTTTTTCCAAGTTTTTTTTGTTAAAAAGATAAAAAAAATCAATAACTTTGTTTTAAATTATAAAAGATCTATAGTTCAACCATTCGTTTTAAAGGTATTGACGAGATCTTTCGAAAGATACTCATTTTGAAAATTTATTCCCCCAGGGGGAAAGCTATGCTCGGACATGCACAAATTTTTTTTCCTAGTTAACTACTACTATAATCAATAATTCATATGAATTTTACAATCACACGATTAAAATAACTCTGATTATGCACATTTATACGAAATTTGTCCTATACTGCCATGTTAAAAATTTAGAAAAATATGTGATAACAGCGCCACCTGTTGAGCAATTGCTCTACAAATCTAATCAGCACCAGTTTATGTCAGGATCCAACTAAATACCAAATTTGGTTAAATTTCATTCATTTGTTCGTGAGATACAGCATCCACAAAATTTGTGATACACACACACAGACAGACATTTTCTAAAAACAGTCAAATCGTGTTCAGGACATCCCAAAACATGTAAATCTATCAAAAACTGGAGTTCGAAAATTTTCATGAATCCAATACTTTCTCTATCTATATAGATAAAAGAACACTTCCTGAGTGAGTGAGTGAGTGAGGGGGTGATCTATCAACGCCCAGACCAAACCCCTGGACCTAGAAGCATGAAATTTTGTGACAATGTTCTTTCTATGACGTAGGCATCCACTAAGAAGCGATTTTACAAAATTCGCCCCCCAAGGGGGGGAGGGGGGGGGCAAAACGTGATTTCACAAAATCCTTTATCTCAAACAAAAAAACATATATCCGTAAAATTTTTGCTTTAAAATATAGCTAATACAAATGTCAAAAAACCGATTTCTGGAATTTTCAAAATTCGGTCCCCAAGGGGGGTGGGGCAAAACGTGATTTCACATGCATAAAACGTGATTTCGCATAATCCTATATATCTCAAACAAAAAAAATAGATATACGTGAAATTTTTGCTCTAAAATATAGCTAATGCAAATATCTAAAAACCAATTTCTGGAATTTTAAAAATTCAGCCCCCAGGTGGGGCAGCAAGGGGGGGGGGAGGGGGCTAAGAAGCAAAAACAAATAGAAATACAGTTAGGGCACTCAAAATTCATACAGATAGGTTTTAGAGGCCTGCAAGTCGAATTAGGAGGGGCAGGAAGGGGGGAGGGGAGAGGGGGGGGCAAAAAATAAAAATAGAGTTAGATCGTTCAAAATTGATATATAGAGGTTTTCGATACCTACAAATCGATTTCGGATATTTTTGAATTTGTAAAATTATAAGGAGGGGCGGCAAGGGGGGGCTATGGGTCAAAAACAAATAGAAATACAGTTAGGACGTTCAAAATTGGTACAGATAGGTTTTAGATGCCTGCAAGTCCAATGGGGATATTTTCGAAAGTGTAAAGTTATTAGGAGGGCTGGGAAAGGGGGAGGGGAGAGGGGGGCAAAAAAAAAATAGAGTTAGATCGTTCAAAATTGGTATATAGATCAGGGTTCCCACTCTTAAAAAAGAAAAAAATTCAAGGACTTTTCAAGGCCTATTTGAAATTTTTCAAGGACTAGGGGAAAATCGCAGAACATTAGGCATATACACAAAACTATAGTAACTACTTTCATTAGTAATATTTTTTTTTTTTTATAATTAGAATAACTTTGCCTGTTTACACAATACATTTTTAATGGATTGACCAAATTAACTTTTACAAGAGTCAAAAAACGATTAGTTCAAGATTTGAAATCATTATGATTATTCCAAAGTTTTTAGGTTTGAGTCCTGGTCTGGTCACTTTCTGCTCAAAATTAATGACCAGTCCATCTAACAGGTATGAGACTAGCAAAAAAAAAAGTTGAAACTATATGCAAAAGCAAGACAATGAAATAAGAATTTTATGACAAAATCCTTTTATTTAGACAATGGCGTGCGCATGTGGAGATGGAGAAAGTTTAGCCTTGACAGAATTCGCGCTAAGCCCGTCTATTGGAGTGGAAAATTCAAGGATTTTCAAGGACTTTGCACAAAATTCAAGTACTTTTATTAAGGGCCCTTGAAAAATAAAATGAAATTCAAGTACTTCTTAAGGACTTTCAAGGACCGTGGGAACCCTGTAGATGTTTTCGATACTTACAAATCGATTGCGGATATTTTCGAATTTTTAAAATTATTAGGTGGGGCGGGAAGGGGGGGGGGCTATGGTCAAAAACAAATAGAAATACAGTTAGGCCGTTCAAAATTGGTACAGATAGGTTTTAGAGGCCTGCAAGTCGAATGGGGATATTTTCGAAAGTGTAAAGTTATTAGGAGGGCCGGGAAGGGGGGGGGGGCAGAGGGGCAAAAAAAAAAGAAAATAGAGTTAGATCATTCAAAATTGGTACATAGAGGTTTCCAATACCTACAAATTGATTGCGGATATTTTCGAATTTTTAAAATTATTGGGAGGGTGGGAAAGCGGGGGAGTAGAGCGGCAAAAAAATAAAGATAGAGATATATCGTTCAAAACTGGTGCATAGAGGTTTTTGATACTTACAAATCGATTGCGGATATTTTCAAATTTGTAAAATTATTAGGATAGACAGGAGGGGGGGGGGGGGGGCAAAGTGGGAAAATAATAGAAATAAGGGTTAGAGCATGTTGGGAATTTTTTCCGAAGGCAGTGAGAACCCGGTGCGACATTTTTCCTAATCAGATTTTGTTTCTCTTTTTTTTTCACATGATAAAAATTAATGCAATTTTGAGAATTCATTATAGGGATTTATTTAAAAATAGGGACCAGCGAAGCGGGCTGTGCCTGCTAGTATATACACTAAGCGACAAAAAAAAAGCCGCACTGCAGAAAAATTGACTTATACTTTTTGGGTTTGTATTAATTAAAAACTAATAATTGCAACGAATAAAACTGTTATGTTTGTATAATACGGAAGTCATAACATGATACCTATGTACATTTTCGATTTAATAATTCGTTTTATTATACTCTACGAAGCATTTAATAAAAATCCACTTAAAATTTTCTTTTTAAACGTAATACAATATACACATACTTTGTAGTCTATCATGATTTATTTTATTAAATAAACAAGTACTATGTTAATGTATGAAATAAAACTAATTGTTTGTTACGTCTAAACAATTATTTAATAAAAATATGTATTCAGGATTGGATAATTCCGCCTTTACATGGAATTACTGCTTTAATGGGCAATTGCATAGTATTTTACAGTTTTTTAACATGAAACTCAGAAATTTCCCTGTGCTAAATATCATAAATATTTTTTGCTAGTTCTTTCAATGTTGTAGGCTACAAATTTCTAATACCCACCCTTTTTTATAGATTGAACATTTTCGAGCGGATTAGATTAGGACAATTTTCAGGTCAAATAAAGAAGAAATCCTACGATATTTTTTGTGAGATTTAATTTTAATAAAAAAAGTTATGATAACGTACAAAATTATAGATGCTCATGAGAATGGAAAAGTAATTTTAACAAATTGAATCAAATAAATGTATCACAAGTACCATATAACAAGGTGCTTTATCATCTTGAAATGCTGATTATGTATCAATTTTTCAGTGGCCAAGTTTTATTTCGGGTAAATTGATCCCTTGAACATGAAAATTTGCCATAGTCACCGAAGAATTATGCATTTTCGTATTGTAATGTACGGGGAATATGTCATTGTTTTAAAAGTGTGATTTTCATTAAGTCAGTCACATTTTCGTGATTAGATCTGCTTGTTTCTGTCTGTTCGAAATAAGTTAAACTTTACTCATCAGAGAGAACAACTTCAGTCGAATAATTATTTGATCATTTTTTAATTTTTTTAACCCTTTAATGTCCGGGTTTTCTAATTTTTTTCGTTAAGAATGAATGTTGTTCAGATTTTCTGGCAATTAAACCCGCTTTGTTTAATCGTTATTTCACGGTATTTAGATAAATTATGTTACTAAGCACATTTTCTGAATTCCTGCTATGTTCTAAATGTAATACAAACTGATTTTTTAAGCGCTGGCATTTTAACTTGCTGTCATCTCGACTGGATGAGTAACGTGGCTGCTTAAGGACAAATGTGCAGTTTAAACAGCCAAAAAATATTATATCTTGCTAAAAACCAGATCACTAATATTTTGTTAACATTTAAGAATTTTGTCATCCCACGTATTAAAATATTTTTTTGATTTTCGCTCTAAAATTAATATTTTTGTGGTATCGTTAATTGCCTTATTCTTGCCATTTTTGAAATACTTTCTGAAATTACAATTTTCCGAACAATTGCATCTTGTTTTTAACACTTGGCTCAATCCTAAATTACACGCGGAACACAATGTAATAAAATCTGTTCAAAAATTTACTTTTGAAACAATAAAATTAGCGATTACAGGAAGAAAAATGGAAAATATCCAAGTGCGGCTTTTTTTTTGTCGCTTAGTGTACATATAGAAGAAAGTAAAAATGTCAGGTTTTACGTTCAAATGAATTTATCTGTCAATGAATTAATTGTCCTCAAAATTTGCCATTCTAAGTGTTGTGCATGAATGTGTGTGCCATCTCTCCTCCTCTGGGGGAGATCTTCTCAAAGAATTGTTAGCCTATATTTATGCAAGTTTTTCAGAAAACCACAGAAATTTTCAAATAGCTACGCTATTTGAAAGTGTGACCTGAGTATGAATCTGGAACTTTTTCTCCCCCATCTTTGAGAAAAGAATCTTTCAACAACTGGTGTGGCTTGCTGCTTTAAATCTCATTTTTTTTTACTATTGCAGCACGTGCATCAGCCTGTGTTTTACATGGAAAGCAATAATTATGCTGCATGTAACTGTCATGAATTTCTGCAAATAATTAAAAAGTATATGTCTGCAAAAATTTGAATGACAAAATAAAACATGTTTTAATGATGTGTGATATTGTGTGATAGTCTACGAAATAAAAAGAAACTAACAGAAGAAAAATAAAAAGTTAATACAACTGAGGAAAGATGGATGAACAACAAACCACCTAAAATTTAAAATCACGCACCTAATACAGCCTGTATGTTTAGAAATTTAAAGATAATAAGAATTACCCTATATTTTACTAAATAGTTAATAAAAGAGAAAGTCCAACTTTCCTTCAGAATATATATGAAAGACATTTATCGTGAAATCCTCCTCCCTTCAAAAACTAGCCTAAGTTCCACCGGCAATTTTATAAAAAAACTAAAAGAAATTAAAATTAATGAAAATAACACTATAGTGAATTTTGATGCCATTAAATTGTTTCCACTAACTAGCATTAACAAAGTTATAAATGAAATAATGAAAAAAAAAGAAATATAGATAAAACTAAATCAGCACAACATTAATAGCAGCAAACAACTTAATTCTCAATGAAAATTACTTTAGATTTAGAAACAAATTTTACAAAAGAAAAAAAAAAAAAAAAGAAGAAGAAGAAGTGGAGGGGGGAAGAGTCTCAATGGAATCCCACTATTCAAATCACTGAATTAAAACTTAGGTTAACAGAAGAAATAATTTTTGAAATTTTAAAGATGAAATTAAATGTTGGTTTAAATACGCCAATGATGTTTTTGCTGTTATCGACAAAAACGTAAAAATTTAAAAAACACTAGAAAAATTAAATAGAAAGAACCCTAACATCTAAATAAAATATGAGAACTTATAAATGAACTAAATAAAATATGAGAAAAGCTGGTTATAAGTGAAACCTAGAGTATAAACCATATAAAAATAGAATTAAATAATTAACTCATATTGAAAATATGAAAATAGACAGATACCAAAAGAAAAATATACCACAGCAATTTATTTAATAAAGGTGCACCCAATAAACTCAAAAATGAAGTTTCAAAACTAGACCTAACAGATATTTTCCAACGTATCAGTAATGACAAAAACCCCATAAACTCCTTAGAAAATGCAGACATTTATGAAATAAATTATCAAACAGAGGATAATACAAACAGGTATTGGGTCATTCCATGCCAAATCAACCACTCACTCAACCTGACCCCCTCATATTTCTATGAAACTTGCAGGAATCATTCTCCTTAATGATACAAATGAGAAAATATTTTTAGAAAATTTTTATCTCTTTCGATTTTTATTTAATTAATTTTTTTAATTTCAAAAAATCAGCATTTTTTAGCTTGTGTAAGGATTTTCAATCTCAAATTTCTCAAGTTCTATAAGGGATAGAGAAGTTCATGACCCCTCATTTTAAAGAGTATTTTCCAAGGTTTAATTTGATATGCAAAATCATTATGTTAGGTAAAAATTATTAAATTTTAAAATTTTAAATTTTAAAAATTTCAAAGATAGTGTTTATTAAAAAATTTGAAAAAAAAATATATGTTTTTGGTTATACTAAAAGCTATATAACCTGAAACTTTTAGAGTGGGATCTGAATGGGATCAGGAGTCATGACAAAAAACCTAGCTACTCTACATGGTAAATTGTATTACAATTATCATATAATATGCTTACTTTATAAAATAGCTGTTAATTAAAATTCACACATACAGTATTGCATGCTAATGTACAATTAAACATTGGGGGGATCAATATTCAATGTAATTGTGCTTAATAAAAAATAAACAAAAATTTTTTTGATAAAATTTTAAGATTATTTTTTAAAAAAATCTTTTTTTTTTTTTTTTTTTTTTTTTAATTACTGTGAGTTTTATAGCTGGAATGTTTTAGAGTAGGTTCTTACTGCGATTAGAAATGATAATAAAGAAACAAAGGTACGTTTAAATACATTGTTCAGTTAAAATTACTAAAAGCTTTAATATAGCTTTACGACATCCAGTACATGTTTATACAAATTTGGACTATATCTCAAAATGTTTTCATTTATTATAAATGAAAACATATATAATTTTTTTCATTATTACAAATCACAAACTTTTTTTATAATAATCATGGCCATCTTTCTTGAATGGGTTATAGTAATATATAGAAAAATGTTTTGATGTGCTAGGTTTACTCATCTTTACACAAAGTCTTAATGATCATACAAATGTAATCATACATTTAATCATAAAAATCATACTAATTTAAAGTCTGGTTGTAAGAAGAAATAAAATTTCTTACATCACAAAAGTAAAAACTAAATAGAATTGATTAAATTTTTTATCTGAAGAGGGTACTCATTGTTTAAAATAAATATGCCAAAAATGTTTGATTTAAAAAAAAAAAAAAAAAAAAAAAAAAAAAATGCTTATTTAACTTCTACTTAACCCCTTAACGTGCGGTGTCCTCGCCACAAGGACACAAAATTAAGATCCAGCTGCAAAAATTCATCCCGGAAATATTTTAGCAAAAATTCACGTTTATAACATATCAGAAAAGGCCGGTTTTTTAAACCTTAAAATTTCTTTTAGTTTAATTTAGTTCATAAATTCCGGTGGCAGTATAATTTAAATGTTTCGAATTGTCTTGCGCCGCAAAGGGTTAAAAGAATATGGTAGGGTTCCCATGGGTCAGGGAGAATCTGGAAAAGTCAGGGAATTTGAAATTATTGAAAAAAGTCAAGGAAATGTCAGGGAAAAATCACAAATATTGTCTAAAAAGCTGGAAAAATGATGATATAAACCTGGAAAATGCTTTTTGAGCATTCAGTGTATGTTGCGGGTCACATGACTATGCTGTCTTTTATGTTGCAAGTTGTTTTATGTTTTATGCTGTGAGCTTACCTTTTATGTTGCAAACCAAATTTCATGACTTGAATTTTCTAAAAATAGACCTGGAAAAGTCAGGGAATTTTATTTTTGAAATTGAGTTGGAACCCTGGTATGAACCCAAAATCACAACTAACTTTTTCTTCATTGAGATCTCAGAAGAGATATAAAAAATTAAACTACAGTTGAGATGCAGATGAGTCCTATGCCAGCAACAACATAAATAAAACAATCTTTAAATAAAGACAATTTTGAACCAGAACATCTCTAATTAGCAAATGAATTGATTATTATTTACTTACTTATGATTTATGCTGTCATTAATTTGTAAGTGCAGTAATTTATTATCTGAATGGCTTCTGATATAAATTTATAACCTTATATTGTAATCATTTTGTAATCTGTCTTTAAAAAACTGCGTAAGTTTTAAAACTATCACTAATGATTATAATCTTAAAAATTTGAAACTTGTAGAATTACACACACATTTAAAAAAGAAATCAAATAATCAAATTTTTAATTATCTTAGAAATTTTCATGAAGAAAACTTTTTTTTACTATTTTACTAGTCATAAATAGGAACTTTCAAAATAATGTCTTTTATCAAGTAAGCATATTATATGGTACAATTGAACCTCGAAAATCCGGACATCCAAAATCCAAAAATCTCTAAAATCCAGACGATTTTTCAATTTTAATTTTAAATTAAGACTTAGCTGTACCTTATTTCCATATTTCTTGTGCAATGCAGTTTAAAATTCATTTAATTGAATACTGAATACATAAATTTGAACATAATCTGACATATTTTTATATTGTTTTATTGTGAATTAAAGATTTTATTAAATATGAACTTTCAAAATAATGTCTTTTATCAAGTAAGCATATTATATGGTACAATTGAACCTCGAAAATCCAGACATCCAAAATCCAAAAATCTCTAAAATCCAGACGATTTTTCCAATTTTAATTTTAAAATAAGACTTAGCTGTATCTTATTTCCATATTTCTTGTGCAATGCAGTTTAAAAAACACTGAATACATAAATTCGAACATAATCTGACATTTTTATATTGTTTGATTGTGAATTAAAGATTTTATTTTGTTACAAAAAAAAAGTAAGTTATAAAATGGAAAAAATAAATAAATAAATAAATAAAATCATAGTGAAAAATAATTACTGAAATGTTAAAAAAAATTGTTTCCTTAGTTTATTAGCAGTTATTTAGGAGGCATTATTATTGTTTATTATATTTTAGTGTAATATATCTGTTTTAATTTAATGTAAGTCTTTTATTATATTTATATTCCCACTTTAAAAGTTTCAGGTTATATAGCTTTTAGTATAACCAAAAACATATATTTTTTTCAAATTTTTTAAAAAACACTATCTTTGAAATTTTTAAAATTTTAAAATTTAAAATTTAATATTTTTAAAAATATTTACCTAACATAATGATGTTGCATATCAAATTAAACCTTGGAAAATACTCTTTAAAATAAGGGGTCATAAACTTCTCTATCCCTTATAGAACTTGAGAAATTTGAGATTGAAAATCCTTACACAAGCTAAAAAATGCTGATTTTTTGAAATTTAAAAAATTAATTAAAAAAAAATCGAAAGAGATAAAAATTTTCTAAAAATATATTCTCATTTGTATCATTAAGGAGAATGATTCCTGCAAGTTTCATAGAAATCTAAGGGGGTCAGGTTGAAAATTGAAATTTTTTGGTTGATTTGGCATGGAATGACCCTATTACTATAATAGAGCTACTACAGCTCTAACCAAAAATAATAAAGAACAAAATATAAAAATAGACTTGGCTACCTACTCAACTTGAGAATTCGAACAAGAGAAAAATCAGCCACCATAATACTCGACCATCACACAAGAAGCAAAAACGGCGATGTGAATTGCTCATCCATGTAATACTTACCAAATGTAATTCAGGGTTTATGTAATTCAGGGGTGATACAATAGAATATAGAATCTCAGCATTGCGCTATAAAAGTGTTATGAATCAATGGAAATCAACAAAGTCTCAATATCAAATAACATTACACCCCATAACCACAACTCTCAGTTGTCAGACCATGCGGCAGACAACAATCAAGCACAGCTGACACATTTTTAACTTATACCATAAAGATGTTAGAACTCACTTTTTTATTCATCCCTCCCCACTTTTTTTTTTTTTTTTTTTTTTGAAAACTGATTTTCTTCTTATTTAATTGTAGCTAAACACTAAAGAAATTAATTTTACAAAAAAAGTGGTGTAAAAAAATTGGTAGGTACTAATAATGTTACATAATAAATTAAAATTGTGGCAATTCTGAGTATAGTGTAGATCCAACTATCATCCTGGATGGCTACAGATATGTCTTTGGTGGTCATCAGGGTTGAATTTGTAACTGGACTCATTACTGAAAATATTTCATTTCCTGATCAAATGCATCTAGTACAACTGTAATGGTTCTAGTACTATGCAACGGTGAGGGACAGTCAGCAAAATGGTCTTTTTAATTTTAGCCCCCAAAGCCCATTCGCTGAGTTATCTATGAATAATAGTGTTCTTGTTACACATCAGATCATTGGCCACCCAAAGTTAATCATTTTAATATTCTATAAGTTATGTACCAACACGATTTTATCGCATTCAAATAATTTTTTGGGCATAACTAAAACTCTTATGACTTTTAGTGGAGGGAGAAAAAAAAAGGGACTTAGGGACCATTTTGCCAAAAAAAAAGGGACTTTTAGGGACCTGAAAAGAGTTAAGGGACTTTAGGGACCACACTAAATGCCCTGCCCTTTGCATGTTGTGAAGGAATAAATATATCACACCAGGGCAAGAAAAGCGACACAAGTAAAAAATAACAATTTTGAGTTTACATTAAAAAATTTGTATGATGTGCCCCCAACGTGCAACCTTTTTACTTGAATCTAATTTTCTTTTCTTTTCTTTGAATTATTATTATTCTGCATTTTACATTCTATATAATACTTGTGACATCCTTCTTTAAGAATTAAAATCTATCACATTGATCTGAAAGTGAATCTTTGAGGAAAAATGGGTAAAGAAAATATATCATTGGAAAAAGCATGATAAAAAAGCTAGAAAAGAGACTAATTGAACAAAAAAGAGACAAATGTGAAAAAAAGAGACAAATAGCTAGAATAGCTACACACTCCTAGGTCTGTATCTAATTTACAAACCTAATCTTCTTTGTCTTTTTCAGCAAATCCAGTCGGTTGTTTCATGTAAATTTCCTCTTTCAGAGGAGCGTATAAGTAAGCGCATTTTACATCACATTGCACGTTGAACCACCTGCAGTATGAGACCAGCAAGGAAAAGAAAAATCTTACTACCGAAAAATTTATGACAGGTGAGAATGTTTCATCATATGATTCTCCCTGGACCTGGTTGAAACCTTGCGCGACTAACCTTGCCTTATACCTAACTATGGTACCAGACTCATCATGCTTGACTGTATAGACCCAGCAGTTTCCTAACACAGATTTATTCACAGGAAGTTTCACAAGATGCCAGACACCTCTGGTAGTCATACAATCTAATTCTTCCAGCATAGCCTCATGCCACTTATCAAACTGTTTAGATTTTTGAGCCTGCTTATACGTTCGCGGGACCACCACATCTAGTCAACTAGCAGTGCTGGACGCGGAAGGTATAATGCTAGGATTAACAACACCAGAAAAACTATTAAATTTGGAAAAATCAAAATCATTAGGATTAAAAACTAAGCCATTATCATTACAAAATTTCTCAACTTCCTTTGGGGTTCGTTGACATGACCTCTTGCCTTCACCGTCAGGGTAGTAGTAAATGTCGATCTTCTTTCCTTTAGGTCTAGGCACAACCTTTCTGTACCAAATCGGATTAGTCTTCCAGCTGGGAGATGAAGCTTGAGGAGAAGCAGGAGTGACAGGGAGGACGGTTGGATCGACATCTTCAGTCTCGCTGGGCAAGCCACCAGAGGGTCCAGGTTCCGGATCAGTATGACACCGATCAACGGCCCATGGCTGCTCCTCTGGGACAAGCACCAACTCAAAAGAAGAGTCGCCCATCACCGCTCCACTGCGGGAAACATCACTGCTCTCAACAAAAGAAACGTTTATGGTCTCAACAATCTTCTTATCCTCTTCCAACCAGATCCTATATCCCCAGGTACGTAAGGCATATCCAACAAGGACACCACGTTTGGATTTAGCATCTAACTTGTTCTTGCGCCTGACCTTAGGAACACCGACATAAGCCAGAGTGCCAAATGGCCTTAAATGTCTCACTGAAGGTTTGTTACCAGAATAGAGTTCTAGAGGTGTTTTAGAATTTCTGCCATGACAAATCCTGTTCCATGTATAGCTAAAGTGCATACATGCTTCAGGCCAGAAATCGTCAGACAAGCCACTAGATTTGAGCATTGCCCTAACACAATTCATTATTGTCAGGTTAAATCTCTCGCATACTCCATTTTCTTCTGGTGTATAGGCATTGGTCAACTCATGTTTTACCCCATTTTCTCTACAAAAAGCCCCAAAAAGTTCATTATCAAATTCTCTGCCATTATCTGTCCTCAATGCTTTCAACTTGGTCCCTAAAAATCTCTCTGCTCTTAGAACATGTCTTTTAAAGACTTCAAAGCACATAGATTTTTCCTGGAGAGGGTAAACTGAAGTTTTACCTGAAAAATCATCTATAATAGACACAAAAAACGTTCACCTTTCTTTCCAGCAATTTTAACAGGACCCCCAAGTATCAAGAAAGATTCTATCTAATGGCTTTTTAGATGAAGAAGAACCAAGAGGCTTAAAAGAGATACGATTCTGTTTGCTTAAATGACAGGGATCACAAAAAAAATTATCAACAGATTTTAAATGAGGTAGACCTTTAACTGCAGAATTACGAACAGTATTATAAATTAAGTCTGGACTAATGTGATCAAAACGTAAGTGCCATGTGTCTATATCTTTGATGTTGGCAGTTTTAATTACAGGAGAAGCTGAAATTTTAGCATCAAAATTTAGATCAACATTAGTTTTAGAATTCTGCCCCCCATTCATTTTAACACTGTGATTATTTCTCATGATTTTTGGAAAAGTATAATAAATCCCGACATAGAGCTTAGCAGAAAAAAGAAACTTGCCACATTTATCGACCACGTTTAGTTTACCAGCCTTACCAGTAAATTTAGCCCCGCCTGGTCAAATCTAGAACCACTTAACAAGTTTTTCCTTAGGTTAGGAGAAAAAAGAACATTCCAAAGCTTTATAATAACACCATTAAAATCTAATTCTACTTCCCCTTTACCAGTAATGGGGAAAGTAACCCCATCAACAGCCACGTGCAAATCATCACCAGAAATTTCGGTGAAATTACAAAAAGAAGATTTATCTTTGCAGAAGTGGTGAGAGGCGGCGGTATCGAAAGCCCAGCTTCCCTCTCTGTTAAAACCACTTAAATTAGCTTCAGCAATATAATTCTGAGCTTTAAAACCTTTATTTTTACGGGGAGGAGTTTTATCACGTTTTGACTGTTGAGAGGAGTCACTTCTTTTTACAAAATTACCTTTAGATGTATTTTTCCTAACAGATTTATCATTATTTAACTTTACCCGACAATCTTCACTAATATGACCTTTTTTCCCACATCGCCAGCAAGTGAAAACAGGCCTTTTCTTAAACTTAGCACTTTGGGCTTCAATATTACAATCTACCCTAGATTTATCAAGATTTCTGAGTTGGAGACATGTCTCCTCAGCACAAAGTTCAGTTACAATATTTTTAAACTCAAAATCTTTATCAGGCCATCTCAGAATTTGCTGGATGATTTGGTCAAACTTATCAGGTAAGAAACGTAAAATTTGAAAACACAAGTATTCATCATTTATAGGTTTACCAATAGATTTTAATTGATCTACTATTTTTGAAATTTTAGCTGCATAAATTCCTATAAATTCGCCAGGGTAAAAAAAACAGGACATTAATTCAGAATATAATTTCATATGGTGACTTCTACTGTCTGGTTGGAAATTGATTTTAAGAATTTCCCAAGCTTTAGAGGGATCATCACATTCACTTATTAAACTCCGATACTCCGGTTCAATATTTAAATAAATTAAAGACATGGCATCATTCTGCCTTCTCTTAAAATCTTTTATAGCTTCAACAGTAACTGTATCACTCTTAACAGGTTGCTCTTCGTTACCAGTTACGATATCGAAAGCATTCTTTTCCATTGAAAGGAACTTCATATCACATTTCCAACCAGAGTAATTATGAGAATTAAGTTTAACTATTTGAGGAACTATATTATAAGCCATAATTAAACAATTAAATATACCACAAAAAATTACAAATTAAATTTACTGAGTCTACAAAAAAAACTAGTCAAAAAAAAAAAAAACCCTTTTAAACTGGGCCTATAACCCAAATTGTCAGACACTTTAAGGTCTGTCTTAAATAAACTTTATATTAAGCAGATAAATACTGCAGTAGAATTATTTAAGTTTAGAGGATTTTGATTAAACTAATTTGACTAGTATGTAAAAAAGGTGTTAGACTCAGTAAATACAAAAATTTTTAAAACGAAATGAATTTTTTCATGAGAACATAATAAATTCAAAGAAACAATTATAACAATAACTAGAAAACAATTTAATATAAATGTATAACAATTTGTAAAACAAGGTTATTCTCAAAAACAATTCAAAATTATATTACCTTTCATTAACATTTATGTTGGTGGTAGATACATGAAGGCAAAGTCTTTGCAATTCGCTTTAGTTCATTTACATGGTCGCCATATGACCAATGTGGAAAAACAGAACACAAAATATTACATCACATTTGACATAGGCTACTATGAAGAACGATCAATCACATACCACGTAATGATGTAGATGACACATTGGAGAAAACCGAAACTTATTGTAGATCAAAACTTATAACGAAACTCATCGAATATTGCGGTCGCCAAATGACCAGCGAATGCCACTGAATTCAAGAAAAAAAGTCAACTGAACGATTTCAAATTTCATGGTCGCCAAATGACCAATGAATAGAACATGTAAAAGGATCTAAACTCAGTTTAACTTTTAATAGAAGATTCAAATCAATTCGCGGTCGCCGCATGACCAATGATATCACAATGACCAGGAGAAACAAAGTTCAGAAAAACTTGGCATAAATAAGTCCTCACGAAAACTATTCATTTAAACTTCTGAAGAAAATATAGTAGATTGCAAAAAAATTCTAAACGTAACAATTGTAAACAGTATTCAACATCATCATAACTTTTAAACTTAACAGAACAATTCAACAATCGATTTACCTTATATTTAAATTTGAGTTCAGCATATAAAACATGAGCAGTCCACAATTTATATCCATAATTCAGAACAGCCGCCAGCAGCTACTCAACGGAACCGGGACTCCAAGCCAAAACTAGCTGAAGCTCATTGAAACTGGAACTGAACTCAGCTGAAACTGAAGTATCTCCAAACATCACGGCCTTATATACTATTCAACACAAGTTGATCTGCATAATAACATTGACTGCCGCGCCACAACATCCAGTGGTGAAAACCAAAACATAATTTAAAATAACAATTCCCAAGAAGTGGCAACAGCACAAATAGAAAAGATTATGCAGACTGGAAATGGCAACGCCGATATAGTAAACAGAATAACGATGTTTGTAAGATGAAAGCAAAGTAGCTTTAAATATGAAAAAGGATTTAATAAAATAGAAAAAGGTAAGTTTTAAATACTTTCTTGAAGGAAAATAAGTAAATTCAGATGCTTTATTTAATATGAGGACACTGATGGATATCACGTTCCATTTACTCACCATCGTTTCTTTTGCCGAATTTCGACGAATGCTGTTTTCAGTGATGTATTTCAAACAAAAGGCTAAATTTCTCCTGAACTAGAACACCGATATGGTTTATTGTGGGCTCATTCTAAAGCTTGTGGAATGGAGAAGTTTTTGATAAATTTGACCGATTGTAGCTTGAACGGTGTTTGCAGAATTGCTGGTTAAAAAATTTGGTGACAACTCGATTTTAAACTTCGCCAATGTATTAGCGCTTGTAGCTCACCATCAAATTAATGTATCTTGATGTAAATGGTGTCACCCGATAGGATTTTTTCTGCGTTTTCCAAATATGTGCTTATTTTGCATGTAATTCTTTCAGAAAGCTCATAAATTTGTGTGAAACGTTTAGAGATAGTACAGGGTTTCTATGGTGTTTTATGCTCCCCATGGGCTGTTCTATCACCTCCTTTCGTTTGGCAGATTATGTCAAACTCACCCTGTATAATTACAGACAAAAAACATAATCCTTTGCAGGTTGGTCCACAACCCTATTTGGTGCCATTTTGAATGATAACGATGTCGCTCTGGATTCTTTGCAATGTGATATGGGAACGTGTTTACATTCTATTCTATTTTTACTATTTTATTTAACGAAAGATAGGCCTATTTTCAGGAAAGAAGGTGAATGTACTAGAATTTTTGAAAAAATGTGGGTTAGGAAATCTGGTTCATATAATTGTATTTCTCCGGCAACTGTAGAACATTTAAATGATGTAAATGCACGGGAAGTACATATATTATATATGTTTATGCATATTGATGATCCTTGCAGTATAGAACATCATGCAGATGTTTTCTCCTGGAAAATGATGTGAGTTAATTTTAAATATTTGTTTTATTTATATTAAAAATAGGCTAAATTTATTTGTGTACATTACAAAACAGATGCCATTTTGAAAAATACATTTTTGTTTTGTTTACATTTGGAATCTATGGCACCATTTCCGAAAATCGCATTTCATCGTAATCACCAATAGAAAATTGCCAAATAGAGCTGTGGACTAATCTGCAAATTGTTCTGCCTTGCATATTAAAGAAAAAAGATTAATGTCATGTTTACTTTGCTATATTTTGGGATCTGGAAGAAACAAGAAATATTGTGGAATATTCTCTTGAATTTTTGATACATTTTCTACTGCTGCTTGGTACATTATTACACAACTGTTGTTCTATTCTAAGTACATTTCCCACTATCCAAAACTTTACACCTCATATGAAAGTTTTTACTCGCCACTGGTGAGTCGATTGCGGTAGTTCCTCACCCCTGCTTACACATAATAATTTTTTTAATTTCTAAACTAAATTATACAAGAGAATGATATATAAATAATAATTTTGATGGAACAGCATAAATCCAAATTATATTTTAAAAATTCATTAACAAGATATGTTGATATCTAATGATAATAATGACAACTTAGACCATAGATTAGGGGTGGCTAATGGGTTCTTAATCTGGGAATTCACATTATAGAAACTGCAAAAATATAATATGCATGAAAAAACAAAGCATACAGATTCCTAAATTTCTGCTTTCAGAATATAAAAAAAAAGCAGTGCAACTAAAAAAAGAAAATATTTTTTTTTTTTTTTTTTTTTAAGAAATACTTTTGATATTACTAGAAATGTGTCACAAGAAAAAAAAAAAAAAAAAAAAAAAAATCATTTTTTATATATTTTTTTAAAAAGATAAAGAAGTAAATTAAATCCATAATTATAGGAAAATTATAATTTCTTTGTCAAATATTCTTCATTGTCGCACATATAATAGTTATAAAATTATGATTTTTTTTTTTTTAATTTAATCACTATGTTTTTTATCACTTTATAAATAAAAGCTAAAAGAAATTACATTGAAATTGCTCTAAACCTAACTTCAGGTTTTTCCCAGGCTGTATCGGGTACAGGTTCCCACTGTCTGCTGCAGTAATATCTTTCCCGGGCACTTCAATTTGGTTCTTTTATCGACAATAGGTGAAACTCCTATTGCAGAAGTTTTTTAACATTTCCTCCTTATCTTAATCAGGTTTTAAACTTTTGTTCCTTTTCTGTTCGGTAGATAGCAGCACTATTCCAAAATTTAACAAATAATGCTTCAAAGGAAGCTAAATGCATAAGTCACTTGAAGTTTCTTAGTGTGCGCGACTGCAAATTGCTGGTTTGATGATGCACTCATGTCTAGTTTTTTTTTTTTTTCATTTAATGAAGAGCTGGACTATTATTTTCACCTGAAACAACTTTACGAGTTTTTGTAGTCGATAATGTTTACTTACAAACTGTTTTATTTATTAAATTAAATATTATTTGAATTTAATAAGGTTAACTTATAGATGTTTCAAACAAAAATTTATCAAAAAGGAACTATGCTAATTTTTTATTTTTTAAATATTTATGATCAGCCATGTGTCTAAAAGCCATTTTTACAATTAGTTTAGTAATTTTTAAAACAAATTAAGTAGTGAACGTTAAAGGGTTAAAAGGAATTAAATAAAAAATAAATTTAAATTAAATTTTAATTTTAATAGGTTTATTTCTTTGTACTATATTAAAAAAAAATTCTAATAAATACAATAAATTTTAAAAAATTCCCTTTTAAAGGAATTAAATAAATAAATGAAAAAATAAAAAGTTGTTATATTAAAAAAATTATACATAAACATAACTCGTATAAATATTTTTATTTATTTATTTTAATTTAAAGTTGTTTAATATGTTTAATTTTTTCTACCATATTACCATTTCATTTCAATAAATATAATAAATTAAAAAAAAAAAACTTTCAAGTGAGTGAATTACATAAAAAATAAATAGTTTAAGAGTCGTTGCTAAAATACAAGGCAACTGAAATGAAAGAATAAATTTTAGAAAATTAAACAGAAATGTCAATGGATAAAATCAAAAATAAATTAATTCAAAAGATTCAAATTTGAAAAAATAAATAAATAAATCTCAATTAGATGCAAACTCTAAGATCAGTAGTCTGTGCTGCAGAGCACAGACAGACACACAGATACAGACATTTCTCTTTAATTTATAATTTATATAGATTAGGGATGCACCGAATAGCAATTTTAGCCAAATACTGAATATTTGGCCAACCAAATACTAACTATTTGGCCGAATACCGAATATTCAGCTGGCTGATTCACTCATATTCAGGTGTCAATCACCTAATTTTTTGTGAACTTTTTTCAGCAATATCATTTTCATTTAGTAATATTTTATTAATTATTAAAAATATATATAAAAATGCTACCATTCAGAAACAGTGGTTTATATAAAAGTAGAAAAATATTAGGAAATATTACTATACATAAATAGTGGTGTAATGCTGAATTCACTCAGAAAATTAACTGTTAGGCTTTTTAATAAACACATGAAATTTCTTAAATAAAAATATTTTGTTGTGCCCACTCCAAAAAAAAAAAAAAAAAAGCAACCTAGAAATGCAGCATTTAAGAAAAATCAATTTAAAAGTAACGATTTATTGGCTAACCTATAACAAAACTGACACAAATGACTTTCACTTTCATGTGGATTATCTTGTGGGATAGAGATGTGATACTTTTTGTGCATGTTGCAGCACTTTATATGCATTTTTCAATGACAAACTGAAAATAGTTATTTTTTGACTTGTCTCATTTTTCTTGCCAGATTTTGGATGTGATCTTTGTTTGATCTCTTGAAGTTTCCTAGATGGCAACATCATGTGAATTATGCACGCTCTTTCTTAAATCAAAACTGTAGAAATATACATTGTTACAGATAAAGACAATTTTTGTCAGATATTATTAATTGTTATGATTAATGTAACTAATAATTAATTTTCTTTAATGTTACTTGAAACAAGATAAAACAATTGTTTTCATTTAAATATAATCTATTTTTTAATTACTCTGAAAAATCTTAATTTAATAATAATTAAAAATAACAAAGTTTTTTCAAATGATTAAAAATTTTTAAAACTTTAATTTTTGTATGTTCAACTAGCCAAATAATAGCCAAATAATTTTATATTCGGCCCAGCCGAATAGTTTTAGATTCGGCCAAACCGAATATTCGGTGCATCCCTAATATAGATGGACTTAAATACTCTTAAAAATACATATGTTTACAGAATACAACATAGATACAACATAGGCGTAGCCAGCTTTTCATGCGGGGGGGTGCCCAAATTTTAATTTGAAATTTTCAGCATAGATATACATACATAGTACGCATATGCATGCATATACGTAAGCGTGTGTATGAGTATTTTAATATACGTGTATTCATACATATGTCGGTAAATGTACATAATAAATTAATTATGTCATTGTGTGTGCAAACACACACACACACATATATATATATATATATATATATATATATATATATATATATATGAATAATGATATAATTCAACTAGCAGAACTACCCAAAGATGTTCGGGTTGAAGTAGTGTTTAAAGAATCTAAGAGAAATTTACAAAGATTCTGATTGTTCAGAAGTTTGAGGTAAATGAAATTTTCCAGTGTAATAAAACATTGCAGGTGAGGCTCTGAGACAATTTTTAGATCTACAATTTCCACAAATATTTACCAATTTTTCTGCGCTGATGCTGACAATACTTTGAGACGCATAATCAAAAGTAGAATCATAGTTAAATGTACACTAAAAACTAATTAGCAGCATCCAGTGCTTGATAAATTGTATCATTTATGACGTTTTGGCATCAGCCTGAATTCAAATATGTCGTTACTCTTCAGTTTCTTCTCGTTTTCTCACCTCTGTCTGTTGAGCATCTGCACGATACTTGCCTAGTCGAAATACAGTAGTACTTTCTAGTCTCTTACAGGTTTCCTTTTACTTAGTCATTCCTGAAATATTTCTTGAATTAATATAAGATGTGGCTATTAAATAATTTCTTGCTGCTTCTCCCTCTGTCATATTCGCTCTCTTCACAGTAGAAGTCTTTCCGTAGAAAAAACTTTTTTTGGAGATATAACAAATTCATTTTTTTTTTTTCTTAATATGTACTAAACGTAAGTTTTAACTATTTATATGACTGGGGTTTTAGAATAAAATGTTGATATTTAGAAAAAAAAGAAAGAAAAACTAATTAAACCATCTTAATAAAATTGATATTAGAGTCATTTGAATTGAAAGTGAATCCCAAACAATCAATAAAAATTAAAATTTTTTATTTTAATGTAAGTACTGAATTCAAAACCTAAAATTATTAAATAAAAATACAAAGTCAATGTTAAAGATAAATAAATAAATAAAAACAAATGTTTAATATTGTGAAGCTATAATGACATCAATTTTATTTTATTTTCATTTTATATTTCACGCGTAAAAAAATCCTCATTTTTTTGTACAATAATGATAATTATTATTATAATTATAATAAATAAAGGACATGCATTTTTTTTTTTCTTTGAATCAGCTCCGTATTTGTTTATAATGTTAAAGATAACATAAGGGTTTTTTTTTTTTTTAATTAATATTGTTTAAACTAATCCGGTTGAAGTAAAAAATATAAACAAACTCCAGTTAAGAGTTGAATTAAAAACACGTGTCATATTGTAATAAATTAATTAAAAACACTTTAAAAACACGTTAAAATACATTTATTAAAATATAAAAAACTTCCAAAGCTTTTCGCCTACATACAAGAAGGCATCATCAGGGAATTTAGTTTGACACATACTTCAGAGCAGTTATATGTACTTTTGAATCACATGGTTAACAGTTAAGTCCTTACATAAAATATATTCAACTGGAAGTCAGATAGAGGCTGGAGCTATTTCAGGAAGAGGAGGTGCTACAGTTGGACGTTGGAGTTATTTCAGGAAGAGGAGGTGCTACACTTGAACGCTGGAGCTATTTCAAGGAAGAGGAGGTGCTACGCTTGGAGGTTGGAACTATTGCAGGAAGAGAAGGTGCTACACTTGGAGGTTGGAACTATTGTAGGAAGAGAAGGTGCTACACTGGAGGTTGGAACTATTGCAGGAAGAGAAGGTGCTACACTTGGAGGTTGGAACTATTGCAGGGTGACGAAGTGCTACACTTGGAGGATGGGGAGACTGTAGAAACATCAGAGTGCAATTTTCATTTCCTACATTTGCACTCTGATGTTTCTACAGTCTCCCCATCCTCCAAGTGTAGCACTTTGTCACCCTGCAATAGTTCCAACCTTCAAGTGTAGCACCTTCTCTTTCTACAATAGTTCCAACCTCCAAGTGTAGCACCTTCTCTTCCTGCAATAGTTCCAACCTCCAAGTGTAGCACCTTCTCTTCCTGCAATAGTTCCAACCTCCAAGTGTAGCACCTTCTCTTCCTGCAATAGTTCCAACCTCCAGTGTAGCACCTTCTCTTCCTGCAATAGTTCCAACCTCCAAGTGTAGCACCTCCTCTTCCTTGAAATAGCTCCAGCGTTCAAGTGTAGCACCTCCTCTTCCTTGAAATAGCTCCAGCGTTCAAGTGTAGCACCTCCTCTTCCTGAAATAACTCCAGCGTCCAACTGTAGCACCTCCTCTTCCTGAAATAGCTCCAGCCTCTATCTGACTTCCAGTTGAATATATTTTATGTAAGGACTTAACGGTTAACCATGTGATTCAAAAGTACATATAACTGCTCTGAAGTATGTGTCAAACTAATTTCCCTGATGATGCCTTCTTGTATGTAGGCAAAAAGCTTTGGAATTTTTTTATATTTTAATAAATGTATTTTTAACGTGTATTTAAAGTGTTTTTAATTAATTTATTAAAAAATATAGCATTAGCTAGATTTTGTCTTGATTAATTAGTGTAAAATTTTCAATAGTGATAGGTTGAACGAACAGTGTAGTTCTTCATCGAAAACTGAGAAATCCAAACTGATTCATAAACAGATATAGATTTATACATATATATAATATCAAAAATAAGTTGAAAAATAAAGAGTTTTGCACACATTTTTGATGGAAAAGCCGAATTTAATTTAACAAAATGGAAAGGACGAGGTCAGAAATGGAACTTGAGACTTTTGATATAACTCGTCAGTGCTCGACAAACTGAGCTATACGGTTGATATACGACCAACACTAACCAATCATCAAATGGAAATTTCCATCTGATTTGCAAATGGAAATTATTTTTTCTTTACATAATGAGGGATCAGTGTGAGCCAGATCTTACTCGTGTTTCAGATGGTTATATGTGAATCTTACTAGAATATAATTATATTGTGGTAAACTGTGGTGACTAGACTATAATATGAAAACTTTAAGAAAATCGTAATAAATAAGCTCATAAGGTGATATTATCGAAGGCAGGGAAGGGTATGAACGCAGATGGAGCATTTCTGTCTCCGATTGGTCTCTGACCATCAGTTGAACGGATTGCCAAATGATAATCGCACGTATTTCATAAAAATTGCATAGAATTGGAGGGAAGCAACGAAAGGAACTCACACCAACAAAATCCCACAGAAAATAAACACAAAGTAAAGTTAATGTATCGAAGCAGAGAAAAGGTGTGGAATGACAGTTGAGCAGAATGCCAAATGACCACCATATATCAGAAGTGCAGGAAAAATGGCATTAAAATAGCAAGGAAATAACAAAAGAAACTCATTAAAGTAAAATTGCCCAGAAAATCACCATAAGGTAACACATTTGCCAGGCACAATAAGTGAATGAGGGGTTCTGCTTTCGAAGCTGATAGACGGGTGGTGCCGGGTTCAAATTCAGATCAAGCCCATCAGTGTAGCCGTTGTGAGTAGTTTTCGTCAAATTTTTCGATAAGCTTAAAAGAAACGCAATTTACATTCACTTAAAAGTAAGGAAGATGTGCTGCATTACAACGTTTTTTGGGTAGTTTTTTTTTTTTTTTTTTTTTTTTGGGAGGGGGGGGGGGGGAGCATATATTTTTCGGAAGGGTGGTGTTTTACTGCACCCAGCAAAACTCTTCATTTAACGAATATAACTATATTCTTAGAACGTTTTAGACTGTAATTAAACTAAAAACATTTTTTAAATAATTCAGAGAACTTTTATCCACACCACTTTTTGAAGCTTACCGACTTCAATTATCATTTCAAGTTCCTTCCGCTTATAATATACATTCAGAAAACTTAAAATATAAAATTAAATTAACCAATGAGAAGTTCCATCAACAAACAATAAAATATTTGAATTTTCTTTTGCACATTCTTATAAACAGGTCCCATTTGTCCAATCTCAGTGAGAAATATGCAATATCATAGTTCCATGATATTGTGATTAAATACGATTGTGAGTTCTTTGCGACTGCATTAGTGTCTTGGCTTGGCTGAAGTGTTCCTCACGGAGAGGGGATTATCAAGGTTCCTAGCTTATATTCACGCATTTTTTTTTTTTTTTGGAGGGGGGGGGGGGGGTGGGGAGAAAGAAGGCTTCAAACAGCTAGGCGGCCGAAACGCTCTGTTCAAACTTGGCACCTCTGATGTACCAGCTCTGAGAGCATTGCCGCATTTGGTATTTATGAGCAGCAAGAAATACAGTGAATATATATACTAGCAGACTTTGCCGCTTCACTGGTCGCTACATTTAAGTGAATTCTCAAATTTCCATATCATTACCAATAGAATCTCAAAAAAAAAAAAAAAAAAAAAAAAAAATGAAAAGAAAAAAAATCACTGAAATTAGACGGAATTTCAATTAAAATTCTCACTGCGTTAGGTAGGGATTTTTCCGCTCGCAACATGAGGATTCGGTTTTCCATTGCCATCGGCAGCGATTTACCCGCAATTCACCTTCTCTCTCTCTCTCGCGGGTAAGTTAGAAGTTTCACGAAATTCCAATCAATATGCATATTGCGTACACTTAAACAACAACCGCACACCAAAATTCACCATTCTAAGATAATTTGGAGCATATTTAAGCTTAAAAGCGTGTTTTTTGTCCCCCCCCCCCTCCTCTACGGTAAGTTAGAAAGTAATTTTGAAAAATCCCTTTGTGGTGTGTGCATTGGGAACTATAACTAATCGACGCATCAAAATATCGTTTATCTGAAATAATTTAGAGCAGAGTTACTCTTGAAAAGGCGCCCCACCCCCGCCTTTAAATAGCGGGGGAGGGGGGGAATTTCAGAAAATCCATTTGTTGTACGTGTTCGGTAAGCATAATTAAACCACACATAAAAATTAATCTGATATAATTTAAATATGTGTTTATTCCCATCCACCCATCCCTTTGAGGAAAAGGAGGGGATTTTCATAAAACCTAAGAATGCTCATAAAGCATCCATGCACTAAAATTTGTGACTGCAGCTTCCATAGATTTCCCAGGACAAATTTAGCGCTAAAAAGGGATCTCGAATTTGCCTCCTTATAACGTCCCCCTCGCCCCCCCCCCCCAAAAAAAAAAAAAAAAAAAAAAAAATTGAAAGTTAAAAGAAATAAAAAACGGGTTTCTTGAAATATACTGAAGAAGACGCATTTTCAAAAAATTTCCCTCTGAAAAATTTTTCTCCATCCTCCCCCTTAAAAATAGAAAAATCCAAAATCGCAGAAAATTTTATTTTCGTATTCAAGTCTAGTCTCTTCATGTGCAAATTCTTCATCGTAAAGTAATTTGGAGCCGAGTTATGCTAACTAACGAGTTTTTGACTTTCGGTCCCCAGGGGAGGAACTGAGGGAATTTTGGAAAATTTTATAAGTATACTTTTAAGCTGGTACAGACCTAAATTCTTGCCAAATGTCGTTGCATTGCGTCCAGCCATTCTCACGTGAAACACGAACAAAAAATAGTTAACAGATGCACTGACACACAATGACCCCCCCCCCCTAAACACACACATAGAAAGCCATTTTCCGCTTTCAAGATGTCTAAAACGGGAAGACATCGCAAAAATTTTTGATTGTAAAAAACTTACAAACAAAAGTCTGTTTTATGAATATACATTGAAGTTTTTGGTATATTTTTCTCTTGCTGAAAATTTTACTTACCAGTGGCAAGTAAATTGGTGAAATTCCCCACACCTGGGTGTGCATGAACGGGGGGGTGCCCGGGCACCCAGGGCACCCCCCCTGGCTACGCGCATGTACAAGATAGGCAGAGGCAGATCTTATAACATGATATAATCCAGGGGTGCAGAAAATGTTCAAACCTCGGAAATTTCCCCCAAACACTGTATAAATTTCCCTCAATAATGCAAAAATCTACTTTGCTATACAAAGTCATTTGTTCTATGTAATAAATCTTTAAGAGAATAAGTATACAGTGTAACATAAAAATATTGCTGTTAGTGTATAAGCACTTCAAAGTAGCAAATTGTTATTTTTGATTTACATTTTTATTTTCTCTTAAAAAAATATTCAAGATATCCCCAGTCAGTTTAAATTTCCCCCGAACCTTGTTCGGGCGTTCGGACATATTCTGCACCCCTGATATAATATAAAGTTAAATGAATAGAAATTAAAAAATAATGATATATAGAAATTTTGAAAGATATGATCCATTTAACAACTCAAGTTATAAAGTTGCAATCAAGTTGACATAATAGAAAAATGCTTTGTCCAGATAACTTGGAAGATAATTGTAAAAATACAGCAATATTATAGCATACAATATTTTTACTTTTATATATATAGAGAGAGAGAGAAAGAGAGAATTAGGGATGAAACGAATATCCGGTAACTATCCGGTATCCGGCCGAGTTTTAAATATCCGGCGGGGTACCGGATATCAACACACCGGATACGGATATCCGGCAATTTCAAGCCGGATATCCGAAGGAGAAAATTCAAGCTTAAACTCCCATCAGAATAAAATTTTGCGACAATTTTTTAATTTTTTTTAGATCAGTTGTAGCTTGTAAAGGATTTTTTTTTTTTTAAGTTGGCTTCTGCGAAAATCGATCTTGGACTCATTAACAAACAAATTTAGCCAAAAGTAGCTTCAGGTCTAAGAAATATAGAAGCCCTATTTTAATTTTGTACAGAGTTAGCTAGGTTTTTCTTCCAGAGTGATCTATAACATTCCCCCTGATCTTCCCCATAACAATAAAAAGAGCTGTTCATTGTTGTTCCTGAACAAATGATATTTATTCTCTGCAGTTGCAGTGTATATATAACTCTGTTTTCATGTCTTTTGCTAATATGTTTTTAGATTGTTTAGTAATATTGCTAGTCTTGGATGTTAAAGTTGTTAGATTGTTTCGAGAATGAGTCAAATAATGTGCATTTATTGACTAGATCCTGTTAATTTACAATCCAGTTTTCCATACACAATAAAGCTGTTGTTTTTGTGACCGTATATTTATACTAGCAGAAACCTGGCATTACTTGCGCCATCTATCTATTCGATTTGGACTTTTTTAAAACCCCTCGAATTTATATAAATTTGCATTTTTTATGGAATATCTTACTAAAGCACCTGAATTTAGAATTCCTGTTGCGTTGTATAGATATATCCCAAAAAATTAAAATTATTTCAAATAAAAGTACATATTTAAATTTTCAGAAAGTCTGTACTTAAAAAAAAAAAAAAAAAAAAAAAAAAACCAGTTATTTAAAGTTTTTGATTTTGTACTGCAGGAAAACTTCACTTACTTAAAGAATTTTAATAACTAATGTAAAATTTTCTTTCTTATCTGTACAGAATATAAAAATATAAAATAAGTAAAAAGTAAAAATTCATTTTGAATTATTACTTTCTTCTATATTAAATTGAAGGAGGTATTGGATTCGTGAAAATTTTCAACTTCCAGTTTTCGGTGGATTTACGCATTTTGAGAGAACCAAAACACAATTTGACCATTTTTGGAAAATGTCTATCTGACAAAAATTTTGTGCAGTTCAAGAGTTAATGCACAGAATTTCATATAAATTTATACATAGTTGCATCTTACCAAAAGAAAAAAAAGTGCCCATGAACTTTTGGTGCAAATCACTCAACAGATGGCGCTGCTATACTGTGATTTCTCCCATTTAAAGGAAGACTATATCTCAGCTTATACTGTGTATAATTAAAAAAATAAACTGTGTCACAGGGAGGGCTATTATTATGAAACATGTCCATTCAATTTCTGTGCATAACGGCCAATAGGTGATGCTGCTATGCTGCAAATTTTCCGTGAATGGGGAAGTTATATCTCAGATTCATTCGTGTATAATTGCTAAAAATTTAGTATGGGAAAGGGTCATTTTTATAAAACATCATGTTGATTCAATTTTGGTGCATATTGGTCGATAGGTGGCTATATTATGTTGCAATTTACTCTATGAATAGGAAGGCTAAATCTCAACATCTATAAAATTTAAGAGATAAACAAGATAAAAATAATATGAGAATAAAAGTTGGCTTAATTTGGGTGTATATCGACCAACAGGTGGCGCAGCTGTTCCTCACCTTCTGTGATTCTCCACATGGCTACATCTCAAAATTTTTTGATTAAAATTGCACTAAACTCAATATCTAAAATTTTTATTGTAAGCAGCTATGATTATGTTTCTTCTGCATGTTAAACAGCATGTAGCGTTGTTATACAGAGAGATATAGAAGAAAGTTTTGTGATGGCCATAACATACTAGTTTGAAGCTTTTATTTTATTTTCTTTCTTTCTTTTATGTTTTCTTATAAATGTCTTAAAAGAAAGTAATGGATTCATAAAAATTTTCAACTTCTTAAAATGTGTAAATCCATCAAAAACCAGAAGTCCAGAACCTGGTTTAACCAATTTTAAAAAAATGTCTGTGTGTGTGTGACAAAAATTCTGTTCAACTGTACCTCCGGAACTACTGCGTACTACAATTACATATAAATTTATGTGTAGTTGAACCATGACACAAATCAGTGCCTATCAACTTTTGGTGCAAATGGCTCAACAGGTGGTGCTGCCATACTGCGATTTCTGCAACTTAGAGAAAGGCTATATCTCAGAAACTACTGCACAGAATTTCATATAAATATATACGTACATGTAATTTGGCATATATTAGTGCCAATCGCTCTACAGGTGGTGCTGTCATACTTTCTGCAATTGTTATACTTTCTGCAATTTAGGGAAGGCTATATTTTAGGTTCTATTTCATGTAACTACACAAAACTTCATGTTGGAAAGGCATTATGAAAAATTATGCTGGTTCAGTTTGGGTGCATGTTGGCCAGTAGGTGGCTCTGCAATACAGAAATTTCCCCCCAAAAGGGGAAGGCTATATCTCTTATTCTATTGTGTATAATTGCATAGAACATGGTATGTGAGAGAACCAGCCATTGTGAAACACTATTGCGATTTATTTTAGATGTATATCGGCCAACAGGTGGCAATACTGCACTACAATTTACCCAATGAATAGGCTAAGTTAATCCCAACTTCTATTACATATGTGCATGAAACTTGATATATAAGACAACCATTATGAAAGCAAATGTTGACCTTATTTATGTGTATATCAGCCGACAGGTGGAGCTTCTATTATGATTTTTCACAAGCATATATCTCAGCATCTGTTGATTAAAACTGCATAAACTCCTTTTGTAAAATATTTATTGTGAGAAGCTATGGTTAAACTTTTATACTATTTAAACCCAGTGGCGGCTCGTGGCAGGAGCTGCAGAGCTGCAGCCCCCCCAGAAATATTCGAAAAAATTATTTTATCAACTTTCAAAATATTTTGAAAATAAATATTATTATATTGTATAGTATTATGCATATAGAAAAGCAGATTACTTCGTTATCATGAAAAATTATTAAAAAGCTGAGAAAAGTGAACCATTTTTAAACGTAATAGCACCTCGAAAATTCGTAAAGGGACTGCTCATTCATGCAGCTCTCGAAAAAAGGGATTTCTTTAGGGAAAGAACAGTTACAACCGCCCCTACTCGTTTTCCCTACCAGTTTCGACCATTTGGTTGGAGCTGCAACCTCTGCAGCTCCGATCTGATTAGAGATTTCGGTAATGCTGGAAAAGAACAATTTCCCTTTGTAATCTACGTTTTTTCTTCACAGTTTTTAATGCGGTAATCGCTGTGTTTGATGATTATTTATGTATGAGAGGTAAAAAAATTCAGCATGAAGGTTATTCACGATTATATGAGAAAATAGAAGTCATTTTTATTTATTTTTTAAACAGATTTTTATTTTATATTACATGGAAATTTCGCACGGTTTTTCAGTTTCTTGGTTTGCCAATGGCAGAAACGTTGAATAGACAGAATCTTAATTTTTATATAAATTTTCCCTTAAACATAAAATTTAAAATTTATCAAGTGTTTAATCGCTTTGTTGATAAGGTTATTATTATAATTATTATTTTTTATTTTTATTTTTCACTTGTATTTTAGTCATTAATGTTTTTCTATTTTGATGAGAAATATTAGCAGTCGAACCTTTCTTAAAAACACGAGATTACTAAATTTTTAATTTCTGACATTTTCATACAACGAAGTTGGAAAGCATTTATAACTTCGTTTTATCTCTCTTTCTATTTGAGTGAGAACTTTCAGAAATATGCTCGGAAATTTAAGCATTTTAATATCCGTTTTTTAGATTGACCACACTATTTTTCCTATATACTCCTTTTACGAGGACACACAAAACATCAAGAATGCACTGCTGGCTGGATAATATTTCAAACCAAATTAAACTGATATATACTAGTCAAGCCTTTTTAAATATATCTAAAGAAAATAGTGTTTTAACATTTGTAGATTTTTTTTTTTTTTTTTTTTTTTTTTTTAATGCACGGCAATACAGAAGATGTGCAGCAAATTTTGGAAATTCCTTTTTAATTATACTAAGGTTTCATATTTAAATGAAATTTTAGTTTTCTGTACCATGTGTAAATTTTAGTTTACTGTACATGTGTGTAAAGTTCGCATTAAAAAAATAATAACAATAAAATGTTCGTAATGTTAGACAAGCATTTCATAATCTATGTGATGTGCAAGATTTTACGTCAATGTTAACTCTTTTAATAAATATTTCAAAGGATGTTCTAAATAAATTAATGAAATGCATCATTATAATTGCACTTTTAAGATACGAGCATTACATTACTATAATGTTTTGAGGTCTCCTGAGCTCATTTTTGCTATTTTTACAGTGTTATATGTATGGTGTGAGTAAGTGTATATATGTGAGTGAATATCATAACATCTAAATGCTTGGTTCGATTGAACAGAAAGCTGGTAGGTATGTGAAAGGTCACCATCAAACGAGCTGTATAGAATTTGATGGATGTGAGACTTATAGTTCTGTTACAAGGACACAAAGAAAAATTCCTTATCATTTTGATTAATGGACTTAAATTTTTGAAGTGCGATTGCGCCTAAATGTTTTATCCAATTGAGCTAAAAATTGGTAGGTAGGTTATAGGTAATCGCCACGCAATTTGTATAGTTTTGATGAGTACAGGACTCATACATTTTTGTACAGAGACACAAAAAGAAATTCTTTATCATTAGGGACTATTGATTCGAATTATTTGCAGTTATTATCGCAAGAACTTTACAGATCTACATAACTATGTAATCAAACTATTCATTATTATTTTTATATAAATCATTGTGTGTATCTTTTTAATGAGCAAAATTTTATTTACAATCATGTATGTATATTTCGTACTTCGCACCATCTTGGAGAAAATAATAGCATGCAGATGAAAAATATTTTGTTTGGGGAAAATTGATTATCATTAATAAATAAAGTTAACAAAATAAAATCTCCAGATTTTTTTTTTTCCTTTGTAATGAATGTCCAATAATATAAAATTTTAAATCTATGCTGTATCGTGTATTGCTCTGCTTCTTGCTCAGTCTGCGCATATAAAACCCGAAGACCCAGATTAAAACAGATTATTTAGAAAATCATTTTCGCTTTTTTCTCAAACCTTACGTAGACATGCAGCTATGCAGCCCCCCTGTAAAGGGATCTCACGAACCGCTACTGTTTAAACCGTAAGTGGCGCTGTTATATAGAATTATGTAGAAGAAAGTTTTGTGATGGCCACAACTTATTAGTTTTCATGTGAAAATAACCCTTCAACTGTGATTATATTAGTAAAATATTTTATTTCATTTTGTTAATAATAGTATTGTAAAAAATATGTAAATAATAAGTTTTATAATTCTGAACAAAACCTATCTTTTTGTGATAGTGCTTTTCACCAAAAATTTCAAGTGTAGGAATGAGTGTTAGGCTTAAAATTTTATTCTTCATGGCAATATTGCACAAATAAATAGAATATTAAATAAATATGTTTAAATAAATTATATTTAAAATGTTTTTAAAAGAATAGTATATGAATTATGTTTATATTTTATTGTTTTAAAATAAAGAAAAAGAAAAGAAATATAGAGCACAACAAAAAACAAAACTGATGCCGGATATCCGTATCCGGCAGGCAGAAGAGCTCCGGATATCCGATATCCGGCAAAATCACTATCCGTTTCATCCCTAGAGAGAATGTCATCTTTAAAATTAATAAGTCTAACATGTTATTCTAAACTAACCTCTCAATTTCAAAGGTTTTGTTTCATTTGATGTAATTTGTTGAATGGGATTATTCATTATCTCCATTGTGCAGACAATAGTAAGGATACCACCAGGTACTAACTTTTTACTTTGTTGTTGAAATTCACTTTTTTTAATATCATATACAATCTGGGAACATTCTTCTTCAAGAATTCCATGGCATATTTGTTCTAAACAGCCAAAAGAATTTTTGATGCCAAGATAATATTCTATTGAATAGTCTGTATTACTATTATATCTTTTGAGATACAGAGACATATATTCATTTTCAGATGTTTTCTGGTTAGGCCATAGCCTTAATCGCCAGATACAATTGCTAACAGAAAAAAATGAACTAGCAAAAGTTTTCATATATGGCATGCGTAAAAGAAAATTGGGGATTCTCCATTCAATTTGTTTTACAGAAATATCTGGTAGTATTATAAGTTCACTAATTTCTTTCTCTTCCACCTTTGGTGTCTCACTTGGCGAGAACATCGCAATTCTAATGTCAAACACCAGCAATCCTGAAAATTAACAAGACAGAATAAATTATGGGAAAATATGTATTTTTATTTGTGACAATATCAATGTAAAAAATGGCTATTTCCAGACTATTATTTCAAAAAATTTTAACAAAAAAATACAGATCACTCCCAGAAATCCACACAGCTTTGGACCAAATATTATGCAGATTTTAAAATTTTGTATATTTCATGTTTTTTATTTCTGTTTGCATTTCTGAATATTTGTTATTATTGCTCTAGTCTTTTTATACTATATTATGGTTCCAGGGGTTATTACAGGTTGATTTTAGGTTTATGGGTACCTTCACAAAAATTGACCTGGCAAAAAAGGTACCTTCACAAAAATCAACTTGGCAAAAACGGTACCTTCACAAAAACCATACAGCTAAAATCGGTACTTTCACAAAAATCTTAGTTATCCCAGCAAAATCTGACATTTAATTAAATGAATACATTTTCGAAGAAAAGTAACTTATTTGTGCATTTCTGTTGATTCAATTCACAAAACAAGAATAATAAAGAATTTTGGTTTTAATCTACACACAACATTTTGATGACTGTATGGTAATGTGTCTATCCCCCTTGGTACAATTCACGTGTGCAGTGATACTAGCATGAATAAAAAGAACTTCTACTTACACTCTCTCTACTGAACTGTTTACTTCAGAGAAAAGTGAGTTTTGGTTCCTGTTCTGTTATAAGCCTCACACTAACTACTGAGCATTATTTTTATTATTTTACTTAGATTGCCCCCCCCCCCCCCCTCCCATCCCACACACAGAAAAAGAGTGTGCTAAAATTTTTCACAAAAATAGGTATTAAGTTTGAAATCCTGGATTGGCTCCTGGGTTCATATTAATGAGATTAATATGCAGTTGCAAAAATCAGCTAACTTGTAACTATAAATTAGTTAAAAAATACCACCTTATTAAACACGTAAATATTTTTATTAAAAACTATACTTTCTCATTAAAAACATTATAAAAATTTTACAAATATATTTAGTCTAAGCTTTTCGCCCAGTTTATCTGGGCGTCATCAGGACATTATTAAAAACAGAAGTTTGACAAATGCAGCACGAGACTCATTATATAATAAAAAGTCATAGTACAGTTACAGTTAATTTCGATCAGTCCTTAAGTTACAAAAGAATCTCTTTTTAGTTGAAACTTTTTATGGTCATCATAGAGCAACATGCTGTATGGAAAAAACTTGCATATAGGTTGAGGTTTCCTAGGGTACCATGTAGAATCATAGTTACTGATGAACTTGCATGGAACTTCGTAGGGAAGGACCAGGAGAGGCGTAGTAAAAAACTTTTTGTTTGACCAATATAGTAGATTTCATTATTTAGTATATTATTTTACTATATTGGTCAAAGAAAAAGAAACTTAAATAAAAGAATTCAAGAACATATCTGCAATATCAAGGAAGGTAGAAGCTCTGCCTTGGTTAATTTTCTCTACGATAACTCAGCTATACCTCTTTGGGATCAAGCCGCTATCATCTCTTCTCCGCCAAGTATTTCAGAATTAATAGTTTCAGAAGCTGTCAATAACTCAATGAATACTAAAGATGCAGCTTTCTTACCAAAAATATGGAATTTTATTATTGAACCACATATTTAATCTAATTCTCTTTGCAGTGGACTGTATTTTCTCAGTAAGTTAAAATAACCACAGCTATCAACCACTCTGGACCTCTGGATAATGTTCTTGTTGGACTTGCCTCTCCAAGAAGATTTCCGTTATTAAATTTCTCAAGGTGGCTCCAATGTTAACCCAAGAAGCACCAAGCAACTACAGTACTGCAGCTTCATGACTATATTTTGGTTCTTTCCGTTATGTATCCTATTGCTACTATGCCTCTCCAAATCCTTCCCGACGAAGTTCCATACAAGTTCCTCAGTTTCTCCATGGTACCCTTTTGAAATCTCAACTACATGCAAGTTTTTTACTATGCCTCTCCTGGTCCTTCCCTACAAAGTTCCATGCAAGTTCATCAGTAAACTATGATTCTACATGGTATCCCTAGAAAATCTCAACTATATGCAAGTTTTTTTCCATACAACATGTTGCTCTATGATGACCCTAAAAAGTTGCAACTAATAAAAGATTCTTTTGTAACTTAAGGACTGATCAAAATTAACTGTGATTTTTGATTATATAATGAATGTATCATGCTGCATTTGTCAAACTTCTGAATTAATATGTCCTGATGATGCCCAGATAAACTGGGCGAAAAGCTTAGACTAAATATATTTGTAAAATTTTTATAGTGTTTTTAATGAAAGTATAGTTTTTAATAAAAATATTTACGTGTTTAAAAGTGGTATTTTTAACTAATTTACACAATGACACGTGGTTTTAAATATCTCTTTATGAGATGTGATTTCCTAATTTAACTATAACTTTAAAGGACTTTTTAGTTATCTGGAGAATTATAGAGAATCTGGTTTTGGGTCTGCTGAAACTAGTGCTAAAGAAACTGTAAATGAACTATAGAAGCAGAAACTATATATGAAAAAATAAGAATCAGTAGGGGTATTTGTGTTCAGGGACTATCCCCGATTTCAGTTTTTTTTTTTTTTTTTTTAACAACTTATCCATCTGTATTTTCATATTTCCTATAAAGTTATCTTTTGCATTCATTGGTTTTTCATTTGTCATCCAAATGATATGTGAATGAATTGTAAAGAGATCAAGGGCTTCTTTTCTAAATAATTTGAGTATCATTTGATACTTCAGGGTTTTTTTCATTTGAAGTTCTAATTTTCAGAGTTTTTACCTCCCCTTAATCAGATGGATAAAAATGTCAACAGGTGAATCTCAAGATGAGCCAATAAAAAATGCACCTAACAATTTTCAGCTATCATTATCATTAATATTAATACCATTATTTTATTTATTTATTTTATATTTATTTTTTGTACTGTGCGTGAGTAGAGATGGGAATGGTCCAAAAAAAAAAAAACGGAAATTTTGGGGGGAAACCCGGTTTTTTCCCCGAAGGAGTTTATTCCCGTCCAGAAAAATTTTAAATTTCTAGAATAAAATAACGTGTTTTTTTTTATGTTCAGTATCTTACATGAAAACACTGACTCTAAACTCTGATAATGTTCATATTTCAAAAATAAAGTTTTAACCATGTAATCAAATGGTAATCCTGAAATATAATGACCTCCCTCCCATCACATTCATTTGAAATTACTTATTCTTTTCAAGTTCCTTTATACCAGTGTTGGGCATCAATCGATTAAATTTTTAATCAACTAATTAGTTGACTAAAAATGTAATCACGGTTAATTTAATCATAACTAACGGTTATTTATTTGCTGCAACTAAAAATTCAATCATGATTAAATTATTCGAAAAACAAACGACTAACAGTTAGTTGCGATTAAATTAATAGTGATTAAATCAATTGTGATTAATATTTCAGTCATTTGCTGCAACTAAAAATTCAATCATGATTAAATTATTCGAGAAGCAGACAACTAACCGTTATTCATGATTAAATTAATCGTGATTAATATATTAGTTGCAGCAAATGATTAACGGTTAATCATGACTAAATTAATCGTGATTGAATTGTAGTTGTATCCAGAGCTGATATCCCCCCCCCCCCACCTTTTTTTTTCTCAGAAGATCAAATGTCGCTAAATTTTTTATAGCAATTTTCAGTAACGGTTTTTAAAAACTTTCCAACAGGGTTGAAAAATGTTAATGACTTCGGTTTGTCTGTCTGTCTGCACTCTTGCTCTAACTCCCATAAATATTTATGGAATTTCTTGAAACTGAAATATGTTATTCAAGTTCACTATCGAATGTTCCCTATTGAAAATGGAGTAAATACCTCTACTGCTTTGTGTACAGAGACACCAGACACCCGAAGGTATTCCAAAGCATTGTAATCTATGGGAAGTATTTCTATAAAGCATATTTTAATGCTTTTACTCTACACAAATCTTAATGAAATTGAAATGTGTTTTTCAAGTTTAATATCGGATGTTTCTTAGATAAAATGGAATAAATACCAGCACTGGTTTGTATACAGGGATACTCAAAAGTATTCCAAAGCATTGCGTTTTATGAGAGGTATTTCTACAAACCAAATTTTAATAGCTTTACTTTACACAAAGCTTAATGAAATTGAAATATGTTATTCATATGCGCAAAAGAATGCTTTCTATAGATTATAGTATGATTAGCAATAGATTTACAGGGCCACACAAAAATATTCAGTTACAGAGATATTAATAAAATTTTGCTAGAATTGCATATTCGTTTACAGTCTTTAACACTTTCTAACAATTTTTAAGTGTGAATATGATGTCAATTTGTGTATCTGTCTGTCTGTTCGTCTGCCCGCTCTCTAATTCTCATTAATATTATGGAATTTCTTGAAACTGATGTATGTTATTCAAGTTCACTACTGGATGTTTCCTATATCGAAAATGGAGTGAATACCTCTGCTGGTTTGTGTACAGGGACACCCAAAACTATTCCTAAGCATTGTGTTTTGTGGGAGGTATTTCTATAAACCATATTTTAATACCTTTATTGAACACAAATCTTAATGAAATTAAAATATATTATTCAAGATCACTATTGGATGTTTCCTGTGTATAATGTTTAAATACCACCACTGGTTTGTGTACAGGGACACTCGAAAGCATACCAAAACAGTGCATTCTGTGAGAGGTATTTCTATAAACCAAATTTTGATAACTTTATTACAAAGCTTAATGAAATACGTAACTCATAAGTACCATGCATAAGATAATTAGTAATTGATTTACAGGGCTACACAAAAATATTCAGTTACATTAAGAACTATCAATAAAAATTTGCTGGAATTGTACCTTCATTTACATTAAGCATTTTTAACACTTTCTAACAATTTTTAGGTGTGAATATGTGTATCTGTCTGTCCGATTGTTTATTTTTCTATCTGCATTTCAACGTTTGTATTTAGGGTTAACAGGAAACGCTTATTTTCCTAAAGATGATGATATGTCGGTTTGTCTTCTCAAAAAAAAAATTTAATCCTATGTTAAAGAAATTAATTAAAACCCTTATAGCCATTTCTTAATAAACTCAAATTCTTTTATATTTTTCAACCGGCGGCTGGTGGGTTAACAGCAAATGCAAATTTTTCTGAAGATAAGTACAATAGATTTTTCACCCCATAAAACTGTTAACCTCTATCATTCCTGATTGTCATAACTATTTCCGAGTAAATTATATTTCTGCCATATTTTGCAACAAGAAGGGTGAAATGCAAACGCAAATTTTCCTAAAATGAGACTGAAATTATTCAATTATTCACTTCAAAACATCCTTAAGTCCAACCTCTCCTCTCATTAAAAATTGTTTTATTTAGTATATCCGAGTAAACCATATTTTGCAATCGGCAGATAAAATGTTAAAAATAACTGCAAAATGGCTTGAAAATGAGGACAAGTCTAATTAAGTTTTCATCCCAAATATTTCTTAACTAAAAATATTTATCAAAACCGTTATACATCCATTTCCAAACAAACTCAATTTCTGCCATATTTTGTAACTAACAGTTAAAGGGTTAACTACAAACCCCAATTCTTATGGAGATTAAGTCCAATCGATTTTTTGCCTTAAAAAACACTTATCCTCAAACGTTCATAAAAATCGGCATATCACTTTTGGAGAAAACAAATTTCTTCCATATTTTACAAATAGCAGTTAAAGGGTTAACAGTTAACTGGAGATTAGAGTATGTCTAATTTTTCAAGGTGCCCCAAAAAATTAATTGAAAACTTTCTTCAAAATTACTACATTCATTTCAGACTAAATCCAATTTCTGGTGTAATTTGCATTTGGCTGCTAATGGTTTAATAAAGAGCGAAACTTCTTCTGAAGATGAGAAAAGGTCTAATGTATTTTGCACCTAAAACAACTTAATTCCAAACTTTCAACAGAATCATTATATCCATTTCCGATTAAATCCAACTTTTGCCAAATGGTGCAACTGACCAATAAAGGGTTAATAGTGTACAAGAATTTTCCTAAAGATGAAGATATGTGTAATCGATTTATCCTTCAATAAACATTTGATCCCAAACTTTCATCAAAACAGATATATTCATTTTCCAGTATAACCAATTTCTGCCATATGTTGCAAAAAGTCAATAAAGGGTTAACAGTGAATGCAAATTCTTCTGATGATAAGTGTATCTTCAACCGATTTGGCTCCTTAAAAAATACTTAACCCCAAACTTTCATTAAAATCGTTTTACCCTTCCTGCGTAAACTCAATTTCTATCGTGTTGCAATTGGCAGTTAAAGGGTTAACAACGAATGCTAATTTTCCTGAAGATAAGGATATGTATATTCAGCTCAAAAAAAATAATAATAGTAATAATAATCTTCAGGGGGTATGTACTTCATAAAGCTGAGAGAGCTGCGTCGATTTCATTAAACAATATAGCTAATCATAGGAATTTATACTGCTTCAACCCCGATTGAGGCAGCAAAAGAATTTTGAATGAGAAATTAAATAATTCATTAAATCAAATATATATATATTTATATTCATTTATTTATTTAGTTTGAGCTAAAACTTATGTCTTTCTTAACTTAGTTCTGATTTTATTCAGTGTAAGAGTATGAGTCACAGATTATCTAGTACTGTGAGAAGAATGTTGTACAATTATAAAAATATTCTAAAATATGCCCTCTGAACGACAGAATTTAGATGTATGTAGTAAGTTTATTCTGCCTTTTTTAAATGTATATTCTAAAAATAAAGTAGTTTTTTTTTTTTTTAATAAAAAATTAAAGTATTAAAAAATGTCATCATGAAATATATAGCATTTCATATTAATAAATGAATTATAATTAACAGCGATTTAATTATAATTAATATTTTAATGACTATTTTTAAAACTATTAGGAGGTTATTATTTTCAAATTTTAATTAATTAAAAGAATAATAATCAAAAATTCAAAAATTGGACTTCGAAGTATCGTATTGTCATTGGGTGCCGAGCTATTCTGAAAGTTTCAAATATCTAGCTAGTAGGGAAGTTAGTTAAAAATCAATTGCAAGATTTTCAGAGAAGACTGGACAAACAAGAATAGAAGTTAATAAAAACATGGTAAAATGACGAGTGAATGGGATATTTTCTCTTTTCTTTCTATGCGTAAAAGGAGATCCTCAGGCCTAGTATCAGGGCTTCTCAAAATTTTAGGGAGGAATTTTTTTCAAAATTTTAGGGGAAAACTGGTGATATTGTAAAACTTTTAAATCCGTAATGGGTAATAATTGACATGTTAAAATTGGAAATGTGTGTTGTTTTGTATATTCAGGTTGAGCCAGACAAAATTAAGAGCCCTTACTCCATCAAAATTTAAATAATCTATAAAACAGATGGCCCTTTTATAAAATAAATTTTATGTAAATCATGCTTTCTGCATTTTAAGTACTTGGTTCGATGAAACCCTTTACTTGATATCTCTAGTGGCTTAAAATTTTTATGCTTTCTGACATGTCTTGTATGTATAACTCTTTTGGGATGAGCATGTTATATATGATACAGCCTTTAAATTATTTCTCTGGACGAGCATATCATATTTAAATAGAACGTTTGGTATGATACGCCTGCCCAGAGAAAGAATTTAAAGAATGTGTCATATGCTAAACACCCAACTCTGACTGGGAGGGAACATTTGCAGAAATTAATTAGAAAAAAAAAAAAAAAAAATTGCATTAATTAGAAAGGTATGAGATTACTATACTGCAGAAGAATTCTGAAAAAGAAACTGTCTTTCTGTAATTCATGTAAAGTAGACTAAAGTTGGTATTGCAAGAAGTATTAGTCAAGTCATAAAAATATGTAAAAATTATAAAGAACAAACATTAAAAACAGACTAGCATACCTCTATGAGTTATTGGAATAATCTTTAATTTCATCCTACATATAGAGGTCAAGACTCACGGTTGCCACTCGCCACGTTATGACTTAATTTGAAAAAGTGGCGATAAAAAAAATTGGTATGATCGCCATTTTTTCGGGGAATTTTTGAAAATATTTCTTCCGTTTTAAAAAAAAATCGCGGATATCGTTCGTAAAAAAAAATAAAAATCCCATTAACGATCGGCGATTGTTAATGGGATTTCGATGATGATCGCGCCTTCCGATTTCCAATCTTTCTCCATCCACAACATAAATGTCAATATTCATTTAAAACTTGCTTTATGAGATTCTAGATTCTAGAAAGAAATAGAATTGTTAAATATTTCTTGTTTGTGTAATTATTTTTTGCCTCTCTACCCCTTTTCTTATTTCCAACTAGCGATCACCGATCAAATGTTCTGCAGTTGTTTCTCAGTCTTTCTTCATCCATAATATAAATGGCAATATTCATTTTAAACTTGCTTTATTAGATTCTAGAAGTAGAATTGAGAATTTAATATTTCTTATTAATGTAATTATTTTTTTAACCCCCCCCCCTCCTTTTCCCATTTCTAGATAGTGATAAATGATCAATTCTAGAAATAATAAAGTGACATAAGTGCTCAATAACTTGATGAATATATTTATTTTTTCTCAATTAAATTATATATTTATATTTCATATCTATACCAAATGTGTAAACAGGGAAAGGGGGAATGAAAAACAGATTTTTAGGTATGAAATTTTTTGTTTTTTTGGGCACAATTGTGTTGCTCTGGTTGTCAATATATTAATGACTTCTATAATCTATGGATTTTGACCATTATATTGGTTTCAACACCTGTAATTGTGTAGGGGATTTCACACTTTCACAACAATTTTTGAAGGTTATGTTTTATTGGCTTTCAAGTACACTTATAATTCATTAACACATGTTCTATAAATATTTCGGGTGACAAAAATAAATAATGAAAATAATAATAAATAAAAAGATATTGATATAAAATTACTTACTAAATTTTAAATAAATAACATGAGGATGTATGTGACTTTTGGAAATATTTGGATGGTATATTTTTCCTAATTATATTTTCATTGGTTGTCAAAGTTTCGTTTGATGCATTCAGGGATTCTTTGCGTGAACACATCACCTCTGTCACAAGATTCATTTTTAACAAACTCACACTATTTTTTCATCTTATTTGAATAACATGATCAGTTTATTTTAACGTTTGCAAACACTTTATAATTAATAATTCTCTCACACACACACAACAAAAAGAATATATTTTTTTTTCTTTCCTATGTTTCTACATGTGTTCCTGTATATGTTTTCTTTTGTGTCGGAATTTCATTGTATTATTGGCTGGTTTCTCAGTTTGTCAGTCATAATGCAAATTTATCCAATAATATTCCATTATCTTTCACATGCATGTTTTCCATGCTTTTCTTCATTATTCTCAAACTTGGCCTCACAACCCAATGTTTGACACACACACACACTCACAAAATTTTATCTGACCTATTTAGTTGCTATTTAGTTGGTTCACATTTGGAGATAATTACATTTTCTTTTATTAAATTTTTTGACGGATTTTTTTATAAGACTAAGTACAATAATAATACACACATACACAAAAAGTAAATAAAGGTATTTTTGTCAACTTGCAGCAAATTCTGTTATGTTTTTAGAGCCATTTTTTTTTTTTTTTTTTTTTAAAGAATTACATAGATGGTGAAATTTCCGTACATAGTCTGTACGTTTTAAAATTTTTTATTTTTATCAAAAAAAAGTTTTTTTTTTTTTCTTGTGTAAAGAGTAAAAACTCTTGCAGAGAGTTTTCGTTCAGCTTAAATTAAATATTTAAAATTTCTTAATTAAAATAAGTCCTTTTTGTAAGGTTTGCACCACAGATGTATTTTAAATGGTTTTGAAATCATCTGTGCGTTGTAAGAAGTAGTCTGTGCAGAAGTATGTGGCTGGTTCACTCTTCCTTTTTTTTTTTTTTGTTAAAGACTATTTCTTGCTGAGCAGTATTATGGAATTATCTGTATAACATACAGTATACTTTTTAAAAAAGGTATTCAATATTAATTGGGCTCGATAAAATAATAGTTCAACTGTAATTATAAAAACAATAGTGTATTAAACTTTTTTTTTTTTTTTGCTCTTTTTGACAATTTTTATGAGTTATATTCTTCTCACCTATTTCAGGTATACTCAGTTTATGCATTAAAAATTAACTTTTTATTGAGATCATATTTTTTTTTTTTTTTTCTTTTGAGAAATTCAAATGCTAATTCATATATTAAAATTTTGTTCAGGAAAAGGAAATTATTTCATACGAGTAAATTTTAATTTTTTTTTTTTTTTTTTTTGAACAACACAAGCTATTGAAATAAAGTTGGTTCATAAATTTATGCAAAAGAAAATAAATTAGAAGGCATAAAAATAGACAAAAGTTAAAATAAAATAAAATAAATAATTTTTCTTGAACTCTTACATGTGCGTTTTTATTGTGACATAGGGCTAGATTTTTTTTATTACACATTTTTTTACACATACAAGGGACATTTCATTATGTCACTTTGCAGAATGCTGGTTGTCATTTTTGCACAACATGAAGCCTCTTCTGCTTCACACATATTGTTCAGTACGCTATGTTCAGTTAGGCATCACAAAACCATCATAGCTGTCATAGCTATTGTTCCATTATACACTCTCTGGCTCACTTTGTTAGAATTTAATTTTCACGTGTACGATAATGGTCTTTTTAATCAAAAATGTTTGATTTTTTTTTTCATATTAATGCAATATTAATTTTTTTTTTTTAAATTAACAAAATACAAAAATTATTTGTTTTCCATATTTCTTGTTACTGATTTCCTTTTCCTTAGTATCAACCATACACACACTGTAATGAATGATTATTTTTAATATTTTACACATGCTATATATCATATTTATATAATTTATTGATTATGTGATTTGTTTCAGAATGTCACTTTAGCATCACGATGATTGAATATGTCTCATTGTTCCATAACTCATTATTATTGATTTTTTTTTTTTCAAATTTATAGTTATATGCCACAATTTTTTTTATTGTTTAACAAAAGATTACTTTACATGTTCCACAATGGTATGCAGAAATTTTTAGAATTGTTTTACACTGTTGTGAAGGTGAGAGAGAGCGTTTTATTTTTTATACTTTTCGTCCATTTTGACGATTCCTTTTTTTTTTTTTCCCTTGCCGATGGGGAGAAATATGTGAAGTCGTTCCTTCACATATATGAGTTTTAATTATAACTTTAAATAACGGCAATAAGTAATTATTATATTTTCAATAAATTAAATGGCTAATAAAAATAGATAACGAAATTCTAAATTACTTTTATTTATTCGCTTTTGTCTATAATAAATATCTTAATTCTAATAATACTTTATCCCTTATGCTATTAATAAATCGTCTGAGAACAAAAACATATTCCTTTTAAATGACATCTCTCAGAATAATAATCTTTCCTAAATCATTTAATAAATAAAATATAAAAATATATTATTTTATTTATAAACCGTTGGATATATAATTACATTTTCATTCTTTAAAATTGCGCAAGTCCACTTTGTTATAAATAAATTAGGCTGTAATTTACATTATGATATCATTAAAGGGTAATTATATTTTTTTTATCACAGGATGTGCAATAAATCCTAGTCTGAGTGTCTCCCTTAAATAACGGTTTTCTGGCGATAATATTTGGCACAAGCATTGGCATAAACTGTTGTAACGAACTTGATAAATTCAAAATATTTATATTAAATTGTTCTAGAAACAATGGAATATCTTTGGCTATAAAATTTGGCACTTTTTTAAAATTCTTGGCGTAATTCAGCAGTCTGATCTTAATTGCAATAGAGTCAACTTCAGGATTCGCTCTACATCTGTTGATACGATAACATGTGACCCCGTAGCTCTCTCTCTCACCTCTACCTTTTTGCATTCTCGCAACGTATGGTCATGATGAACTTCCACTGTAAAGGAACTGTTGATTACTAAAATAAATACATTATGCAGCGAACAAGTTGTCTTCTTTTATTTTCACGGCAGTCTTTTCAGGGCAATTCCATGAAAAGTGAAACCAAAGTGGCAAATTTTAAAATATGAAATAAATGGTCATGTAATGTATCATTTTAAAGCTTGAGATCTGTTCTGTCAAGAAAAATAATTTTTATAACATGTAATGCATACTAAATAAAAAATAATGGGCTTAACTTTCAATAGTACACTAACTAGCGTATTTGCTATAAGCATGACATACACTTTGATTAGTTAAAATTCATTAAAAATAAAATTTATAAAACCTAATTAAGATTTTTTTAATCTTTTTAATACTAAGTAGAAAGTAAATAAATGCTTTAAAGTAAAATTAATTCATAAATTACTTGATTCACAGTTGTTTTTAGAAATACATGAAAAAATTGTTACGTCCGTAACAAAAATTAGCTAAAAGTTTCAATTCTAGGTTTTTAAATGGAGTATTTAAAATGAACTTTTAAATTATCTTTTATAAACATAATAGCTCTATTTTAAAACCAACAGCAACAATTTAACTGTAATAGAATTTTATAAATCTCTGTTACAGACGTAACATTTTGTGTTACGGACGTAACAATTAATATGTTACGGACGTAACATAAGACTTGTTCTTGTTCATAAGTCTGTTTTTTCCTTAATTTCAATAATTAATTTTATAGCAGTAATAATTACATATGTATCTGGCAACATTATATTTACTTCAAGAACATATTTTCTGAATCTGGCAACATTATATTTACTTCAAGAACATATTCTCATTCTCTGAATCTGGCAACATGATTATTTTTAATTGGAACAAAATTCTTAGACAACATAGATGGTATCCAATTTTCTTCTACAGTGAAAAATAGAAGTACTAAGAATAAAATTTATCATTTGAGCCAAGCAAGTTACTTGAAAGTGAAGGTAAGCCACACTTTTTTAATATAAAATAATTTTTAATTGTTATTTTCTTGTTATAATATTTACATTTATGCAAACAAAAGAATTTAGGCCTAATCATGCTGAAGTGATTTTGCATTTTATTACATACACTTTCACAGCATTTCTAATTTTCTAATTTCTTGTTAATGATATGCATATTTCATACAATATTTAAAATATGTAGTTACTCTTCAATAGTGTGTTTTTAAAAAATCTAAATTGAAACTAACTTCAGAATTGAATGAAATATTCATTTGTCTTTTACCACGACATGAGAATTTAGGTTTTACTGTTCACATTTATTATTAGGCCTTAGTCTTTCTTTCTTCTTTTTTTTTTTTTTTTGTATTAGAATCTAACACTATAAGAAATTCTTTGAGTAGTGGTTGAATTAAACTTTTATTGATCTTTGAGATAATCTAAATTCAATTTTTCAAACTATAAGTTACATCTATTAAAATTCTTATTTTTTCTTACATTTTTGGTATTTTCTATACTAAAACTTTATTTCTTCTTTCTCAGCAATTTTGGAAATTTCAAAATATGGCACCTGTTAGAGAACGTGTTCAGAAGTTTCGAGAACGCCTAACAAATGAGCAGAAAATTACTGCTAGAGAAAGAGATAAAATAAGAAAACGCGAAGCCCGTGCTCTTATGTCTCATACTCAAAAGAAGAAAGCTTCTAAACAGTCTGCTGAACGTGTGAAAAAACAACGACAACTGAAAAAAGTAATAACTGCCACAGCTGTTTCATCTGTAGCAACGGTCACAGGTATTTCACCTTTATCTGCTGCACCAAACAAAGTTTATCGATCACCTCAATCCTTCGGTAAAGCTCTTTTAAAAGTAAAGAAGAATTTACCAGAAAGTCCAAGGAAAAAAATGGCAGTTATCACTAAGCTTGCTAAAGAAAATGAAATCCCTGTAAAAAAGAACCCATCTCATGCAAATGCTCTTGATGAATACATTAAAAAATCAGTGATTGATTTCTATCACCGTGATGATATATCACGACAAGCTCCGGGAATGAAAGATACAATTATCACACGAATACATGGAACAAAAATCAAGCAGCAAAGAAGACATCTCTACACAGTACTAACAGAGATCTTTCAACTTTTCAGGAATGAAAATCCAAATACGAAGATAGGATTCTCTACTTTTGCCTCACTTAGGCCACAACATGTACTTTTATCTTCCGAAACACCACCTAATGTATGTGTATGTATATATCATAGTAACATAGAGTTTCTGCTAAGCAGAATAAACAAAGTGTTGCCTACTTTCCCCACCAATTCAAAGGAATTGATAGAAAAACTGGCATGTAGTAAAGAAAATGAGGAATGCATGCTAAGAAAATGTGCAATATGTAAAAATAATTATGCAGCATTGACAAATAATGTTCAAAGTGGTTCTGAATTTATATCCTGGTATGTTTGGGATGTAAATTGAGAAGGAAGAACTATAAAAACAGTAAAGGAAGGGAACCTCGATGACGCCCTAACAGTTCTTGAAGGAAAGATTACACCATTTTTGGAGCACTGCTTCATAAAGCAAAAGCAAAGTGCTTTTTTTCATAACATTAAAAATGAAGTCTCGGAAAAGAAATGTGTACTTCAAGTGGATTTTAGTGAGAACTTCACTATTACCCAACAAGATGAAGTACAAAGTGCCCACTGGACAAATGACCAAGTGTCTATATATACAGCAGTTGCGTATACTATATCAGGAACATATTCATATGCTTTGATTTCAGATTACATGCCACATGATAAAATTGCTGTACACACTTTTAACTCTAAGCTGTTTGAAGATTTAAAAACAAAGGTTCCCGAACTTGAATCTATCGACATCTTCTCTGATGGTGCAGGACAGCATTTTAAACAACGTTTTACATTGTGTAATATTACATATGGAATGGAAGACCACAACTTGCATCTTAACTGGCACTTTTTTGCCACATCCCATGGCAAAGGTGCGGTGGATGGAGTTGGTGGAATGCTCAAGCATCATGTTTGGCAAAGAGTGAAGTCCAGAAAAGCCTTTGTCACTGACGCTTTATCCTTTACTCAGTGTGCGGTATCTATAACCGAAAAAGTAAATGTGTTATACATACCTAAAGCAGAAATCCTAAGCGAAACTGCTAAATTAGAGAAGCGTTGGGAGAATATTAAGTGCTTGCCGAAAACACACCAGATGCATTGCATTCGAACAGAACAAAAGAATGTTGTAAAATTTGCAATGACATCTGATAAAGAAGGAAATATATTTCACTTCAAATCCCAAAGTGATTTGTTACCAGTAGCAGGACCCAGCTACGCAGCAAAATCTGATGTAGACATTCAATTTGGGAAATGGGTATTGGTAGACTTTACTTCAGATCGTGGAAGTAGTCTTCAGTTTGTTGGACAAATCATTGGCAAACCAAACAGATATACAACCGTAGTGAAATTTTTAAAAAAATGTGGTTCAAAATTTGTTTGGCCAGAAAAAGAAGACATTTCTGAAATTGATATAACTCAGATAAGAAAAATTCTATCTGAACCAGTAATAGATTCTCGAGAAAGACTTTGTTTTTCTTCATTAGATATATAAGACCTTTGACCACTCATGTATAAAAATGGCAAAATAAATTTCTCAGATTACATTCATAAGTGTCTGTTCTATTAACATTCATAAAATATTTATTTGTTCTAAAATATAGTTTTAATTCTGCAAGTACTTCTTGCTAGTATCTCTGAAATCAGAGACTGTTACGTCCGTAACAGTAAATTGTTACGTCCGTAACAAACTAATTTATTCATAAACTAATTACTTACATATTATTCTACTAAAGCTTTACTATTTCTAAAACCTCAAACCCTAATAAATAGGCAGGGCAAAAAAATTTCAAAATTTTCATGCATAATTCACAGAATTATGCAAGTTATTGCAGTAATGTGAAATTTTCGCTTTCTTCTGAGTTACGTCCGTAACAGTCAGATTTTATTTTCTACCGGGTTCAGTAATTAATGAAAGTTCATTTCAAATGGAGATTACATAAACAATATTATGGTCTCTATTTCTAAAAAAAAATAAAAAAAAACCAAGCCTTTTCTCTTTTTCTAAGTCTTGCTGTATGCATTTAAAGTGTCCGATATGTTACGTCCGTAACGCTGGAATTGCAATTCAGCGGTATGGACCTGGAAGATTAATTGTAACGTTCTACTGTAGAATCCCGGAATTCTACTTGACAGGGGGACTCATGTCAAAGTTGTGCCTTTGGGGGGGACTCATGTCAAAGTTGTGCCTTGGGGGGGACTCATGTCAAAGTTGTGCCTTGGGGGGGACTCATGTCAAAGTTGTGCCTTTGGGGGGACTCATGTCAAAGTTGTGCCTTGGGGGGGACTCATGTCAAAGTTGTGCCTTGGGGGGGACTCATGTCAAAGTTGTGCCTTGGGGGGGACTCATGTCAAAGTTGTGCCTTGGGGGGGACTCATGTGCCTTGGGGGGACTCATGTCAAAGGTGTACCTTGGGGGGGGACTCATGTCAAAGCCTAGCCTTGGGGGGGACTCATGTCAAAGTTGTGCCTTGGGGGACTCATGTTTAGTTGTGTCTTAGGGGGGGGACTCATGTCAAAGTTATGCCTTGGGGGGGACTCATGTCAAAGTTGTGTCTTCGGGGGACTCATGTCAAAGTTGTGCCTTGGGGGGGACTCATGTCAAAGTTGTACCTTGGGGGGGACTCATGTCAAAGCTGTGCCTTGTGGGGGACTCATGTCAAAGGTGTACCTTGGGGAGGGGACTCATGTCAAAGTTGTGCCTTGGGGGGGACTCATGTCAAAGCTGTGCCTTGGGGGGACTCATGTCAAAGTTGTACCTTGGGGGGGACTCATGTCAAAGTCGTGCCTTGGGGAGGGGACTCATGTCAAAGTTGTGCCTTGGGGAGGGGACTCATGTCAAAGTTGTGTCTTAGGGGGAGGGACTCATGTTTAGTTGTGCCTTGGCTTGGGGGGACTCATGTCAAAGTTATGCCTTGGGAGGTACTCATGTCAAAGTTGTGCCTTGGAGGGACTCATGTCAAAGTTGTGCCTTGGGGGGACTCATGTCAAAGTTGTACCTTGGGGGAAACTCATGTCAAAGTTGTGCCTTGGGGGGACTCATGTCAAAGTTGTACCTTGGGGGGGACTCATGTCAAAGTTGTGCCTTGAGGGTAACTCGTGTGCCTTGGGGGGGGGACTCATGTCAAAGTTGTACCTTGGGGGGGACTCATGTCAAATTCGTGCCTTGGGGAGGGGACTCGTGCCAAATTTGTGCCTTGGGGGGGGGAATCATGTCAAAGTTGTGCCTTGGGGGGGGACTCATGTCAAAGTTGTGCCTTGGGGGGCGACTCATGTCAACGTGTTCTGAACTTTTCTGAAAGTTTCAAATGTCTAGCTAGTCGAGAAGTCAGTTAGATTGCAAGATTTGTCCAAACCGTTTTTGAGCTATTACCGTTTTTTGATACATTTTGCCCATTATGAACCTAATTTTACTAAATATCTCCAAAACGGAAAATCATATAAAGTCCAAAAAGGGAGGTGCACAACTAGATGTTATAACAAACCTATATACCAATTCGCAACTTTCTACGTCCAACCGTTTTTGAGTTATGCGACATACACCCACCCCCACACACACACACACACAGACACACATACATACAGACATCACGAAAAATCGTGTAAAGTCGCTTATATCTCTAAAACGAGAGCTCGTGTTAAGACGAAACTTGCAGGTGTGCAACTAGACATCATGACTGTCACACGTATAAATTGGCAACATTCAGCGATCATTCGTTTTTGAGCAATGTGAAATACAAAATCCATTTCGCAAATCGGGATTACTATACTTCCTTATACTTTGTATAAGGAAGTAAAAAAGAAAGGAAACCAGGCCCTTCACATGTTTGGCTATAGATTACCATTTTCCTTGGGCACCAAGTGGAACATAAGATATAAATAAAGTTCTGAATTCAGTGATAGAGATATCATCCCCCCCCTCATTTTTTGTATTTGGAAGGGAATGAAACTGAAATAAGATGGAAATCTTTAGTCATTGTACATTCACAAAAGCCATCTAGAAAATGTGTAAAAAGAGTAAAACACGACAGATCATGGAATTTCAATGAAGCAAGCTTTTGAACTAGAGGGAGTTGCACCTCACCTCCCTAGTCCTTAATGCTTGTTTATCAACCTTTTTTTTCTTTTTTTTTTTTTTTCTTTTTTAATAGAATAAATTCATAACTGCGTATTACAGTGTGAAAGTATGCATGAAATGACATATCAAATAATTTTGTTTGAAACTAATTAATAATGCTTCAGAGTTTTAAAATCAATTAGAAATTGGCAAATACTCATAAATTTTTTTGTTATGTTAAGATTAAGTAGGTAATACCTCATTTACCCCAGGTTAGCTAAGATATGGCAAAGAAGTAATAAGTTCTTACTTTACTATCCCTATTTCCTATTACTATTATTATTATTAAGTTCAAAAAAAAAAAAAAAAAAAAAAACAGATTTTCTCAGAAAAGTTAATTTATAATAATTATAATAAAAAGGTTTGAAAATAAAGCTTAAGAGTAGTATTCAGAAATTTTTTTCACTTTTATTTCGATAATAAACATTATTACTATGTTATTTAAAAAAAAAAAAAAAAAAAAAAAAAAAACTCTTTTTCAACTTTAATTTGCTTTAATAAAAACGTGTTTTAGATCTTTGAACATAAGTGGATAACAATAATTTCTTTCCTCTAATTGTACCCTAAATAATGTATTCGGATACAGTATCTTTGATGATTTTTTTTTTTTTTTTAAGTACTTTTGTGTCAAACTGAAATTAATAACTTATAAGTTCTAAATGCATTTTTTAACATATAAAGTCCACAATGAATTTCAAAGATAAAATGAAACAATAATAATAAGTACAAAAAATAATCAATTTAGAAGTCACTGAACTGATTAATTTTTGGAAAACTCCTTTTACATTACACTTCAAATTCATGCGCGAAATAATATTTAAACTCAACACCAGATGAATTAAGAAACTTAATATATAATACTATATACATTAAATCATACTTACTCTCTTGATAATATACCAAGATTTATGAATTTGTTATATTTCAAAAACAAATATTAAACAGAATTATAACTAAATTAAATTTTTAATAAAATACAAATGCTTCTTTGTTCGCCACTCGCCACTTGCCTGGTAGGTAGGTTGATGGGTTGATAGGTACCATACAACCAGACCACACAGCTTTTCTCCTTTCTCACTCTAAAATTTTAACTCAGTGGTTTTTCTTAACTTTTTTTTTTATTTTACTTTGTTGAATTGGCATCAATCAGTGTTAGCTTTGAAAGCTCTTTAATTTTTGTGGGTGTTATTTGAGTTAAATGTAAACAAGAATTTTGAATTCTAAAGGAGGCAATGTGATTTATCGAATAAAATGAGTACCGGCTCGAGATGGGGTAGTAGGCGAAAAGAGGAGGTTGATCTTTCTCAACTTTTAAGTGAATTAGATGAGGTGAATATACACTTTTTCTAAGTTGAATGATACAAACGCATCCCGCAATTTTTGTTTGGATTGATTTACTATTGTTGTTTTAATTGTCCTATTTTTCTTTAGTTTTGTATGTAATGCTATTCATTTTGTTGCATCAAAATTAAGGAGATTTTTTATACACGTAGATATGACATTCATTCAATTAATGGATTTATTACGAAATTTTGCATATATTTATAAAACAGGCTACAATTTGCATCTTTGCAATGGGTCAGGTTGATTTTTCGTTTAAATATCATATGTTGTCATTGACAGATTTACAAAACATCAAAAATACATTTTAAGAAAATAAATTGTTTCACTTTGGTGCTTGCTTTGAAATTCACTGAAATAAATTACGTATATTTTTAAGATTAATAAAACAAACATTTAAAACAGTAGTAGAAATTTGAGCTACTTTACCACAAAAAAATTTCAGAGGGCTTTCAAGCTTTAGAACTTAAAATTTAGTGTTATAAATGATGTATAATATAATTCAAAGATTTTCCAAAAATTTTCACAATTACAGCCTTGCATGAATCTGAAAATGCATGAAAATCTGTACAGAAGCAATCACAAAACAAACAAAAAATTAATAAAATCGCTGGGTGCAGCTAATTCATCGTGCACAATTCTGAAAATCCATGCTGCAGCGGTCACTATCCTGATATTAAAAAAAAAAAAAAAAAAAAAAAAAAAAAAAAACATCACTGGATACCCCTAATTAGTGGCGCATGAATCTGAAAATTTGTACTGTACCTATTACTATCATGCACTATTTTTTCCTAAATAATTCTATTTAGTTAAAAAAATAGTAATAAAAATAGTCGAAAAATTAATTTTTAAATCTCAAAAACGAATTAAAAAAGTAAAAGAAATCATTCAGCTGGACCGCATTACAATAAAAACACATAAGCAGCTGGCAAAAAGAAAAAAAAAAAAAAAAAAAAATTTTTCGAGACGGTTAAATGAAGTTCCGATACGAAAAGGTTACTATTAAAAAGTATTGATACATTGAATTGCATCACAGCATCATGAATCGCCAATGAGTGCCCTATAGTAAAGTTTAGCCTTCTGTTTAAATTGTATACAACATTCATGAAAACTGACTATTTTTAATTTTCAAAGTTTATAAATTCAGATTATCTTGCATTGTTAATTATTATTGTAATAACAATATTCTTATAAAAGAAAAAAAAGACTTTTGTGAAAGACATTTATTCTTATTAATACTAATATTTAGCAGTAAACAATCAGCTTGTGCATTCTTATAGCAAGCCACATACAAACTATTAAGTGAAGTTTATTGGACTGTTTTTAGAATGAAACTTTCTATACATGTAAGATTTAACCCTTGCTTTCCCAAGATCAAGGCGTTACTGCAGAAAAATTGCTTTCAGGTGCCGCTTGGCGTGTTTGGTGAAAATCACCAGCACCGCACCTTATTGTATTGTTTAGAAGTTGCAACATTCCTCTGGTTATGTTTGCTATCTCTGGCGAATTAGCACTCTTTTTGAATGAGGCAGGCTTAACTGAATTTCAATTTTCAACTTCAAAATGGGGTCAAAATGACCCCATCTTGGGAAAGCGAGGGTTAAACTATTAGTGGAGCTTCAAAGTAATGTTTTATGACGGAAAAAAAAAAAGTTTCTATAATATGTAATATAGTTTTTAAACAGAATGGTGGGCTGAAAATTATCATTTTAATACAAGTACTCTAAAATATTTGTATGCTTATATTATTACTTTTTTTTTTTTTTTCTTATGAGTAGTACACCTTGATTGTGGAGTCTAGAGAAAAAGACAGACTTTAATTCCTAAAAGTTTAAAAAGTCTGACTCCTTTATATATAAACATACGTGTTGTAATTTATTTTTTAAATATGTAACATACAATAAACAGGGGTGTTTGTGTTCAGAGTTTACCCCTGATTTCAGGGTTTTTACTCAACCCGTGTGTATTTTCATATTTCCTATAAAGTTATTGTTTGCTTTCATTGGTTGTTCATTTGTTATCCAGGTGATATGTGAATGAAATGTAAAAGGATTGAGGGCTTCTGGCCTAAACAGTTTGAGTATTGTATAATATTTTGGGGGGGGGGGGGGTAATTTGAGGCTCTAATTTTCAGGGTTTTTATCTTTGAGTCACAATCACCCCTGAATAAAAAAAAAGTTACAATAAATGAGTCAATGATAAACATTTAGATAATAGGCTATTTATAGCATTAAAATATTTTTATTTCAAAAGCGACAGCTAAATTTTTTCAAATTCATATTATAAATGCTATTCAAGTAAATAATGTCATATTTAACTTCAATGAAAGTAACAACATTGGCATAACTATATCACTAATACTCATTATACCTTCTTTTTTTAAATTACTAATTTATACTTTCAAACTTCATAAAATGGAGGAAAAAAAACAAGATTTAAAAATTTTTGTAAATTTGAAAATGATTTCTACAATAACATACATCAGGGTTCATACTCCTCAGGGAAAACCTGGAAAACAGGGAATTTGGAATTTGTTAAAAAAAGTCAGGGAAAATAAAAATTTTCATTAAAAGTCAGCTAAAATCAGTTATAAAATCTGGAAAAACAAATGTTTTTTTCTCTCAAGTGATGTTTTTTCTTGTTTAGCTTCGTATCTTAATTTAAATGATTAAGTATTGTGAAAATATGCATGTAAATAATGATTTCTACCTGAATTTCTATCATGATCGGCAGTAATATGACATCATACAGTAGAAGTAGCATTATTTTGTCCTGTCTAGAAGAGCGTTTCTTGTAATATGTCACTAATATTTTCTTGAAAGTTGTTTGGGAACTCAGGAAATTTTTTTCCCATATTTGAGTATGAAAACTGTATATGTATTTAAAAAATAAATAAATGAAACTTGTGTAACAAAATTTAAATTTACAATAAGTTTCGGAAGAAACGCCACAGTGTTTATGTGTTTAAAAGTTACATTTTTAGCTCTGCGGTGTTTCTAATAATGTGGCGTTTACAATGCAAAAAAAAAAAAAGAAAATTATCTGTTTATAATATATATTAAAATGCCACTTAAAATATCTAAATGTATCCAAGTGTAATTGTTCTCAACTTTTAAAAGTAAAATATCTCAAAATCCAAAAATGCTGTTTAAAGGAATATATTTTTTCATGTAGATAAGTGAGTAAAAATTTTTATTATAGTGTGCTTTACTGTAATATTTAAATTTTAGTTTACTAATTTAGTGTATTATTTTTAATTTGTTTATTATTATGAAAGCTGATATAACATTCATAAACATAAAACATTCATCACATTTTATCGTACAGTACGAAGTCGAAAATCCGGACAATTTCAGCTGCGTTAATCATCATCGTCATCAACAGCGATTTTTTTTTTTTTTTTTTTTAAGTATAAATATATCTAAAAAAAGAACCGAAAAAATACTTTATTTCTTATTAATCTTCAAAACCGGCATTTGCAAAGTCTAAAAGAGGAGGGAAAGAAAATTATAGTAACAATTCTTTAAACATTTATCTAATTGAGAGCTAAATTCTATATTCTATTTCAATTATGCCCAAACTTTTAATTAAAAAACCTAAAGTACTAAAACAAACAAAAAAACACGGAAATGTTTTTAAAATGGTATGTTTTTCTTATTTATTTTCTTTTATTGTAACTTGTACTAATTTTTTTATGCAAATATTTCAATAAATCTGTTTTGTTTTTCAAGTTTTATTTATTTTTAGTTACTTATTATTGAAGTTGATAAAAAGAATATTACAGAATATGTTTAAAAATCATAATATGTTATTTTTTACTTGAATTTGCTTATTATCCAAAATAGCAGTTATTTATTGATAACTACTGAAAACAGGCTTGCTAAATTAAATATAAATGCTTTGAAGTTCTTCATCTACCACTTACATCAAGATTTTGACATTCTTTAGAATTGCTTTTCTGAGTTGTTTCTTCAGACTGTAATGTGTAGGACCATCTAATGTCAATTTTCATTGGCTCCATATCATAGAAAGTATATTTATTGTCTAAGATTTTCACTGTATTTAATTACATAATCGTAATTATTATAATTGGCAAGTTTTTTAAATATTTTTAAAATCAATATTTGTCTTTTCATCTCTATTGATTTTTTGTTAAGACAATGATGTAATTTATTATGTTTTATGTTATTGGAGTATTCTTTATCTGTTTTCCTATATTTCACTTTGTAATTCTTATTTAGCTTTCAGTTTTGTTTCCTTCGTTTTGATAAGTTATTTTAAACCCTGAGCAGCCACTTTATTAAGACTACCTGATAAATGTGATACAAATGAGCTATTGTGTCACAATTCTGCTGATAGAAGGCTAGCGAAGAATAAAAAAAGAAAGCTGAGTATCTCAAACAATAGTATTTGAGAATTGCTTTTAAATATAATAGGAATAAAACATGATTAGATGGACTATATTAGATGATAACATGAGCTTGGATGCAGGAAGCTATGTAGCAGTGAAATTGCTGTAATTTTGAAATATTCTTGAATAGCTCTAGAGAAAGTGTATCGACTCGGTCTGCACAGGCAAATTATGGTTGTCATTAAGTGGTTAATGAGTAAAAAAAATGATAAATTATCTGAATTGTGACAGTAAACAGAATTATAACAATGCAGCAAATTGCTATAAATCTTAACCAAAGTCCATCTCAAAGTATGTCTGTGATGTACATATTGTTTTCTGTACCATGAATCATATGGGTTGTAGAAACCAAAAAGGACAGTACAAACACCACTGCTGTCATCAGATTATATAAACAATTTTATCTTGTAGAGATCATACTAATAAGAAACCATCTCATCGAAATAATTAATCCTGTATTAAAGGAGATATTAACAGGTTATCTATAATAATAAAAGATGTCTGTCTGTCTGTGCATCTATACGTTCAGCCACTAGAGGTGAGTTCGGGCTCTATTTTTGCAATCCGAGCCCGCCCGGGCCCTAAAGGGCAAAACTGGGAAAATTCATTAGTGGCCAGTGGCCGGTACTGTCAGTTTCATTAGTAGCCACTTTTTTAAGTTAGTGGCCACTTTTCACATGATAAGACTATTTCTTTCAGACTGCAAAAAGCATTGTCACCATTTTGTGGTATAATTACCACAAGAAAAATATGAAAATAAGAAATACATATAATAAAATTAACACAGAGACACTGAAATTGTAATTATGTTCTTTTTAAAAATCCTAAATTGCACATCCTAAATTGATATCTGCTTAGGGCTGTAATAATAAAAGCAAAAGTTTTTATATTTCAGATAATTTAGTAGTATTTTTTTTTTTCAATTTATTTAAGTGAAATAAGCTGTTATCATTCACAGTTCACATTGCTATTTTCTAAGTAAATGAATGATTCATCATCATCACAACCTTTTACATGGTCATGTGTAAATACAGTTAGCAGTTTTATTACTTTTTTCTTATTTCTAAAGACACACTTTTTTAATTGATTTTATTTCAATAGAGTTAAAATATTTCCTCTTAAAAAATATAGATATGGAAGCTTAGCTGCTTCATTAAAAATAATTTACTTAGCTGCCAAATTTGTAGCTTGGGGGGGGGGGGGGGATTACAAGAATTATGAGTAAGAGATATTAAACAATTCTACTTCTTTACAGATTCTAGAATCTAATAAAGTAAGTTTAAAATAGATATTTATATTTTTACAGCAAATGGAAAATGGTTAGAAATTATAAAGCTTTCTATAAGCTATGTGATCACAGATCGTTAGGGGGGGGGGGGGGAGTCCAAAAAATTATATGAGTAAGATATATTAAACAATTCTACTTCTTTATAGGTTGTAGAATATAATAAAGCAAGTTTAAAATGAACATTGACATTTATGCCATGGATGGAAAAAGATTGGAAATCACAAAGCTTAGATTCTCTATCGTCGCTCGATTTTTAGAATCTTTTAATGATCACAAAAAGTGGCGACTTTAGTGGCGATCGATGCATAATTTTTAATCGCCATCTCTTTTTATTTAGTCGCCACGTGGCCGGTGGCCACCGTTAATTTTGCCCTTTACCGGGCCCGAAACATTTTTTAACTGAGCCCACCCGAGCCCGAAAAATTTTGTGTGATCAGAGCCCGAGCCCAATATTGAAAGTGGTATGCTGTGCAACGCATACACAATAGTAAAATTAAATACCGTTTTCATTTTCAAATAAATTTTCTTATTATCAATCCTCAATTTAAATAACTATAAATGTTATTATAACAATTTTTAATGTCTGTGTCTCTGTATACATGTATATATTTATATAATAGATATTTATAGTGCAGCCCATTGTTTATAACGCGCCTATCGGGGGGAAAAAAATTTATCCGAATGAGTGATATAATGAGGCCCGACATAACGAAGGAGGAAGGATTACTGTATAACACTATGACATAATATGCATCCCGTTGAAAAAAGAGTTCTATTTAGAAAAAGGAAAGTCAAAGCTACTAAAGTTTGCAAGATTATTTTGTGATTTATAACCTATCATGACTATTATGACATTACTAAAGGTGCTCTCAAAATGAATAAAATTTCTTTTTTTTTTTTACATTTTCCAGTTAGTGAAGAATGAAATAAACGGAACTTTTAGCTTGAATCCGAGCCCGCCCGGAGCCCGAAGACTTGCGTAAGATTTGAGCCCGATCGGGCTCGGGCTCGGGCTGAGCCCGTCTCATCTCTATCAGCCACTACTGAACGCAGAAGTACAAAATTTGACATGAGGGTGCTCAGAAGCCATCCCGAGGGGATAGTGCAAAAAGAATTAAAAAATGTTAATTAGATCCGGAGATATTAATTAAAACATCAACATATGTCTAATCAAAAAATGATTCAAAAAGCCAGGCGACCGTGATTTTTCCCCTGAACCGCGTTCCTCAAAAGAAAAAGCAGAGAGAGAAAATTTCGCATTTTTTTGTAAAGCGATCACTGCTCAACTAATAGAGATATTGAAAATACACCTGTACCACGAGAAAGAGCATTTATTACAGACTCTTACGGTACAAATTTTTTTGAAAAATACGGAATTTTTATATAAAAAAAAAAGTTTTAAATAGGGTCCAAAATTTCTCTTTTTCTAGATTGTCTTTTTTGAATCGCCCTGTACGAAAGAGTAATTGTCCCATTTCTTAACAATTGGTATATTTGGAAAGGTCATTTAATCCTCTTTCGAACCATATAAACATTTTAACAAAATACGGATTAGCGATCCATATTTTTAGATTTTAAGAGACATGATTTTTTCACAAAACATTTTATAACTCAAAATTTTTTTAGAGATAAATCATTTCTTTTTTTTTTATTCATAGACCTCTATTAGACGAATCATATTTCAAAAGATTGAGAGATTTTTTTCAAAAACCGAATTCGTTATAAATTTTTTAACTTTCTGCATGCCTGCCGTTTTTTATGACATTCTGAATCTGCGTTTGCGTTCAAACAACAGTTAGTGGTTTGGTTACCATGGAAGTTACCTCTTTTAAGTTCGCAGACGATATTATATTATCGAAAGTGGAATTCGAGATTTCACCTTATTTACACGTTTTGAGGTCTCCTGATTAGGTTTCCTTTTGTATCTCAACTACTAATTAAAATAATTTCATAAGTAATACATCATTTGAAAGCTTTGTTGATTTAGAATCGAACAGTACATTAGAGAAATTTCTACCGCCAGATGTTGCTGTAATATTTTAAAATTTCAATATTTTAAATTCTAATGAGCGAGGAAGGTGTTGTAAGTTCTGAAACGGGGATAAGGCGCTGTAGGCGCCAACGAGCGGGACTTTGCTAAAGTCAGAAATTTGAAAGATCATAACATGGTAAGTGAACAGGCTGTTTCAGATATCGAAATTGGAAGAGGGCGCCGCAGGCACCACCGAGCGGGAGTTTCGTACTGTCGGACTTTTCAAGGATCGCGAACCAGCTGGTCGCCGAAGGCGGCTAGTTTATAATAAAGTGGCCTCTCAGTGTATATATTCCTGCAATTTCTAAGAGGCCAATAGGGACTTTGTCATTGCCATTATAAGTATGCTAAAAACTATTTCTATTAGGTTGAATAGACATTAATATACAATACTCCAATGACATAAAATATTATAAATTAACCACTGCCCTAACAAAAAACAGTAGAGATGAAAACTTGTCAATTATAATAATTACAATTTTGCAGTTAAATGTGAAACTGTGGGAATCTTTAACTAATAAATATGCAATATAATGATGTAGAACCAATGAATATCAACATTGGGTGGCACTACATCTTACAATTGAAGAAAACTAAAGGAAGTGACCTCCATCATCTGAAAAGCAATTTTTATGAATGTCAGGATCCTGACAGAAAGTGCTAAATGAAGAACTTCTAGGTAGGTAATTCTTCATATTTAATTTAATAAGTTAAAAATCCTTTTACAAAATAAAATCATAAAGAAGAATGTGTTTTAATGTATAGAATGTGCTTCTTGACATCCTTAGTAAAAAAAATAATAATAATCAAAAAATTAATCTGTTCTTATTTAAAAATTCTTATAGCTTTTTGCTGATGAACCATTTGATCCAGAAGATTATGTGGAAAGACTATCATGGCGAATAGGAGGTGTTCAAAGCAACAATGAAAATTTTGATCCAAGTGCTTTACATAAAGCATTTGAACATGCTATCCATCATTTACAAGCAAATTATGAAATCAGGCAGCGTCAGTGTAATTTGCTAGAGACAATTTGTCGAGAAGAAGAAAAAGCACATTGGGAAAAAACTAGAGAATTAATCGAAAAGAACAAGGTTTGTTTATTTTCAATTAAAATGCTATTTTGTATAATATATATTTAATTTGACAAGCTAATTAATTGTATGTACACATAATCTTAATAAAACTATTTTCGCCTTTAGATATATTACTAGAAAAGTTAGGGGTTATTAGGATTAGGATCACTTTTTGATAATTTGAATTTTGATAATTAATTGCCAGAGAATAAAGTGAACTACTTACTACTGTTATATATGTATATCATTTTACTCAGTAGATAGTTATCTCTTGTAAAATGTCTCTTAGAAATATGTAAAGAATTATTTTCAGTGTACACATGTTACCACTTGGTGATTTTTCTAAAAATCGCCAAAATGGCACCGTTCTGCATTGCGTCTGCAATTATAACCCTCCATCCACAGTGTATGAGGGTGAGTTTTTTGGCGATCTAAACAAACAAAATAATATATATATACATCGGGGGGAAAAAGCAATTTGACCAAAAACAATACATAGAAAACAAGAAATATCATCATAAAATACAATTAAAAAAAATTATGAAACTATAACCAATCACAAATAAAAACTAAAACTTGGAACATACGATTGCTCAATATAAATGCACAAAATTCTCAGTCACAGCAATCAGTAATATGTATGTCTTATGTACAAGTACATAAAAACAAAAGAAAGCATTACTGGATACCCCTACCTCAAAATGCATGAATCTCAAAAATATACAAAATTTCTTTATAAATAAGCAGAAAACCTACTGACTTCATTCAAGAAGACTTTTTACCTCTTTGCCCCAGGGCTTCTTCAGTTGTTGTACAGTAGAGAGCCAGAAATCCGCCGAAGTCCGAAATCCGCACAACTTGTCAGATACAAACAATGAAATTCACTATTAATAAATTACAAAACTGCAAATCAGAATTTTTGAAAAAGATCTTAAATAATAATTTTTTGTTTGCATTTTATGATTACAAAAAAGAAAAACAAAATAATAATATGAAAGACTGCAAGATCCAAGTTGCTGCTAATGAAATTATTGACAGTATATTAAATTCATCAAAAGAAAATGATTATTGTGATATGATATCAATCAGGTAAATAATAACTAATTTTTTAAAATGCTTTTTGATGAAGGCGTAATTTGTAAGGAAGAACTCAATAAAATTCGTAGAAAAATAAATTTGTGTTACTACTATTTACAATAAATAAAAATTATAATAAATCGTGCAGGTTCAAGTTCAGTTTAAAATTAGCTACGTGTGAACAGATTTTATCTAAGTTTGACAATTTTTTTTTTTTTCAATTTTATTTATTGTTTTTATTATATATTTTTGTTAATGTTCATTATTATTCTTATGTACCTAGTAATTTAATATTCAGTGTTATTATTCACTAGTATGTGTTTAGTTTGAATAATATTCTGTTTTTATTATTCAAAGTGAAAATCATTTTTTATGGGCCCCAAAATCCTAAAATCCGCACAACCTCTGGTCTCGAGCTGTGCGAATTTTTAACTCTCTACTGTATTTGTCTTGAGGATTTTTTGCTGACTCTCTCTTCTTAAACTTGAATTTAAAAGATCACACCATCTGGCATCAACAAAGATGGGATTTAATTGGTTACAGATTTTACTATTTGTCAATGCTTCAACCATTTTGCGTCACAGTGCATATTGGTTACCTATTAATAATTGGTTACTATTTGATTATTTCCGGGTTGTTAAAATCGATTTCTATTAATTCATCCTGGTTAATTTTAGTCAGTGCTGTTGTAATTCTTCATAACTTTATATTGTTCTGATGTTCTTTAATTCGCCTTTTAATCTTCGTTCTAGTCATATCAATATTTTTTATTTTAATGGCAGTACCTTCATCATAGGGGGTAGAAATGAGGTTTTTCTCTTTATGCATTAGGGATGTGATTCAGTTTTTTAGTGCAATTTTTATACAATTTTTTGAATTAAATTTTTATTGTATTCTGCTTTTTCAGATGTTTGGTTAATTTTATTTAATTCAATATTGAAGAGTAGTGCGGTGATATCAGATGAACGCGCTGGCCATAGCAATAGTCCATTACATTCTATATCAAGGAAAGTCCGAACAACATGAACAACTTATGGTTTTGCATTGCCCTGCTCAAAAATTGTGTTGCAGAGGCCTCAAATATAGGGCAGAGCGACGGGCCTTAAATCAGATGTAATGGCCACTCCTCGTAGCTGCCCAAATATGCCAAGTAAACAAGCCATGAGAATTCCTAGTTGGTTCCTAAGCAAATAAATGAATTGTTATCTCATAATTGGCATGTTAATAGTTAGCTTTCAGCTATTTGTAATTTATTAAATTGAATTGTAGATTTAACTTTTAAGAAATAAATTAGTACAATTATATTAGGAAAGTCTTCATACTTCAAATTTAATAAGATGAAACTTAACATATTTATACAGCTGTTTTATTGGAAACTGTTATTTTGAACTCTCCACTGCTGGTACAACAAAATGTCAAGATTAAAATTTTGCTAACATAGAAACTATTTATGAAACTATTTATGTGTGAAAAATCTTACCTTTTTCATTCTGTGTCAGATTACCCCCAAAGTGCTGAGGTTCCTCCCACCTTGTGGACATTTTATCACCACCAGTGTTCTTTAAAATTTGCTTGTCATGAATTCCTGGTGACCAGTCCTACTGTATACCTAAAGCTTAATACATTTGTATAGTGTTTATTAATCCTTAATTTAAAATGTCCTGCATTTGTTTTGCTTATTTAGTAATTTTTTCACAAGCAATTTTATTCCAGGCTGCATATGAAACTTTTCATGAACTTGATGAACGAATTGATTTTGTTGCTACAAAAGTTGTACATTTGGGAGATCAGCTTGAAAGTGTAAACACTCCCAGAGCTCGAGCAGTTGAAGCTCAAAAACTTATGAACCATTTTGCCGAGCTTATGAGACCTGAACCTGCCACAGATGGCATATTAAGTGATCCGGATAAGGTAAAGATACATTGAATATTTATGCCATTATTACTTTACTTGTGTATTTTGAAGCACTCTGTAAAGATGTTTGTCTCCTAAAAAAAAAAGAAAATATATATATATATCCTAAGCCTATCTTCATTTCTTAAAATTTCTTTGGTATAGCTTTAGTAATAGGAGCCATTGATGACTTCATAATTTTTGTTCTCATTTTGACGATTTATTAAAATGATTATCGCAGTTGTGTAAATAAAGATCTTGGAGAGAAATATCTGAGGTACATTGGTGCCAAATTTCAAATATGCAATATACAAATATTTCTATAAAATGTAATAATCTGAATAGATACAATGAAGACTTTCAGCTTCATATATTTAGATAAAAACAAAAATGTTTGCACGATTTAGATAAAAACAAAAGATTTTGGAAGCTCATAAATAAGGTGCAATACTGTAAATGGTAACAACATAAAATTGCTGCTAAAAGAAATAGTATTACCTGTTGCACTTAAAACAAAAAACAGTAATAATATCTTACATTATAAAAGCTGGTAAATATGATAAATTTATCTACCAATTTTTTAGATACATGCAAATTTTATTTGCTTTATTATTATTATTATTATTACTAATATGTAAATGGTAGTTCTTAATAATTTAAATCCCATGTATCACAAATATATTACTTTAAACTTCACTTTTAGAAGCTATAACTGATTCAACTTAAACTGATACTGAAAGTAAACAAAACCACATGTTGTTTGATGACATGGATAATGTTACTGTTGGTGCCAGCCAAGGTCGCTCATTCCTCCCCTTCTTTTATTAACATTTTCTCACCTCTTCTTTTGTTACCTTAACTATTTTCTCTTGCTTTAATGGATATATAATTGTTGTATGTTTTGTAAGTTGTTTGTCTTAAACACCAAAACACAAAAAGAAGGGGTGGTGAGATAGTTTTATCTTTTAATGAGCTCTTTATTGTTTAGAGGGGGGGGGAGTTACTAAGGGATTAATCTAATCTTAACACATTTGTTTTTCCATGTTTAACAAAGTTGCCATTTTCACAGGAAAGACACAAAAATGGAATACCTTAGTAACCCATTTGTTTATTTTTGATATCACCTATATCTTGAATAGACTATAGAATTGTGTTACGGCAGAAATAGGGACACATTGGAGAATGACATTTCTTAGACAAAAAAACAATTTCTAAGTATCCCATATTTATAGAAAATATCTTTTAACTCCTTTTCTGGGCAAAAAAGCATGTAATTGGAAACTTCTTACATTTATTTGATTTTTATGTTTTGATGAACACAAGAAATCATCGTTTCGAAAACAATGACCCATATATCACCCTGCAAGTGGCACTGCTATGCTGTAATTCCTTCCCATCCCATTTACAGGAAAAGCTATATCATAGTTTCTCTAGTGTCTAAGCAAACTAAATTAGATATTTATTTTAAGTAAATTGGAGTGTAAAGGTTGATATTTTTATATACCAACTACGTGAAAAATACCAGAGCCGGGAATCGAACCCAGGCACCTCCGCTTAACGCACGGATGCTCTACCACTGAGCTACCCTGGCTGACAACCATCTAGGCATTTCTCACATAATATTCGTTGGCAAAATTCGTTGGCATTATGTGAGAAATGCCTAGCTGGTTGTCAGCCAGGGTAGCTCAGTGGTAGAGCATCCGTGCGTTAAGTGGAGGTGCCTGGGTTCGATTCCCGGCTCTGGTATTTTTTACGTAGTTGGTATATAAAAATATCAACCTTTACACTCCAATTTACTTAAAATAAATATTCACGGTTGATGAATTCATGAATGAAAATTTTCTGAATCAGATATGTTAAATGATTGTTATGAAAAATTATGTTTATTTAGTTTAGGCTCATTTTTGTCAAAAGGTGATACTATTATGCAAATTTTTTTTCCATTTATGAGGAAGGGTGTATTTCAGCTTTCATTGTGTATGTGCACAAAATTTATTATGTGAAATAGACTTTACGAAAGACTACACTGATTCAAATTGAGTCCACATCAGCTGATAGATGGCGCTGTTATGTAGCCCTTTCCATGTTTTACATAGTTCCCCAACCAATTAATATATTAGAATGACTTTTAAGAAAGTTTTGTGGTAACTACAGCATACTAGTTTTCTCTTTACTAGAAAATTTTTAAAGCATTGCTGTACTTACCATATATACATCATCACACATGTAAATTTGGCTCAGTTTAAAACCCTGTTTCAAAGAAATTCAAGTAAATGAACTATAATTAAAGTAAAAGGAGTATTTAAAGTGTTACCATATTTACTAGGTGATGGTTATAAGTATCCAGTTTTAAAAGTATAATATATTACAATAATGCAAGGTTACTTTTAATTCTTATTTGTATCAAAGAGACTCAAAAATGTATGAATCTTTAATGCATTTAAAAAAAAAAAAGGTATTTTTTAATATATTCTTTAACCATCTGATCACCGCTGACAGATATATCCGGTCACGAATTTAAAAAATAATAATCATGAAAGCAAGCTAAGACAAAAAAAAAAAAAAAAAAAAAAAAAAGTAAGCATGCTAGCAATGAACTATTTAATTTTTATTTAAGCCACAAAATGCCAGTAATGCACCCATTGTTATATTTTTTCTTCCATCTTGCTCCTATGCCTAAGATGTTCTGCTCTTTAACTTGTAACCAGTTTGTGCAGGGTTCAAAACCAGGTTAAGCTTTTCACCCTAACTTCACCCTAGAAATTTTCTATGTTTTTCTCCAAAACTCATGTGAATATTTAGGACTTCTTAAAAAGACTCCCACTGGGGTTGTACAATCCAAGCTGCACTGTAAAAAAATAAATCCTGTTTGCTGCCAGAAATTTTCTGTAATTAAAGAAAAAAAGCATAATTTATGAAAAAATTACATTGTTAGAACGTATTTTTTTAAACTACAGAAAATTTCTGGTAGCAAACAAAAGTTTTTTTTTTTTAATATTACAGTGCAGGGTCTTTTGCTTAGACAATTGGCTTCAACCTGTGTAACCAACTGCCATTGCCTTTAACCTTCCTGTTTATCATTAAATAAATTCTAAAGAAGTAAAACTAGGAGGGCCATATTTTTAGCATATTTTCATGTCTATTTATTTTTTATTTTTAACATTACAAAAAAAAAAGTTACTCTGTATGATGATGAAATTTGAATAAATTTAAATGAAAAAAAAAAAAAAAATGCTGTAATTTCAATTGATTTTAACGTGCTGAAATTTATCAATTTTTTTTTTTTTTTTTTTAGCTTTATGAAGCTGCTGATATTATCCAAAAACTCCATCTAATAGCCCAAGAGTTACCATCTGGGAAGTGAGTATTTTGTAGTTACCTTAAATATAGTAAATCTTGAATAAAATACATTACCTGTCCATAAATGAATGAATAATTTTAGTTTTAGACCTTTTGTCAAATATCTAAAAAATACTTTCAAAATTATCATGGAGGGAAAAAATGTTATATCCAGTGGAGAACCTACAACTCTGGAGACCCAGGGTAAAAATCTCAGTGGGGTCCCTATTCAAAGCCCCCCCCCCCCCATCCTATTAAGAAGCCCCTTGTACATCTTCACTTAAATTTGTAACCATAAAAAGGTACTGAATTTAGTTTTAAGATTGATTCGGAAGCCCAACCCAGATTGGAGGCAAAAGCATTGTCCCTGCTTGCCCTGCCTTAGACAGGCATTGTATAAATGGGTTATTTTGGTTTTAGGGGTTTTGTGCTATGGTCACTTTTGTACTACGGATACGTAGACTCCAAGTACTACGGATTTTGATGTTCAACTATGGATTATGGAAACTATTCCAAAATCTACGGAAAAGCTTTTTATTTCTTTTACCGATTCTCAACATTTTTTCAATCGGGAAGAATTTGCTGAGCTTACAGAAATTTTTCTGCAAACAGTGATTGCGGAAAAATTGTACTGCTACTATTCATTTTTGGTTTCTATTTGTGCAATATATTATTAGTGAATGCCGATTGTCTTCTCTTCTAAGCCGGAAGCGAACACAACTGATAAGAGCAGTGGTTCTGTTTTCTTCTCGCTCATTGCGAAGTCTGGGCCATGGCTTTAGGTAGGACAGGAGGTGAGGAAGAAGAAGCGGTCAGCTTTCTCTTTCTTTAATCATTGGAGGTTTTTAATCGGCGCTCTGTATTTGTTGTGCATCACGCTGTGCTTGGAGGAGAGGGGGAGTCTTTTGAATGGAAAAGCCAGAGTGAGGAGAGCATGAATCATTAGCGGAGATTATCATACTGCATTCTAACCGACATGGGATCCGAGAGAGAAGGAGATGCTTTGCTGTTTGTTTAGTTTAGTTAGGCTGTGAATTACACTTGCGCTTCGAAATTTTCGTCAATTTTTTTTTTTTTTTATGTAGTTTTTTTATTTATTATCTCATTTATTTTAAACTTAATTTTGTTAGAAAGGTGAACATAATTTCCGATTATGCTAGGTTACACGATATTAATAAAAGACGAAAAAATAAATTTCTATGCGATTGGCTTTCAAGAAATATCAAATTAATTATTAGTAAACTGATTAAGTTTTAATTCTTATTTTTATAAAACATTTATTTTCCTTTTCTCTGAGTAAAAATTCTTTTTATTATTATTATTCAATATTGTTCTGATTTTTTAAAAATGTGTTCTGATTTTTCCGATTTTTTTCCTAAAATGTTTTGATTTTTACCAGTTTTAAGTTGGCAGGTATGAAATAGGAACAATTATTATTATTATTTATTATTATTATGTTGCTCACTAATTTTATAAATATATTTTAGTAACAAGCATCATAGTTAACTAATCTTTTTAACTAAAACCTGCTTAAAAATATATTTTAGATGTAAAAAAGCAATTTTAGGCATTTTAGCTTATTCTCTCAAAGTTATTTTGTATATTCTTTGGCTTAAGCAACAAAATAAATTTTTGTTAGTCATTGAGTAATTATTTAGTAGTATATTTCTTTTAGTTAAGAATAATTAAGTAACACATTTTTGCATAACTAATTTTTGTTTTTAGTTCAATCAGTTTAATTATTGTGTTTATTCAGAACTGCTTGAGACCTTTCTAAACAGTTTATTATTTTTTTACTTTATTCAAAAGACCATTTTTTAATAACAAAAGTAAGTATTTTTGCTCAATTTTAAGTTGGTTTAAATTGTATTACAGTGCATTTGCTACTACATATTTTTATGCAAAGATTTGGTGCGTATATTACTGAACGACGTAAAATGCCATGTGTACTGTGCATATGGACTACTGACAAACTTCCTGGAAGGTTGGAGTCTCTGCATTAAGGCTTTGTATACTGGAACTAATGACTTAAAGCAACACCCCTATAATAATACCTGCAAATTGACCATTATGTCATGGAAAATCAGCCGATTACATTCAATCAACACTACTTATAATACCTATAGGATGGTGTGGATTGGATATAATTAACCAATATTTCGTGACGTAAAGCGAAGCTCATAGGTATTATTATAGCAGGTGTTGCTTAAAGTGGAATTGCAGTAAATGTTGCAGATCAAAATAATGGCATGACAACTTCACCAGATACATATAATTAAAACTTAAATTTCTTCGGAGGCCCCCTTATTACCAGAGGTATGGGGCAGGCTACACCCCCGCTTGACACTTGGTAAACCACTGATTATATCTCATATTATTTCAGCAAAAGTATGAGTTTGACAGGCAGAAAGGGGACAAGTAACAAATGATAGAAAAAAAAAAGTAAGGCTTCGGATCACCAAACCTTATTTTTTGGTGACCCCCCCCCCCCCCCCCCCCGCAAAAAAAAAAAAAAACAAAAAAAAAAAAAAACTTATTTTTTCTCTACTTTTAAGCCTTGTAAAAAGTATGTTTGAAATGTGTTATAACTCTACCATATGATTATGATGCTTGTGTGAAGTATTGATTCATTTGTATGAGATTACCACATGTGTTCAGAAATAAAAAGATTTCTTTAACATAATTTAAAAATTTGCATATTTTTTGTTTTGTTTTGTAACTTGCAGGATTTTCAAACTAATGTAATGTCAATTTAGAAATCTTATTCATAAATTTATCAACCATGAAAATTCATTTTGGAAGGATTGGAGTGTAAGGTTACAAAGTCTTTTTATAAATTGTTGTTTTTAATTTTTGCTAATTTTTTTTAGTATTAAACATTTGATGAACTTGAAGATGCTGTGCGAAGTGCATTTAATGCCGTCATGCCAGCAATGTTAAGGATAATTTCACATTCTACCTGGAAAACAATTCTACTCTGTTATGAAAATGATGGTGTACACAGGGACACTCTGGAATAAATAGTAAAGAATAGTCACACTACCTTAAAGTTGTTCTCTGCCATGAATCTTTATTAATGTGACCATCTAGAAATATGTGGACACATATTTCTATATAATTGGCATTTCATATGATAAGGGGCATCAGGGACTTTGTGATCATGATGTAGATAAGGCTTTCATTTGAGTCAGAATAAATATTTATAATAATAATTTTCTCTTATCGACAATCCAAAGAATGTATTTTTTAAATATATAGATTTTGAAAATTTATAAATTTTATTTTAATCTTAAAATGTCAAAATTCAAAATGGAAAATTTCAGGCTAATTATGAACTTAATAATTTTGTATTACATTAACTTGCGAAAGGAATTTCTTCTGCTAAATCGTTATTAAGGACAATTGAATCATTAAAAAAAAGAAAGAGTTGTCATTTTAAAAATAATATCTAGTATTATTACTGTATTTATTTATTTATTTATTTATTTTTTTTTTTTTAGAGAAAAATTTGAAAAAGCCAAAGACAGAATAAACAAAAAGTATGATGAAATAGAGAGGCAACTTATTGATGAATTTGTTAAAGGTCATCAGTCTGATGATAGAGTTAAAATGAAAGAAGTAGCTACAATATTATCCAATTTCAAAGTAAGTGATATATATTAATCCCAAAGAATTAGAGAGAATCCTTATAATTATCAGTTTAGTTTAAAATATTAATTGTAACATTTTATGTAACACAGTATTCATTTTAAAATGCTTAAAAATATTCTTTAATTATGAATAGTGTGGAATTTTAGCAAATGGCCAATAAGGTTAATCTGTAAATTGAATCATCAGTTTGAAGAATAGAACAAGTGCCAAAAATAGAAAATTGAGTTATTGCTTTTTTAATTTGCTTTGCGTTGACACTCATCCCAGGAAAAGAAGAGTACAAAAAGCACTTATTTAATATAAAAACAGGCATTTGAAATATTTATGTGCTTGATTCCTCCAATGCGATTGCAATTTTGGAGTTGCAAAACATAAAATAAGAAAATGTGACCGAATTTATGCATATAGAAGTGATCAAAACTTCACAAAACCCACATTCTACATGGAACAAGTTTCCTCTTCTAATTTTGCTAAATTCTTTTCTTACATTAATATAAATTGAAGAACCTTGACGTTACTTTGTGCATTGTTGTTTAAATTTTTCGGCCGGGTACCCGGCTCTCCTCAAAATGACATCCTCTGTGGAGGACTTGAGCTTGACTGACGATGATCTTCTTTCACCATAAGGTGGCGCAACACGTGGTCAGGTGCCACTGCACCGCTGTTGTTGCATGTCTCTATTGGTTGTAATTTTGATTGATTCACGAAACATCGCTTAATAATAATCATCGTAGTTAGCAATTTTACTGCCTTTATCAAATTCAATTTTATTATCTTGTTTACTAAACATTTTGGCTAAGGCTGTATTAAATTTTTCCATTTTTATATCATTTTTGTGCTCATTAATTCTTGTTTTAATTTTTCTTTTTGTAACACCAATATAAGATCCTGGTTTATTATCTTGATTTTTAAAAGGAATTTTATAAGTTCCTGCAGTTTCTAAAGGGGGGATGGGGTCTTTATCACTTATAATCAACTGAAAAATATTTCTGTTAGGTTTGATTGGGATGTTTACGCCATATTTATTTGCTACATTTTTAATTCTATTGGATGCTCTGCGATCATATGGTATAGAAGAAGTAAATTTTAAGGGTGGTTTTTGAAAACTGGATATATTATGAAGAGTAATCTAATCATCAAGAGTAATCTATCATCAAGAGTATCTAATTAAAAGTAAAATTCTTGATAATATACTTTCAAAAACCACCCTTAAAATTTACTTCTATACCATATGATCGCAGAGCATCCAATAGAATTAAAAATGTAGCAAATAAATATGGCGTAAACATCCCGATCAAACCTAACAGAAATATTTTTCAGTTGATTATAAGTGATAAAGACCCCATCCCCCCTTTAGAAACTGCAGGAATTTATAAAATTCCTTTTAAAAATCAAGATAATAAACCAGGATCTTATATTGGTGTTACAAAAAGAAAAATTAAAATAAGAATTAATGAGCACAAAAATGATATAAAAACGGGAAAATTTAATACAGCCTTAGCCAAAACATATAGTAAACAAGATATTAAAATTGAATTTGATAAAGCCAGTAAAATTGCTAACTTCGAAACAGCGATGCACGGAGTAATGTCAAGGTTTTTCAATTTATATTTTTAAACTAAATACTTCGTTTTTATTTATTATGTTTTTGTTTTCTTACATTTACGGAAAATCCTGATTTTCAGCATATTCCCTTCTTTAAACTGCTGATTCGTAGTTGTTTAGTAAGGGTTACACAAAAGCAAAAAAATTATTTTGCATATATCTGATATATTTTCATCACTTTATTGTGCTTTGTTTGCTTTATAGTAATTATATTGTGTTTCTGTTGGCATCTACCATCAGTGTTGCTAACAGTAGTGATTTGACCCTATATTTAGGGACTTTTGGCAGTTTTCTTTGAGAGGTAGGAACGAATTTTGAATTCCAGGGGGCTGTTTGGTTATATTTTAAAGATTTTTATAGGATTTTTCATGAATTTTGTTACTTTTCCTACCCATGTCCTAGAAAATAGGCATGATGTCACTGCTAATCAATCTATTGCAATAAAATATTTAAATAATGAGTTTAATTTTTCTTTTAATGATACCTAAATTCAGAGTTCAAGGTTGCCACAGGCTACTGAAAGGCAGCTATTTGCGACTATTTTCAGCCTGAGGAGACTATCGCAACTTTTTTGACCCAAAAAGCTTGAAAAAGCAACTATTTTCACAAAAAGGCAACTATTGGGAGACTATTTTTCACCTTTTGCAAAATTCTTCCAGAAATATCAGGAAAATCTTTCAGAAAGAAATATTTTCTATGCATTTTATAAACAATCCCATATCTTAACCTTTTTACCCTTTATTTATTTTTTTTTTTAAGTGTGGTATATCCCTGATGCTGACCTTGAAACAGGTAGAACATCCTATGAGATTGTAGAAATAGCACCAGACGTGACATAGGTACCTATTAAGCTGGCCAATTTGCTTATTGCAAATGACTACTAGTACACTCCTGTGACCTGTTATGTCCTTCCTCACCCTGATTTCATATAAGAAAAAATAACAAAATTTTAAAAGAGAGCTCTTTTAGTAAATCAGAAAAGGAGGAATACAAAGAAAAAAAAAAAAAGCTTTCAGAGCGAACAATACTTAATCTTTTCAACAACCAAATCCCGTGTTATTCTATGGGAAAATTTGTTTCCACAATAACTCATTGCCTACTGTTTTTTTTTTTTTTAATTAATTCAGTTTTCACATTCAGAAGGTTTTTTTTTTTTTTTTTTTTTAATTGGTATATTTATATTGAATAGTAAGAAAATGCATATGGTTTTTATCCTTTAATGATCGTTAGCATGTGATATTTAAGCTAGTATTTTGGTCGCTAGGCTACTATTTAGGCAACTATTTTAATGCTTCTAGGCTACTAAAGCAACTATTTTTGTTCTATTTCTTTTGTGGCAATCTTGAGAGTTCATAAAGTTATTTTAATTTAAATTTGAATGTGATGCAAAAATTTAATATCAATATAATTTTATTATCAATTTAATAATCAATTTCAATTTTTTAATCAATTTATTATAATTTTATTATCAATTTATTATCAATATAATTTTAATGTAATAATATGATCATGTGGTTGTGAAGATTTGATTTTAAATATTAAAGCGGTGGCATACTATTTTAAAAATCTAATTAAGGTAAAGACACCAGCGTTTGACACCCTTACAAAATACTGTTAAAATAATCGTGAATTAACATCTATGAATTTGAATCCGTTCAAGCTAGATTCTGTGGTTTTAAGGAATCTAACGCAGGTGGATTCAAATTCATAGATGTTATTAAACATTTATTTTAACATGTCTTTTGTGAGGGTGATGAACACTAGTGCAAATCTTAGGGGTAACAAACACTGGTGTCTTTACCTTATTTAAATTATATATAACTTTATTTACCTTTTTCTCTTAATCTAGATATAAATGTGCAGTTTTTTTGTAAACTGCATTAAATGTCTGTCATCTTTCATGTTTGCAAAGTATTTTAATTGTATCTGTTGCTTCTTTTTTAGGGCTATTCCCAGTGTGTTGATGCATTTATTGAACAGAGACAAATGGTATGTAATATTAAAAATAAATTTAAAATATTTAATTTAAAAATGATCAAATGTTTCTGTATGAATAATATGCAGTTTTTTAAACATGATATTTAAGAAACTGATTTTAAGAGTTTGAGAAGTATAAGCTAAAGCATTTTACTTTTTAGACAAATGCCATTTGATAAGTTTCAAGTAAATGTGTGTAAAAAAAAAAAAAAAACTTTGTAAAATATTGAACTTTATAGATATGGGATATTATGACATTTTTGTTCAGTTTGGATTAGCGATTTATGTAGTCAGTTTTAAGTAACATTTTAATGCAGTCATATTTATGGATAAATAAAAATTTTGAATGTTTTTATGATTGTGAAGGGCATTTTAAGAAAAGATTGTCAGTTTTTTTATTCATGTATAAAGTAATGTTTCTTTTTATGTTAAAAAAAAGTAAATAATAAATAAAGGAAAATTTGTAAGCATTTTATTCTATTGGCACTAGACCAGCTTTTTAAGAACATTGCTTTTAATTTCCAAACACAATTCTGATTTTATTGAAATATGTATGTATGAAAGGATCACAAAGAATTGATAAAGAAAATGTTATTCAAAATTATAGCTCAGGAATATCATAAATTATATCTTAATATCTCTTAATATCATAAATTTCTCCTATTATTTAACTGTTCTAGTCACAGCACTTTGACTCGAAAGTTGAAAACATGACAATGTTTATAGACAGAAACTGATTATTAAGCGTGATTCATTATTCACCAGAACAACCAAGTGCTTAAAATAAAGCATTACAAATTATCTATTGAGCCTTGAAAATCCTAGCAGCAAATAAGAACTAGTAAAGTCTTAACACCATCTGTACTTAGGCAGTTCATCAGTCAGATTTCCTCTTTCTTTCTTCTCACGTAATCTTATAGAATTTTTTTTTGCTTCATTTTATTAGGATATCTCATTCAAAAATGAAACTTTTCAAATTCTGTTTTTGAATATGTCACCTTTTAACTTAGTGAGCAATTTTTCGAAAAAATCAATTTAAATATTTTAATTCATTAAATAAATTTGGGACTCAAAGTTTAGATCTCTAAATGAAATATTTCCATTTATTTTTTCGAAAAAGTGCTCACTGAGCTAAAGGACAACATATTCTTAGAGTAATGTTTATAAAATAGAATTCGAAAAACTTCGTATTTTAATGAAGTCTTCTTGTAAAATGAAGCAACAGTAATTCCATCGGGTAAATATTGGAAGAAAAAAGGAGAGTACCTCCTTAACTGCAAAATTCTGTGACCATAAAACTTCTTCTAAATAAATTTTTGAATGCTAAACAAATTTACAACCATGTTCTTTCTGAAAGTTCAAGACACTTGTTCTCTTAACTACTAAGAAACATTTAACATCTCAGGACATGGTACATTTCCGTAGCTGCCAATATTACTAATTCTTAAATCAGATTTATACACTATTATTCTTAAAAAAGAATTTGTATCATATATTTTCGATAAATGCATAAAATTAAATAAACTAAAAACTAATAAATTAAATATAAAACTTTACTTGCTTCATGATGCAGCCGAAATGTTTTCAACGGGGTACCTCGCAGTAGTCACCAGCATCGACGGTGTTGGAAGTCTCTGCGTGTTCACTAGCTCTCCTGAGCAGGTGGTGTCACTGTTTAACCAACTCTGCCACGTCATTGCCATTGCATGAATTTGAATGATGGATAATTCTAGTGAGCATGCAGAAGATCGAAGACACAAACTGACTTCCAGCAACACTACCGGTGACCATGACGGGGTACCCTGTTGAAAATATTTCAGCTGGATCATGAAGCAAGTAAAGGTTTATATTTTATTTTATTTATTATTTTAACGCTTCGTGTTTTGTGTAATTAAATAAACTAAAAACATTTGTAAAAACTTTCCAGTATAAAGTCTCTGTTGAAAATAACGGAGACTTGGCACCTATGCATTTCTAATAAAATGGTTACTCAATAAAGGTGATTTGATTTGACTCTGATAAAAACATCTCTTTATTGTGTAATAGAATACATCACATATATGTTGAGAGATAATTTACCTTTTCAAATAATCACTACTACGCGTATTTAGAATTGAATTAAGAAACTTTATTCATTGTCATCTGTTATTAGTTTGAATTATATGCATATATACAATAATTAATAAGCTAAATATGCATTATAAATTTCTGAATTAAAATATTATAATAGTTTAAAGGAGGAAAAAATAAAGAAAAATCTTTGGAATGTACCAAATAATACATACCTATGTTTTATATATATATGAAAGGATAAAATAAGCAAGATTCTAAATTAGTATTTAAATTAATATTAAGTGATAACTTAATATTAATATCTCAGAATAAATCTTAATTTTAAGAACAATTTTATGAGAATTCTATTTGAGTGCCCAGGTAAAGTTGGTTTCCCAACAGAGCTTCATAGCGCGGGAATCTGATTTCAGAATAAGTTTTGTAATCAAAATTATGCAATAGTCGAAATAAGCGGCAAAGCATTGTGAAATACTAAATCCTAGATGTTCGGGTCAACCAATGATAAAAGATAGGCATGTTTTAGATTAGCTAATTATCCAATAAGCATTCATAAGAATAGTTTCGGTTCCCGTTGAAATATGCAGTATTTAAGCGGGAGCACACGAGAAATCGTGGCTTTTTACGATAATCACTTGCTAAGTAAACTCATGTTTAACTGATACTTCATCATGTAAAAGTTTACGAAATAGATTAGCGGTGGTGCCCTTCGGGGTTCGCCGAAGTGCCGGCCATCGGCACCTTTTTGCAGGATATACTGCTCAGGATGTCTTCATACTCGGCCCATGACTGCATCATCTATTGTGACTGCATCTTTAGAACTTAATAAAGGATATTCGTTACTCAAATGGACTCCCTCTTTCTGTTATAAGATGGTTGTACACATTCCGTAACCAGAACTTATTTTTATATCATTACATATATATATATATGTTCATATTGCAATTTATGATTTTGTTTGGTTTAAAACTTCTTTTATCTGCTTCTATTAATTTTTTTAGATTCTGCCTGCAAGTGGTGATATTTTAACCAGGATTGTGCCTTCATGTGTAGAAGCTCTTGCTGTCATGCAAGAAGTATTTACCAATCCCGAACAAGTGATGTCCAAATACATTTTAAATATTTTTCATGGTAAACTACAAGTAAGTTGTGTTAAAACAAAATTTTCAACACTTTGTTAAATTATTCATTTAAAAATAATATTCTTAAATAATATTTCCAACCTTCAATTAACATGATCTCAAATTTCAAGATATTAATATACAAAAGCATTAATATCAAGTCATAAATAAATATTTATTTAAGTAACTTTATAAATAAATAAATTCTTAAATATTTGATAGTTAAATTCTTAAATGTTTAATCAATAAATTCCCAAAATGTCGACTAAATAAATCCTTAAATGTCTGTAAAAAATATCTGAAAGAAATTTATTCTCTTTCTATGTTTTGAAAAATACATAATTTTCAATTTGAGATTCAGTCACATTTTAGCACTGGAAGACCCAGAATGTTCTGGAATCTTTCAAATTCCTGCATGATTAGATGTAACTTGAATAATGTTCAAATAATTAACTCATCATGTCTTATTTTAAAGAAAACAGAGGATAGAGGAAGCTAATATCAGACTAAACCAATACTATGCCTATATGATTTTGTAATATGTTGCTAATATTTTCTTGGAAATTATCTAGAAAACTCAGTTTTTTTTTTTTTTTTTTTTTTTTAATAAAGAGTATGAACTCTGTAAATGATGTGCTAGCTATATAGCCAATTTCAAGTTTAAAATAATCAAAAAAGCAGAGGAAATAAGGAATTGTGGAACTCCAAGATTATTTGGAATTGATGAATCCAATATTTGTTAATGGAAGAAAAGTAAAGAAAAATTTCTAAACATGGACAGAAAGAGCTATGCATTTTGTTACAGGCAGCCATATTAGCCAGAACTAGAGGAGGAACTTTATAAGTGGATTGTTACAGAAAAATGTTACTCTGGCATCATAGGTTAAAATAGATTAAAGCAAAGAAGATAGCACAAATTATGGCCAGTATGAATTTTACTGATAGACCCCACATGGTGTTTCCATTTTATACAAAGAAAGAAATTATACATTCAGAATAGAACAACAGGAGGTCAAACTTGGCAATGGACTGGAAAGAAAAGGCCAAGAGATTCATAAATTAGTTAAAAAAAAAAAAAAAAAAATTAGTTGTGTGTATTATTTTTAATATTGATGAAATATGAAATTCATATTTCATCAGCTTAGATTGCCCACCAAATCGAACTATTGATATTGCATAGCTGCCAAGTCTTCTTGATTTCCAAGAAGACTTCCCATTTTTGTACTTTCTTCTTGCTTCTTGCCAGAAGATAGAATCTTCCTGATTTTCAGATTTTCTGTGTATTTAATTTTTCTGCTTCCAAATAACAAAAAACTTGTACATATATTTATAAATTATATGCAAAAATATTATTTATGTGCATAAATTTTCATTTTAGTCAAAAGACCACGATGGGATTTGTTCCAAATTATGAATTGTATCTTGCAAGGGCTTTTGCAAAGAAAATCAAGATGTTACTCAGCATACACCATCATATGTTTACTTATGAGAACTTACTTATTGTGAATTGTATGCTTGCTATCCTGTATAAAATATTAGTATATTTTATGTTTGAGTTTAAGAATATTCATTTAAAAAATGGGTACCTGCTAAGAAGTAGTAATATAAATAGATATTTTGCAACATATGTATGATAGAATTTACTTTTCTAAAGAAGCCAAAAATAAATGCACATGATGCTTACTGTACTATTTGTTCCTCAGGTTTTAAATGTTCAAAATTAAGTTTAATGGCTTATCTCCAAACCAATGCCTAATAATCTCTTTTATTTTTTTATTCCTCGTAACTATGGCTAGGGGGGGGGGGGTTGTTCCTACTATGCATACTGTATAGAGATAATCTTCTTGTTTTTTGAGTCCAATCTTCTTGATTCTTCCAGTGAGAAACTGAGAAGTTGGTGGGTATGATTTTGCCAGACCAAGCCCCATATCAATTAGAACAACATTTTACATTAGTTCTGTGCTACTTTGCAAGAGGCAAAAAGTTAACCCCAATGGTAATTTTTTAAAGAGAAACAATACAAAAAGAAGGTTTTCCTAAAGAGTTTGGGTGAAATGAAAAAAGGCAAAGAATAAGAAAAATATATGGTTATCGAGATACAAAATTTTAATGTACTTTAGTGAAATTTTAAACCTCTATTAAGAAAATAATCTTCATCTTCTTACTTTGAAGTGCATTAATTATATCTGTTAGCTGTTTATATAGCAAATAATAGTATAAAATTTATTTATTTTTATTTATTTTTTTTTTATTTTTCATGATTATTGCTTAGAAATTATGAATAAATCAAACGATTATAAAAATGTATTCTAAAATTCAGATTTTTTTTTTTGTTTTTTTTGTAATGTATATAACTTTAAAGTTATTTTTGTAAAATTAATATTATATAAATCTGAGAATCTTTTTCTCCTTCCACAGACCCATATAAAAGCTGAGTTAATTGATTGTGGGGATCCTGACAGGTATCTTGAAAAATTTGAAAGACTGTACTCAAGGTAAAGTTATTAACAGTTTACAACTTTTGTTTATAAATTTCTGATACAAAAAATGTCATTGATGTAATAAATTTTTGACCAAAATATCTAGTATTTTAAAAGAATAAATAATTAAAATATTTTTTTAAGTATTAGGGTTAATCAGATGAAAATAGAACAGGAACCATAGAATTAAGTGACATAGTTTATTTTTAAATGTAATCATCAAATTTGCATAAGAACTTATCCTACTTTTTCCCCAAGCAGTGATCATCTTGTATATGGAAGTTTTTTTTGCTGAGAAATTCTGTCTATGACATTGCTGTGGGTGTAAACGACCTTTTAATGCCTTTTTCAATGGACTAGTCGCCCATTGAAAGATCAGGACTATATAATGGGTAACCCAACAATTTTTACAGGAATTTCATCATCTCCTTTGCGAGCATGGCATGGGTATGCTTTGTTATAGAGCAAAACTTCTAGAGGCTGAAAATAGGCCTTTCTTTGCCTATTATCAGTCTTTTCTCGTTTCACTGGTTACTATATTTTAAACAGGATTCATATACCTCAGAGAAAACCTGGAATATGCAAGGAATTAAGATTTGGGTTCTAAATTTCAGGGAAATCTCATGAAAAATGAAAATTTTCATTAAAATTATGGAAAAAATTAATTGTAAAATCTGCAAAAAAAAAATTTTCTTCTGCCTTCTACATTTTTCTTGTTTTACTTAATTAAATTTTGTAAAATATTGTGAAAATATGCAAAAACTTGTGCTGCTATGATGGATGGCATCATAGTGTCATACTATGTCTAATAATTTTGCAAAAGGTATACTTAAAAAAAAAAAAAAGGTACCCATAAGTAACTAATCATGTCTTATTTGAAAGGGAACAGAGATTAGAAAAGTTATCAGGTTAAAATGATTCCATGCTATTAGGGTAGGGGATATTGTCTGTCTGGTTACATAATATATTATCAGTATTTTTTTTTTTTTAGAGCTGGAAAACTTAGGGAATTTTTTCATTTCATTTGAGTATGAATCCCGTTAAATAAATTTTCAAAAAAGAATACGGAAAGAAAAAAAATCTGTATTTTTTATATCACTTTACAGATAAATAAAAGTTCCATTAAAATTGCTGAAAATCTTTGCTTTTGAGCAATTCATCATTAGAAATTAACATTAATCCAGAATTTTTTCTTTAAAGTATTTTTCTGTTCCCACATTATTTTTTAGAAATCTCACTTTGTTTCTGAGTAAGGATGAGAAATTCTATCCCAGTTTTTACTTCTGGTGAGATTCCTGATTATACAATTTTTTTAATTATAAACATATATAGTATACAGATGTTTATTATATAGTAGTAACTTTGACCATGTATACACTCTTACTATAGAAGTTTGATGGAAAGGCTGAAATTTTACAAAAGCGAAAAATTAATTTGGTATTGCTATAAAAAAATTTGTAGTATGCAGTTGTTTATATATTTATATAGATTTTAAAACTTCTTTAACCACCATAAATTTTAAGCCAGCACAACCAGTTTCGAAAGGACGTAGCCTTTCTTCATCAGGTGCAAAAAAACACATGCTACTGCCTTGAAGGCAAAAGCAAGACATTCGAAACTGGTTGTGCTGGCTTAAAATTTATGGTGTGTAAAGAAGTTTTAAAATCTATATATTGATTGTACACTAGTTTTGAATTTAGTTTTGGTGATTGACCTCACAGTCTTGCTTTTGCCTCCAAAGCAGCAGAACATGTTTTTTTGCACCTGATGAAGAAAGGCTACGTCCTTTCAAAACTGGTTGTGCTGGCTTAAAATTTATGGTGTGTAAAGAAGTTTTAAAGTCTATATATTGATTGTACACCAGTTTTGAATTTAGTTTTGGTGATTAACCTCACAGTCTTGCTTTTGCTTCCAAGGCAGCAGAACGTGTTTTTTTGCACCTGATGAAGAAAGGCTATGTCCTTTCGAAACCGGTTGTGCTGGCTTAAAATTTATGGGGTGTAAAGAAGTTTTAAAATCTATATATTGATTGTACACCAGTTTTGAATTTAGTTTTGGTTTATATATTTCATTATTTTTTTATTTTAGGACTATGAAATTAACTAATGACTTGACTGCTTTTAAAATGGGTAGTGATCCAATGTTTTTAAATAAACTCACAAAAAATATTTTTGCAAGGTACTTAGAAAATTATATTCACATTGAGACCAGGTGTTTGAAAGACAAGTGTGAAAGTACTCTAAATATGTATTATAATTCAAAAAATCATCAGAAGAAACAGATACATTTTGGAGGGTAAGTCAAACATTATTTTATGTCTTATCTCTTTTTGTTTTATGTTCAAATGTGTTTTCTACTTAAATGGATTAATATATCATAACGTGTATTTATAATTTCAAATTTACTTAATTATTTTGATCAATCCATTTATGAATTGCTTCAAAATTTCACCAAAACTCCTTATTGTGCAAATTACTTTTAAGTATTTTATTTTATTTGAGGGTGGGGGGGGGGATATAATTTATTTAATATTTAATTTTTGTGTTAGTTTTTTGTTATCAAAGTTCTTTCTTTGTACTATATAGTCTGTTTTTCTTTATAGTATTTTTATATTTAAGATTCTTTTTTCTTTTATCAGTTTCAGATTTTAATTTTATATATGTACAGGTAGTATATATATATATACAGTATATATATACATATGTAGATTACAAGGAGAAGTATTTGAAAAGTATTGATTTTGGAGGGAATATTTTTCCCCTGTATGGAAATGAATCACACTTCTTGTACAGCAGTTGTGCAGATAAATAACACAGTGGCAGCTCGTGAGTTCTTGATCTAGGAGTTCACAATACATAAACTTTGAAAATATTATATACATGTCAAAGGAAACATAAATGTTAATACACAATGCAACTACACAAAATAATTAATAATAAAAAACTTTAAATAATCCTTTTGATATTTATTCTAGAAGCATGCATAAATAATCCTTTTGCATGTTCTTTTCCATAAAAAATAGTTATTTATAAATGTATAGTAGCTGTAATTAGTTTTTTATGGGCAGAGAATGAATCTGCATGTTGAATGATGGTGTCATCCATCTGCATGACAATGCCAGCCCCCATATTACATGTCATATTCAATAAAGGCTGAAAAGGTTCGAATAAGAAGTCTGGTATCACCTCTCTCCCAATGCTAACCAGATTTGTACCCTCAGTAACTATATTCTACCTTTTACAAAACTGAAGGAACACTACTTAGCTAGCATCCTGTTTTTTCAAATAGTGAGATGAAAATAACTACTGAGAACTAAATTAATGGTCTTGATTAATTGGTCCTGTGTTCAGATATTATGCCTAAATAGATTCCATGATTATATGGAAAAGTGATCTTCAAATATATAATCTTAATTCCCTTTATATATAAGGGAAAGATGTTAATTTCCTTATATATATATTTTGTCTCTTGTTAATAAATATTTTTTTATTATGCTTATAATCCCCCTTTTTGGGGGGAGGTGGGGGGGGATCTACCCTCTTATTTTACTCACAATTTTATTTTATTTTTTAATTGCTTTGTAATTAATTTTGTATTTCTTTATTTTTGGGTGATTCTTTAAATTTTAATATAAATGTTTATGTAAATGTATAAATATGAATGTAAATTAAAAAAAAAAAAAAGGAATATTTAAATTGCATTATCTACATATATAAACCATAGCTTTACTGCTCATTTAGATGATTAGTCCTTTTTTTTTTCTTCTTCTTTGTTTTATTTAGCTTAGACTGTGTTCGATAACTATTAATGTTTACATATTATAAATATAATTTAAAACTTACAAATTAAGAGATTTAAAAAACAGTTTTATTTATCGCTACTTGTTATGACTCTTCACAGAAAAATAGGCAAATAGCTGTTGATTCAGCTAAGTACCCCTTCCTGTCAGGATATATATCTGAAATTGTGAAATAACAAATGAATATCAATAAATACAGATAATTTTTTTATTTATGTGAGTTTAAATTATATGTAGTGTAAATGTGTAGTGTGAATATCAGTGTTTTAAAATTATTTTGATTAAATTTTTATTAAATCTTTTAGAATCCATGATCTTCGAAGAGATATTCAAGCTAAACTAGGTTCTAGAACAAATATTATTAGTTCTGCAGTGGACAATTATGGTGGTGAAACATTCTTATCTGAAGAAGTAGCAATGAATATTCTTCAAGATTCTAAGAAAGCCTTTGACAGATGTCAATTAGTAGGAATTTCTTTTTAAAAATTCCTAATGTTTTTATGAAAACTTTCTCTAAATCAACAAAAATGATTTCAATGAATTATTTCAATGAGCAGGACTATACTTATTTCAAAATTTATCCTTTAATGTTATGAATTTAAAAAAGCTTATTTATTTATTAATTTATAATAAGAAATTAGTTGAAAATAATAAATTTTAACTTAGCTAGACTTATAAGAAATGCTCATTATATAGTTTAGTATATTATCAAAACAAAATAATGATTTTTTTGTGTTTTGTATGAAATATGCTATATATTTACAGGCTATTTTCGAAATAGGGAATAATTTTGACATCATTTGACTTACTTCACATTTAATTTCAGAAATATGCAATTTTTTTATCGTCAATTACTGACATTTATTCTTATGTTGATCACGAAAAATAAGTATAAAAAAGTCATTGATTATTTTTTTAAATTGCCATTTTATTTTGCTTAGTTAGCATGCGGCGAGCAGTGGTCGGTTATTTTCAGTTTTATCGCTTGATAGCATGTGGTATGACAACATCTTTAAAGCTGTCATTAATGCCTTTCAAAATGATGATGATAATGCAATTTCTGTCATATCACATACAAATGGAACAAAAGCATTAATGATTTTAGAAAAAAGACTACAAATTTTAAAATTTTAAGCCTTCATCAGAAAATAATGATTGAATTTTTTTTTTTTTTAATTTCTCCTTATGGTATACAAAATTTTTGTAATAAATTGGTGCATTTGATAAAAACTTATGCATCAATTAAATCTTTCCATCAATTAATTTTTAATTTCCATTAATTAATTCCATACACTTTATAAATTCTTTTAGATTTTGAGTAACTAATCTAGATAATTTATAATTTTTATTCTCCATAAAACATTGCTGAAATTTTTGTAACTATCTTTTAAATTTATTTAAAAAAAAAAAAAAAAGCAACTTACGATGTAATGATTATTTTTTATCATTAAAGAAGTTGAACTAACAAAAACTGCTCTATTATTTAGTTTTTAAACTATATAAAATATTGATTTTAATTGACAAATTAGTTTGTAGTTTAAAATACGAAAATGTATAGTTGTAATTTAGATACTTTTACAATTTATGTTTTATTATATTATTTTGAAAATGAATTTTTTAAGAATATAAATATTTTGAAGGAAAACACAACAAATTTCAAAAACACTTAACAATTGTTTGATGCTCAAATAACTAAAAAAAATCTGGTGTGTAACAGCCACACGACTTCCATTACCCAGTACTACACACATTATAAACATTTTATATACATTTTTGATTTAAATAAGTAACAAAATTGCTCTATCCGTCAAATAAGTTATTTAAAATAATAATTAGAAAATAAATTTAATTAGTAAATTTCTTAGCTTGACTGATATTTGTTTCCAAGTAATCGATTGCCTGAAATTGAGCTATTTATACAGGACGCCTATCAATTTTCCTGAACTAACCAATTGGATCATTCGAAAGGACATCTAATAGAGTGTTTATATAGCAAGTTTGAAGAAAATCGTTAGAGCCGTTTTTGAGATACAGACTTACGGTCCCACTACTGGTTTCCGATGTCCCACTTCCGGTTTTTCAATTTTCACCAAAATTTGGAAATTTCATCTGTACACCAGATGTATTTCAATTCTAAAGTTTCGTAGCTCTATCTTTATTAGTTTCTGAGCTATAATAGCCAGAAGAGTCTCCACATACATACATACATACATACATACACACACACACACATACATACATACACACTGACCAATTGCCAAAAACCACTTTTTTGGACTCAGAGGACCTTAAAACGTGTAAATCAGGTGAAAACCTGATATCGAATTTTCAGACCGAATACAATACTTCCATTACCTACGGTAGTAGGGTAATGGAAGTAAAAAAATTAATTAGCTGAAATATCTTTACAATGCAAGAAAAAGTAGGCATGTTGTACTCTAACAGTTAAAAAATGCACAAAAAAACTGGTGTTAAAAAATTTTAACCAAACAGCCATAAATTGCAAAAAACTTGCAACAGCTGTTTCAGGTGTTTGGCTGCTGCACTAGGGCCTACCTTTTTGCCTGGTGAAAGATTATAGTATGGTTTCAACCTAAAATATTTTTTTTGCAATTTACGATGTTTGGTTAAAAAATTTATTTATTATGCTACATTGAAGGCCTTTTTCTCGTCTGATTGAACAATCGTTTTTAATTATTTTGAGTTGAAACAATTGTTGAAGTTTACAGTGTTCTCATTCAAATTTTTACTTTCTGTCATTCAGCACTCTTTTTTTTTTTTTTTTTTTTTTTTTCTTCTTAAAAAAATACAATTTATAATTTTTATTTTTATTTGCTATTCCTTTTATTATTGTAGATTGTTTTATTTTCAAAAAATAAGTATCACAAGCTTTTCTGAAATTTTGGAATGAAAATAAATTTCTTTATGAATTCATTTTCCTTTTAATAAAAAAGAAACATTAAAAAAAAAAAAAAAAAAAAAAAGATCAATTTTACACATTTATTTTGCAATATTTTTATTGTTACTTAAATATTTTCAGCTTTCCAAGCAACAGTCTGAACTACCTGGGAATACAGTTATGTTGTTTGATGTCTTATTACATTATCTGTTTGGGGAACATGTATCATATGCTTTAGAACTTGGTTTATTAGGTATATACATATATATATTTAAATTTTATTAAGAAAAAAGGTGTTTTATTTATTTATTTTAAGACAGTGATATAATTTTTTTTTTTTAGTTCACAAACGCTATTGTTGTAGTAAGTGATTAAAAGTGCTGTCATCTTTTCAGTGCGTCACCTGAAATAAAGTATATTTTCCTATTTTATGCAATAGTTGCAACTCAAAAAAAGAAAAAAAAAGTGAAGAATTTTAATTATATATTGAGATAGGATATAAAAAGAAATAATAGTTAATTAAATAAATATTTTAAATATTTTGAAATGTCTACTTGATAAATTACTATAAAATCAAAAGTTAATTGAAATACCCCCCCCCCCCCCTTTGCTACTGTTTTTTTTTTTTTTTTTTTTTTTTTTTTTAAGTATAAGCATGAAATTGTGCCTCAGTTTCAAAAATAGTCTATACAGAATTATAAAAGAGCAAATTGGCTGCTTAAATTTAAACTTTGAATTTGATATAGCCTTACAAAATAGGGAAAAGTAAAGTATTGTATATGCATGAATAATGGTCATAATATATTTAAATTTGCTAATTTAATTGTCTGAGAAATATTTAAATAATCATAAAGTTAAAATCTACCCTGAGTTTTAATTAAGGTTCTTTGATATTGTTGATCATCAACATCGTATACTGTATTATACTGTTATGCAATTATGCTATTCTCACAGACAAATTGAACTATCATATATTAAATATACTAAAATAACACATCCATTTTCAAAAGAGAAAGCAAATTTGTTCTAATTTAACAGCATACTCTTTTTTTTTTTTTTTTTTTTTTTTTCTTTTAGCCATTTGGACATTTTTAATGAAAACAATTCAATTTTTGTGTCCATAAAAAAAAAAAAAAACTTCTTGTCAAATATGTAGGTGTATGAACTAAGGCTGATTGTCTGCAAGTGTTCTAAATGTGTGTGGAATATTTCTGTGGGTTTGTGTGAAACGTCCCCTGGTCTTTTTTGAAGTATAGGGGCCTGCAAATTTCAAAGAAAACTATAGAAAAACTCAGAATGACTAGGCCTAAAGAGCCTAAATTTAGAGCCCATGATCTGATTTGAATTCGACACATTCTATATACATGTTCTTAGAGAGAAGAGCTTCTTGGCCACTATAATTCCACTGACTGTTTGAACACTATATTAAGATTTCAAGGTCTTCTTTTAAGATTTCCAATTTATCTTTGTTGCACTGTTTTAAATTTTCAGGTTGATAACTTTTATCTCTAATTACTTTTTCTACTCTAATTTCTCTGTCAAAAATGCTTCTTGCAGTATTGGAAGAGATTTTTGTCTAGTTTTTACTGAACAAATTTCCAAAATCACAGACATGTTACTTTTCAGCCTTAAAGCTGAATTCAGCCTTTTTAAGTTTGAAAATTATTATTCTTGGGATCAATGCAAATCCGCATTAAAACTTTATGGACATGTGTATTGGGGGTGGGGGGGGGGGGTTGTCAGCCTGAATTTGTGCAATATATTATTAGCAATTTCTATGTGATTGGCTTTCAAGAAATAGCACTTCAACTGCATTTTCCTAATGGACTTGAACTACATTATTTTGCTAATCAATTGCCCCGGCAAACAATGCTTCTATAGAATAAACTAATTTTTAAGTTTCAAGTATATGTAATAAGTTTGTCTGTTTTTTAAGCACTTACAACTATTTTAATTATAATTAATATGATATCCAATATAAGATTTATTGTTCTGATTTTGTTTATTGTGTGTACATGTATGCAATCAGATTTAACATTATTTTTATTATTGAAAAATTTATATTGTGTCAGTTGCCTGATACCACTTTTGAGAGGGGGGGGGGGGGGTCGTGAAAAGTTCAGCCTTTTTTTCTGTAAGCTTGTACCATGTCTGAAAATCAAAATTTAGCAAATTTACATTTTTATAATGCATCTTTTAAATCTCAGAAAGTGAAAAAAAAAAAAAAAAATCATAGATAATGGTATATTAGGAGATTTAGTGAAAGCATCAGAATCATGGCCTTGACAGCTGCTTCTTGTTTTATTTTTTGAGAAAAGGGGATTTCAACATGCTGCTGCTTGCCTTGTATAGGTGCAGTTCTAGTAATTTCATGACATTGTGGGTAAAGTGGTGGTTCTTTATTTCTGATGATTAAAGATAAAATATGTTTCTTGAAGTATGTGGAGTTGATATTAAAAGATTTCTCCACTCTTAATTTTAATTTGCCGTTATATAAAAAGTAGCTACTATCGAAAATTCTTTAAATTGTTTGAACTTTATTTTAAGGTTTTCTTTCAGATCTCTGATGATAATAAATTTATCTCTTTTCATTATAATCATCATATACAGATTCATCTTTTGTAACATTTGTTTTCTGTTTTTTTTTTTTTTTTTTTTTTTTTTAAATGCATTTCATAAAGAATTCTGTAATATAATGAATAATATGTCATGAAGGAAGATAATTAGTTATATTTTGTTGAATTAATATGCTCTTAACTATTTAAAAAATTGATTTTGGCTTGTATATATGTTTGCATTTTATTATTCATAATGTATACTTTTATTGCCACAGAATTGATGTGTTAGTGAGGTTCATTACAATATATTCCCTATTTATATTTAATAACTTTAGAAGGAAGAAATTATAAATGAATTCAGATACTTTCTGATCTTTCAGTGTTGGTGATTTAAAATTTCCCTTCTTTACAATTAGGTTATTTTATTAAGAATGAAAATGATATGCAAAATATTTATGTACACAAATATTTTTTATAGAAAATAAATTTTATATTCTTTCATTCATTTGCAGACATGCAGACACACATAGTATTTCATATTATACTATTTAAATCTAAATAAAATTAGAACATGTTATTAAAGTTCATAACAGCATATTTATTTTAAAAAAAAAGGATTTGTGATATGTTGGTTGCTCTTAAAGACTATATTTAAAAAATTCAAATATTTATTAAATGTGGAAATAATTTATTTAATTATGAGAAGTAAGAGAAAATAATTCCCTTTTCGTTTAGTCTGCCATTTGCATAGGCAGAGCATGTTTTCTTATGCATGTGATACATACAGATTTTTTGAAAAGCATTATGCTTAAATTTTTCAATTCCAGAAGTCTTGTGCTAGTTTAATTGAATTTTATGTACTATATAATATGTATGAAATCTACAGGTTGTATAACCAAGTGTATGAACTGTCATTGTATTTTCTGACAGTGGCAGTTAGAATAGCTTTTAAAAGTTATACTATAAATTCAATATAAACTTATAGTATAAGTTTTAACATAAAGTTATATGAGTTTTAACATAAAGTTATATGAGTTTTAACATAAAGTTATATTACTTTTTATAAGCTTATAAATAGTTATAAATTTAAAAAGTAAAAAAAAAAAAAAAAAAAAAAAAAAAAAAAAAAAAACTTTGCTGTAAAAACCAGTTAAGTTTTCTGTTAAATTAATTACAAGTCAATTATTCAGAATTATAACCAAAATTTTTAAAAATGCATATAAAAGTCACCTCCACTCCCCTTGTTTTAGTCGAAACTTGCAAACATTTTAACAAATATGTCACAGAAACCAAGAATTAACTTTTATTTTAAAATTTTGAAATACCAGATAATAGGGTAGGTGCTCCAGTGATTGACATCTATCCCAAAATAATTAATAAATAAGAAAAATAATAAAATCATATACAGTGGAACCTGTCTAAAGTGACCACCCTAGGGACCGGCTAAAATGGTCACTATATGCAGGTGGTCACTTTATAAAGTCTCTTTAAAATTGGAAGATGGTCACTTTAGTCAGGAAAATGGTCACTTTACTCAGGTGGTCACTTTACTCAGGTGGTCACTTTTACAGGTTCCACTGTATTTTACATATCAGAATTTTAACATTTTATGTCAAACACTGGAGCATAGGGTGCTAATAACTGGTAAAATGAATAACTAGCAGTGTCAAACACTGGAACATAGGGTGTCAATTACTATTAAAAGGAAAAACTGGCATTGTCAATTACTGGAACACTGAGAGGGTGTCAAATAAAAATTCATTTTTTTTTTTTTTTTTTTAATTATTATTAAATGTATATAATTTTAACATATATGTGGCTCTGAATTTCTTTCATGCCATATATATTAACTTAAGATTTCTAAAAATATTTTCTGATGACTGAAACATTAAAAACATCAGAGATTGCTCTAAAAATGTCAATCACTGGTACACTTACCCTATAACTAATTTAGAACTCTAATCTTTTAAGAAATGTACATAAAATATTTTTAAATTATTTGTAAATTTGCTTTAGTAATAAATAAATAAAATTTAAAGTCCTTGGTTATTCTTAACCCGTTAGTAGTCGCTAGTTGGTCGATTTGCCGCCCATCGTTCAGTTTTTCCAGATTTTTTTATTCAATAGCCACCAAAAATTTTTAGATGTGGCATTTGATATACGTAATACGCGAATAAAATCGAAGAAACATCGATCTCATCACTTCTTAAAATTATTGGTGACAGTTAAATAAAAAGTGTGCAATCTGTAATAGGTGGCGCTGTCTATAGCGACTACTAACGGGTTAATATTTTCTATCTTTTTTTCTCATTTGAAAAGAATGAGTAATTATTATAAAGACCGATTAAAATTAAGAATAATCAAGTTGCATTTTTAAATTTACATTTAACTTGAATTAAGTGTATTTTACAGCAATTCCACTAGCTGAACCAAAGACACCTCCAGAAATTTATTTTTTTGATGTGATCCGTCAGTGCAATGCAATCTACCATTTATTTGAAAAGCAGTTTGGTGATACTATAGTACCTTTAGTTATGTGAGTATTTTTTTATTTTAAACTTTAACTTTTAAATTCATAGTGTCTTAAAAACTAAACACTATCTTTAACTCCTAATTAAAGTATTAATCATGATAAAATTTTTGCTTTTGGTTTTATGACGTATTAATCATGACCTTGGTCTACTCAAATGCAGTACAGAAAAACAGAAAATAAATAACCCTTTCCGACTCAGGCCATACAATTGTGTGGGTTAGACACCCACTTACATTTTTGCATCTGGAACAGTCGTATATAATAAAATCAGGAAATGAATGATCGAGCTAATTAGCAGAAAGTATAAAGTACAATTTTCAATCAACAAATCTCGGTTATAGTCCATATTTTTCAGTTTGCAAAAACAGAAGAATGTAATGTTTTAAGGTAAAAATGTTTCAGGTCAGAAAGGGATATATAAGCACACTTTTCAACGTGATAATTAGATTGACAAATTGTTTTGATGCATCCTAAGAGTTAGGAGTGATAATAGCATTACATTTTTCGGAGATTTATTTCAAAAATTCAAGCTATTTTTCTTTATAATGATTAGTAAGTAAATATATGCATACTTTTCTTTAGCAATTAAACAATGTTTGTATGTACTGCATGTTGTGTTATTTTTAAACACATTATTAAAAAATAATAATTATTTTGTATTTTTTTGCATAAACCTATATAAAAATCTACACATAATGATTTTTTTTTTTTTTCAGGTCTACATTTAAATACACTACACAAAATGCTCAATCATCTTTCTTTTTTTTCCCATACTTTATTTAACTTTGTTGTCTGCCAGGGTCAAATCTTGCAAAAAATCTTTTTTAAATCCACTTCTTATCATCTAATTAGAATCTGAAATTTTGTATACATTGTATAACTTTGATAACGTCTTTCCCCAGGTTCATTACTGCATAAGTTCTAAAAATATGCTTAAGAAAATATTTTAAGTTTGAAAAACATGCTTAAAAGCATTTTTTTTTTTTTTTTTTATAATAAAAATTAAAAATTGTAAAGTTTTTATTATTTTTAGATCAACTCCAAAGCATGGAGATTGTTTACAGAAGAAGAAGAAAACTGTTGAAGAAATGGAAGTTAAACTGCATACTGGCCTTGAAAGGTACTACAAAAAAAAAGTGTGTGTGTGTGTGGGGGGGGGGAGTATTCCCTGAATTCTCTTAAAAATTCGAGCATAAATAGTATATGGAAATCTCATTTGGGGGGAGGGGGGGAGATAGTATAAATGGTACAGTATACTTAAAATTTCCTAAACTTTACTAAGAGATTAAAATAACTATTGACAATATATTTACAATTTAAAATTAAACTCTTTATGAACTATTTCAGTATGATTCTAATTAATAATTTAAGGATCTTGTATGTTACCTATTGCCATCTGTACAGTTATCTGACAAGGAAACATTCAAAAGGTGTCATCATCAAAAAATATTGAAAAAAATATATGTGATTCTACTCTTCATAAAACACCAGAAAGTGAAAAAATTATCAGTTGAAATGAATTACAGCGACCACAAAAAATTATAAAAATTAAGCATTTTTGGCGATTTAGCGCTGTTAGGCGATAAATTTGCTAGTACCAAGATTGCCGCGTACGAATAAAACCATGTTTTGCTTCTCTGCGAAGTACTCAAAATCAATCGCCTAACAGTGTGAAATCACCAAGTATGCTTAATTTTGATAATTTTTTGTGGTTGCTGTAATTTATTTCAACCGATAATTTTTTCACTTTCTGGTGTTTTATGAAGAGTAGAATCACATATGTTTTTTTTTTCTTTTCAATATTTTTTGAAGACGACACCTTTTGAATGTTTCCTTGTGAGATAATTATATTAATGAGGGACAGACAACTTTTGTACAGTCTACCTCTTTGTTTCATTGTAGATTTTCTTTAACTACTAAAATGTATCATTGCCAGTCATCTGCATTGGGAATCCATGCCATAAATTGTGATCTTAAATTTTTCATTATCCATCGTATGAATGTCCATATTTATTAAATAGAGATTTGGAGTGTGATAAATGAACCAAAAGGAACAGTTTTCAACATAACCAAAAAATCATAAATAAAAAATGCAGGTAGTTGTTCTGATAGCATCAGTGTTTAAAAGGCAGAAAGGATATGTGCTCTTATATATGTAAAGAGAATCAGATTTGGGGATATATTATTGATCAATTATTAAAAGGATTAACAGGCTCATAGCTAGAGGGGTGGCTAGCACAGGCAATGCTTGACCTGGAAAAGTTTTTACTCGACCTAGAATGCTTAACTAGACTTCCAATAAAAACACTATAAATTTAAAAAATATATTTTTCTTATTTAATTTTTTGAAAAGGGATACCATAAACAAAGGTCATTTAAAGATTTATGTTAAAATTAATTGCATGATTATTATTATTTTTTTTTTTTTTTTTTTTTTTTTTCTACCGGGATGGGTCAGATTTTCATTTGGAAGTTAAACCAAAATCATTTGTCTCGGGGTATTCCATAAACAGTCTGTTTTGGAATTCTTTCATTCATAAAATGTTAATATATAATCATTTTTCATGAACTCTTATGCTGAGATTATAACTTATGTGCACAAGAACAGTCATTCTTTTTGAGTTATTTTTGCACATAAGAATAAATAAAAAAATTGAACCAAACTCATACAGAATCTAAAGCAGACAATTGCTTATTCTTTCTTCTTAGTTTCCTTTTCCTCTAATAATTGATGCTAAATTAGCAAATTTCAAGTTTGCGCTGATTTTTATTAATGTGTTATTTTTTATATGATGCTAATTTAGTATTTTAAATTTCATGTATTTGATTAATAAAGAACGCGCATCATTTCAGTATTTTTGTTAATGTCTATAGGTGCATTGCTTCAATATTAGGTTGGGTTAAATTCCTTTTGCAGTCAGAACAGAAAAAGACTGATTTTAAGCCTGAAACAGAAATGGCAACATTTGATGCTGACAAATCAACTGCTGTAAGTATTTGTCTTTTATTTTAAATAATGGATTTTATGAGAATTAGTTTAATTTATTTAATTGATGGCAATGTTTATCTTCAGTTTTAATGAAAACGTAATTATCAAACATAGTTTTATTTCTTCCTTGACTTAAACACAAGATCCACACACTTCCCTCCTTGACACAAGATCCATATTACTGCATGAACAAAATTGGGCATTTTCTCAACCCCTTCTTTCTCCAGATTTGAAGGGCTTCTGAAAAATGTAGAATTTGGTGATATATTTATAGCTCTACCATTACTTTGATATATATATATATTTTTTTTAAACATTACCCATAGAGGATTAGATCAACGTCAAGATAATTTTAGAAATGGTGAAAATTTCCTTTTTACTTTCTTCATTCAATAGAAGAAAGTATTGGATTCGTAAAAATTTTCGACCTCTGGTTTTTGATGGATTTACACGTTTTGAGAGCTGTAGAACACGATTTGACCATTTTTAGAAAATGTCTGTGTGTGTGTGTGTGTGTGTGAGACAAAATTTTGTGGCAACTGTATCTCAGGAACTACTGCACAGAATTTCATACAAATTGGTATGTAGTTGCACCTTGACATAAATTAGTGTCTATCAACTTTTGGTAAAATTTGTCCAAAAGCTTGCGTTGCCATCCCGCTTTTTCTAAATTTTTAACATGGTGATAAAGGACAAAATTTTGTATAAATGTGCATAAAGAGAATTACTTTTTAGTAATCATTATGAAATTTACAACAATTATTTATTTATAACAGAGATAGTCAACTGGGAAAATTTTTTTGTATGTGTAGGAGCCCTGCCACCCTCCTGGGGGGGAAGTCCCCCCTCGTGGGGAGTAAATTTTCAAGATGGGTATCTTTCGAAAGGTCTCGTCAATACCTTTAAAACGAATGGTTGAACTATAAATCTGTGATAATTTAAAACAAAGTTATTGATTTTTTTTTTACTTTTAATAAAAAAAACCTGACATAAACTGGTGCTGATTAGATTTGGGGATCAGTCGCTCAACAGGTGGTGCTGTAATCGTATTTTTTCTAAATTTTTAACATGGCAGTATAGGACAAAATTTCGTATAAATGTACATTAAGGAGAGTTAATCTTAACCTGTGATTGTAAAATTAATATGAATTATTGATAATAGTAGTAGTTAATTAGGAAAAAAATTTTGTGCATGTGGGGGCATCGCTTCCCACCCTAAGGGATAGTAACCCCCTAGTTAAACTATAAATATGGTTGAACTATAAATATGTGATAATTTAAAACAAAGTTATCGTTTTTTTTTTTTTTTTTTTTTTTTGCTTTTGATCCCAATAAATTGCAAATTCCATATATATATATATATATATATATATATATATATATAGAACCAAATAAATGTTCAATTTAAAAACTTATTTACAAGCATGATTTATATATATTAAAATTTACATTAAAACCTTTGAATTCACATAGCTAACATTGTCCTCAGATATGTTGAGTGAACTGGCTATGGCTTCTTTATATCAAAACCTTTAAAAACACCTATTTAATGTTCTCTGCTGCATTCACAGCTATCCTCAGATATGTTGAGTGAACTGGCTATGGCTTCTTTATATCAAAACCTATAAAAACACCTATTTAATGTTCTCTGCATTCACAGCTATCCTCAGATATGTTATGTGAAGCCACAGTCAGTTTACTAAATATGTCTAAGGATGGCTGCAACTGCTTACTGTAGTAGTTTTTTATTTATTTTGTGTGTGTGTGTGTTTCTAAGTTTAATTTTAAAATGAATTTCGGAACTTAACATGAAATAAAGTGTAATCCTTCTGTTTTATTGTGAAAATGAAATACTTGAATAATAAAAAAAATATTTTTAATTTTTATTTATTTCCCCCTTCTAGGCCTGTAGTTCAGTTGTAAAGTTTATTACTGAATGTGTGAAGAAGATAAAAGTCACTCTTGACGGCAAAAATGTTGAAGCTGTCTTAACTGAGTTAGGAACTAAATTGCATCGAGTGATTTTAGATCACTTACAGCAATTCCAGTATAGTTCTATTGGTATAATTTATATTTTCATTTTCATTTAAGTCTTACAATATATATATATATATTTTTCCAAATCAGATATTATCTCTGTGCAATAAATAAGAGTTCAAAGCAGCATGAAGACAAATGTGACCAAGATCACATGTGGTTGACAATTTGTTGTAAAAAAACATTTTTATAAACCTTTTAAAAAAAATTCTTAATTAATACTTTTAAAAATAAAAATATATATTGATATTTACAAAATGCCAGTGAAAGAATTTTTTGGAAATCAAAATCATGCGTTTAAAATATCAAAACACTAATTTCCATTGTTTTTTTTGGCAAACATAAATAATAGTTCAATAGTTTACTTCAGTGGTTTTTTTTTTTTTTTTTTTTTTTCTATCTTTAAAGTTGTACTAGTGAGACTATGAGGTTGCTACATAATAGTGTTGCTTTTACAGTGCTTTTTTTTTCTCTCCCTTTAAGGAAAGGTAGTGCCTAATTATTTCAACCCGAAACAATTATTGCATAATTTTGAAATTTATGAGGTTTGTCTTCTTATTTCATTTCTCAATATCTAGTTTTTTTTTACATTTTTTTAGAACGTTATCCAAAACTTGTCTTGCACAGTTTACATGTGTAACTTAATTATTGATATATTTTTCTACCTTTGCAAAAATTAGTATTAATACACAGAAACACGTAGACAGTTCGTCTTTCGAATTTAAAAAAAAAAAAAAGTATTGATCTATGTTTAAAAAAAAAAAAAAAAAAAAAGTATAAAAACTGTGCACTTCTATATGTTTATCAATTTATAACGTGTGTCAAAAAAGTCTTCAGATGAATTTGAATTCTGTACCAAAAGTATTAGGAAGTAGATGGCACTTTCTCTTACCCTGTATTTTACTACTATAAAGACAGATTGCAGATTAAAGGGTAAGATACCATGAACTGTATGTAAACTTATGTTAAAAAGAATTCAAAATAGGGTTAAAAACAGTTTTATTTGACAAATAATTCTTTACGAGGAGGCTACGTGCCCCACTCAACCCCCCATTTATATTGAATTCAAAGCTGTTATTATATTTAAAAGTTTATTCCAAATTATTCAGACAACTTTTAGACTTGCACTTCTTGCAACTTATCAATCTTGAAATAAATAGATAAAAAACCTAAACATTACTTCATGCATCGTTTAAATTTTTCAACTGCTTACCCGATCCTCTTCAGAACGACAACCTTCTGTGTGGAAGACTTGAGTTGGAGTGATCTTGAGCTTGCTTTGCTAATCGATTGAAATTTCCACCAATCAGGATGTATGCAATGACAGCGGCGCAGTAGCCCCAGACAGTGCATGGCGCCACCTATTGGCAAAGCAAGCTCAAGATCACTCCAACTCAAGTCTTCCACACAGAAGTTGTCGTTCTGAAGAGGACCGGGTACCCGGTTGAAAAATTTAAACGATGCACGAAGTAATGTTTAGGTTTTTAATCTAATGTTTCTATCAATCTTGATCAAACTTTTCAAGTAGCAACCTCATATGAACTTCAAAATAAAACATTTGAATTTCTTGCAATTATTTGTTTTTAAGTTACACTGATATAGCATGTAAATATACAAAAAATAAGCATTGAAAATTGAACTTTAAAAAAGTACTATATGGGAATGAGGAATTAATTCTTCTTCCTGAGCAGTTTTCCTGGATATAGCAAAATATAGTAAAGCATTTCTGCCAATTACATTCATTAAAAGGAATGTTTTTGATTAACTATTGGTAGCCCTGGATGTCTTCTATAAATTATGTACGCACTACATTGTGTACTTACAGTCCTATATTAAATACACGCAGCACAACCAATAATCTTTATGAGATCACATACAAAATTTCAGCATTGTATCAGATAAAATTTTACAACCTATATTTAAACGCAGGCTTAACTGTAATTGCTTTTGTTACTTTCTTAGCAAAATGACTGTTTTTCATTATTTTGCATGTTTTTTAATATATTTTTAAAAATAAATTATAAAAAAAATATTCCTTTAAACTTATTTTTACGAAAAAGTAACAAACATAAGTTTATATTTAATGATCATTCATGTGTAATTTATATCTTGTATTTTATTTATATTGATACATACTTTTATATTTATGCTTTTTTTTTTTTTTTTACTTAACCCTTTCAGTGTTTTTCAAGCATATTTGTTTAAAGATTCATGAAATAAATAATGTGCAAAGTATGACTATGAAAATTTGTTTCTGAATACTACAGTTATTTATTTATCCATTGTTGCTACAGTACCTGGAAAACAGGGAAAACCCATGGAATTTGAAACACTATTCAAAAACAGGGAAAATTCAGCGAATTTTGAAATTTTTTGGAAAAAATTTTCATTATCAAATTTTTTTTAAATTTTTAGTGTTTTATAATGAAGAAAAAGTCAATTATATATATAGGGTAGGTGCTCCAGTGATTGGCATGCTCCAGTAATTGACATCTATACCGAAATCATTAATAAATAAGAAAAATAATTAAATAATTAAAACTTTATAAAATATACAACCTTTTATTACTCCATGTTTTCAAAATTGCTGAACTAGTTTCCTCTGGGGCGCCCCAGCTTGATCACCAGCATCACAGTGTGTGAAGTCGCTCGAAACTGATGTTTCTTGTTTCTTCCCTCTTATATATACTCTTCGGCATTGGCGGTTGAGGACTGCCCCATCGTTGCCATTGCAGCAATTGGAACTTGTTAAAATTTCTACGGATTCTCTTACTGTAGCGTAACTGTGGTTGTGGTAGTTGGCCAACTTTTTTACTTGATCAAATTTTATGTCTATTTCTTCGTTTTTATTTACCTGGGTTAACGCGGTTGTTATTTTACCTGTCATTATGTCATGGCTATGTGGCTTAACCCAGGTAAATAAAAACGAAGAAATAGACATAAAATTTGATCAAGTAAAAAAGTTGGCCAACTACCACAACCACAGTTACGCTACAGTAAGAGAATCCGTAGAAATTTTAACAAGTTCCAATTGCTGCAATGGCAACGATGGGGCAGTCCTCAACCGCCAATGGCGAAGAGTATATATAAGAGGGAAGAAACAAGAAACATCAGTTTCGAGCGACTTCACACACTGTGATGCTGGTGATCAAGCTGGGGCGCCCCAGAGGAAACTAGTTCAGAAATTTTGAAAACATGGAGTAATAAAAGGTTGTATATTTTATAAAGTTTTAATTAAATTAACTTCATGGTTATAAATTATTTCAAATAAAATAATATTTTACATATAAGAATTTTAACATTTTATGTCAAATGCTGGAGCATAGGGTGCTAATAACTGGTAAAATAAATAACTAACAGTATCAAACACTGGAACCTAAGGTGTCAATTACTGATAAAATGAAAAACTGGCAGTGTCAATTACTGGAACATTGAGTGGGTGTCAAATAGAAGCTCATAAAATTTTTTTTTATCAAATGTATATATTTTAACATATATGTGGTTCTGAATGTCTTTCATGCCATATGTACTAACTTATGATTTTTAAAAATATTTTCTAATGACTAGAACGTTAAAAACATCAGTGATTGCTCTAAAAGTGTCAATCACTGTTGCATTTACCCTATATTTTTTTTTCCAACTGCAGTAAGTTAATAAAATTAATAAACCCTAAATATGTTCAATTGACTTGTAAACATGTTAGATTCTAATGCTGCATGACTGTGTGTCATCTATTTTACTTTTAAAAGAGACAGGGAAAACTCAGGGAATTTTTTCTCCTGATTTGTGTAGCAACCCTGCTATCGTATTTTCGAGAAAAATAACATGCTTCTGAATTTTGTGAAAACTTTTTTTTTGAACAAATAAAAAAATAAATAACTGAATGACAGGAAAATGACATGCTAAATATCTAAACACTTGAAAGGGTTAATGATACTGCTAACTATATTCCTGTTCCTTAACATAAAATCACTTTTAGCATCATGATTACTAGTCTATTTTTATTTCTAGAGCAAATTAACTTTTACACATGTATGATAGTTAACTGTCTTTGGAATCCTCACAAATTACATATGTTTAAAAATGAATATGAATTTTTATTTTAGGTGCTATGGTTGTTATCTGTGATTTAAATGAATATCGACGATGTGTGAGAGAGTTTCAAATTCCACTATTGAATACACTCTTTGAAACCCTCCATGCATTGTGCAATTTGCTAGTAGTTGAGCCTAGCAATTTAAAACAAATGTGTACAGTTGATCAGTTAGTAAGTATATATTGAGAATTTTAATCTTTTTTAAAACTGCATATGTCTTTGAAAGAAAAGTAAAGAAGTCTTGAAGTATGTTAAAATATACTTTCTTACATGATTGAAAAATTCTAAATTAAAATTTTTCTCTTCCTGCAGTCACATGTTCTTTTGAAAATCAAATAATCCAATTGTACTTATGAGAAGATTGACTCGATCACAAATTAAATTTTCACTCAAATAAATGTAGTTTATTTATAACTCTTTTCTTTTTTTCTTTAATGCATATATATATATATATATAGATATATATATATGTTATATCCTTAACCATGTCTCTGTCAGTACAAAAAAAAAAAAAAAAAACTGTGTACACTTTTGTGTATATCAACAAAAAAATTATAAAAGAATAAAAGACAATAAAAAAGGTGGCGGTTGGGAGGGCAGATGTTTGATTACGGAGGTGGGGTGGTGTTGTAAGGCTGGGTGGTTGGGTGGGATTGTGAAATTAAATAAAAAAAAAAGTAGAAGGCTTGTTGCATTTGCTTTGTATTACTATGCAAACTTTCTTTTTCCAATAAAATTTCAGATTTTTCCTTTTTGAGTTGTCAACTATATTTAATGTTCTAATTATACTGTTAAACACAATGTGATCAATCGGTGAATTTCATTGTTGCTACATGGTTTCATTGGTGTTCATCTGCTTTGAAATTTTGCTTTTTTAAATCCATATGGTTCCTGTTCTGGTTGTGGCAGGCTGGGGGAGTGTTGCCGGCGTAAAACTAGTGTAACCCCACAGGCAAGTCACAAGTCTTGCCGCCTGCCTCCTTCTTCCTATCTTGTGTTTCTTGGGTTGTTTTTCCATTAATTTTGATAAGTTTATGGTTTTAAGTTAAGATTTGTTGTTTTACTTTATTGATTCGTTTGTTTTGCAGGCTGTTAATTAATAGATCTGGTTTCTTTGCATTAGTGTATTTCATCCACTGATGATTTTTTTTTTTTTTTTTTTTTAATCTTATTGGTCATTGGTGTTTCAGTGATCTTGTATCTGTTGCTTGGCTTCTACTATGCTTAATTGATCATCTTTATTATATATATATATATATATATACTTGCATATAAGTTGACCTCCTTAATTTAAGAGGAAATTTTCAGAAAAAAAAAAATTGTGTATAATCTCACTCTTTCCAGATTTTCAAAGAAAATTTTCTAAATAATAATGCTCACATGTTAATCAATAAGATAAATTCTAAAATTATTTTTTAATCTCAGGACATAAGAAAGATTTTAAATGGGATAATCTGTCACAGAAATGTACAATTGAAGGGGTCAGGACAAAAAAAGTACTAAGCCTCATTTGTGAACTTCTGAGGTATATCGATTTGAAAATTAGAACAAATAAAATATGTAACAAAGTTTTTTGCTAGTTTTTCAGTAACATTATGAGATATTCTGAATAACAGTATGACATTACTTTTATGCATTTATTTTTTCCCTCGAAAAAAAGTTCTAGAAACAATTGGGCTAAAAATGAAACTTTTTATATATGCTGTCACCTAGTGACTTTACAAGCTAATACATTGAATATTATAATTTACAATAATAAACAATATATTACAGTGTTGGATTTAATTTGCCTACAATGTGGCTTGGCAATTTCTTGCTGCAACCTTTCAATTGTTTATATTACAAAAAAAAAAAAAAAAAAAAAGTGTACATAAATATGAAGTATTCTGCTTGAATTTAAAAAAAAAAAAAAAAAAAAAAAAAACTTTCTGCCTGGTTAAAACAATTGATTTTTCTTCCACATCACGAAAAAATGAATAAGCAGAGAAACTTGAGCTGCAAAACCCGACACTTTTTGTCATCAGTTTTCTATCTGTGTTAGGTAATTACTTACTTAATGATTGTAGCAGTAAATAACAATGCAATATATAATGACCACTGAAAGAAGATGTAGTTTTGTGCTCTTAGTTCTATTGCTCTTTTTAAAAACATCATAAAAGGATATATTGCTTTTTGTGTTTGAATGAACACACCATTATTTAACAAAGCATCCAAAATTAATGTTTGCTAAATTCATCCATCAAGATTAATGTTTTTTTTTTTTTTTTTTATGTTCTTTGTTTGTGATCTAATGTGGAGGTGTAGTTGTGTGGTTTTGTTTATCAAAATATGCTTTTGTCAAGTAAGATCAATTTTAATAATAACAGGAGACTTGGCATTGGAATATTAAAACCCGAATAAACTACTACGTCAGAAACGCCAAAGAAAACTATTGGAAATGCATACAGCTGTTTCGGTAGCCTTAAGCATACATTCTTCAGTGCAAAAAGGATTCTGAATCTGGAGAAGTGCTCGTATATATAGGAGAGGGGCCGAATTTAGTTCAACCAATAGGATTAAGGGAAAGGTGGGGAGAGTGGCCAATAGGAATTTAGGAAAGTTAGCTGTGTAAACAGTAGAAAAATTAAGAAAATGTGGACTGAATATAAAATTTCCAATAGTCAGACAAATAGGGAATAGCGAAATCACAATTTACAAGGTTTTTAAAATTTTTATAAATATGAAAAGCTTCAAAGAAATCGAGTTCATGAATGGATTTAGGTCTGCAAATTATTTTAGCTGAATTAAAATTATGATTTTCCTCCCAGCAATGTTTAGAAATAGCCGATTTATTGGTTTCTTGTTTGCGGACGTAATTCATATGTTCTTTTAGACGAAATTTAAGTCTGTGTTATCATATATTGGCCAAACTAAACGCAGTCTTAAATTTCGTCTAAAAGAACATATGAATTACGTCCGCAAACAAGAAACCAATAAATCGGCTATTTCTAAACATTGCTGGGAGGAAAATCATAATTTTAATTTAGCTAAAATAATTTGCAGACCTAAATCCATTCATGAACTCGATTTCTTTGAAGCTTTTCATATTTATAAAAATTTTAAAAACCTTGTAAATTGTGATTTTGCTATTCCCTATTTGTCTGACTGTTGGAAATTTTATATTCAGTCCACATTTTCTTAATTTTTCTATTGTTTACACAGCTAACTTTCCTAAATTCCTATTGGCCACTCTCCCCACCTTTCCCGTAATCCTATTGGTTGAACTAAATTCGGCCCCTCTCCTATATAAACGAGCACTTCTCCAGATTCAGAATCCTTTTGCACTGAAGACGGTATGCTTAAGGCTACCGAAACAGCTGTATGCATTTCCAATATTTTTCTTTGGCGTTTGACGTAGTAGTTTATTCGGGTTTTAATAAAGACTAGCGAGCTTCGCCCGCTAGCGGGTCAGTATTTTCAAATGAATCACTAAAATTAATGAATCACGAACAGTAACTTTTAGTGTTAAGAAAAGAAATTAAAAAAAAAAATCATTTCTGATTGGGTAAAAAGTCGGCCCGGGTCCCCACTGCCTTCGGCAGCGCTGCACCGTGCGCGAAAAGAAATTTAAAAAAAAAATCATTTCTTATTGGGTAAAACGTCGGCCCGGGTCCCCACTGCCTTCGGCAGCGCTGCACCGTGCGCGCTGCATGCGCGTATTCCTTCCCTGACCCTCCGTGCCCCCCCTCAAAAAAAAAAATTCTGATCGGGTAAAAACTCACACCGGGTCCCCACTGCCTTCGGCAGCGCAGACCCATGCGCGCTGCGCGCGCACGTGTGAGGGCAGACGTGCGCTGCGCGCACATATTCCTTCTCAAATCAAATTTTTATTCTTAAGAAAAGAAAATAAAAAAAATCATTTCTCATCAGGTACAAAGTCGGCCCGGGTCCTCACTGCCTACGGCAGCGCAGTCCCGTGCGCGCTAAGGAATACACGCGCTGCGCGCGCGTATTCCTTCCCTGACCCTTCGGGCCCCCCAAAAAAATCATTTCTGATCAGGTAAAAACTCACACCGTGTTCCCACTGCTTTCGGCAGCGCAGACCCATAAGCGCTTCGCACGCACGTGTGAAGGTATACGCGCGCTACGCGCACATATTCCTTCTCAAATCAAATTTTTATTCTTAAGAAAAGAAAATGAAAAAAAAAAAATCATTTCTCATCGGTTAAAATGTCGGACCGAGTCCCCACTGCCTTCGGCAGCGCTTTCCCGTGCGCGAGGTGCACGCCTATATCTTCCCCACCCTTTCAGCCCTTCCTAATTAACCTACATATACCAATTTTGAACGGTCTAACTGAATTAGCTGAGATGCAAAAGAAAACCTAATCAGGATACCTCAAAACGTGCAAATCTGGTTAAAACTTTCGATAATATAAAAGTACTTTAAAATATCTTTCGAATGATGTACTAAAAATAATTTAATCATAGTTAGAATTTGAAATACGCGTATTATAATAACATTTAATTTGCAATTAAATTGTACATTTTTTATTTATTCTCGAAACCCGATGATATTTAAACTGCAACTTCGTCTTGTGATGTTAAAAGTTTGTAGCAAGTTTGAAATAATTTTGAAGAAAATTGAAGCATTTTGAAATTTGCAATTTTTATTTCCAGTACAAAATCAGTAAAGCAGGAAGTAAAATCTATTTATTCTTTCGCCCGGCGCCATGGTAACCGAAATACGTCTATTGCGAAATTAATAAAACTCTTGCGATTTGTTGCCACCTTTTTTTTCATACTTTAGTTAATTTTAAAAAATCTAATTGCCCTATCGATAAGCTATTTAAACCGTCGGATTCAGAAAAATCGGACCTTTCATTTGATATCTTATTTGTAACGATACGACTGATATTTCTAATTTTTTTTCCACTTTTTCCGTAAAAATGTCGCTTTTTAAGCATTTAATCATGAATTCTGGGTCATTTTTCGGTAGATATGGGTCGACGTTTTAATTAATATCTCCGCTATTTAGGGTCGCATCGCTTAGCGAATTATCGCGATGTCGAGATGAAGAAATTCTGCGTCTGTCGACACCAGTTTCGAGGGAATACGACCATTAGCGCCGGAGCTTTAGCTGTCACAAGGCATTTCTCACAGACAGACAGACAGACAGACAGACAGAAAGACAGACAGACAGAAAGACAGACAGACAGACAGAAAGACAGATGCGCACAGATTTTAATAATATAAGGAGATTTTATTCAGTACTTTAAACTTAAAATTATTCATGTAATTACATTATGTATTAAACTTAATACATTTATCTATCTAGATAAGAAATTATAGTCATTTGCAAAAGTTTAAGACTAGAAGCCGATTTTTCAGTATTTTAACACATTGCATCATTTGCACAGATTATTGCATCATCTCATGTGCTGATTGCATCAGACACATTCTACTGCTATAAATTCGCCAGTTGTTTATTGGATTTTGTCGCAGACAGTGTTGTTGTGTAATTATTGCAATGGGTAAAAAACCTTCACTTACTGTTACAAAAAGGTCAGAAATGTTGACCCTGCATAAAATTGGATTTTCTGAACATCAAATAATTCCAGGTTAAATGTAAGCAAGAAAGCTGAGCATCAAGCTGTTAGTCAATTTAAAATTTCGAGAAAATTTGTGGACCTTAAGAGAAGTCACTCTAGAAAAATGAGTGCAAGTGATGATCATGTGATAAGGATGATGGTCGTACAAGATCCAAGAACCTCCTGCAATACGATTAGACATTTTCTGGCTGCAAAAGGCACCAATGTCAGTTACTATTTCAAGACATTTGGCCAAAGATTTTGGTTTATCATCCCATAAACCTGCAAGGAAACCTCGACTTATTCCAAATACGAAAAAGAAATTACTCTTAAGGTCCACAAATTTTCCTGAAATTAAAAATTTACTAATAGCTTGGTGCACAGCTATCTTGCTCACATTTACCCTTGAACTTATTTGACGTTCAGAAAATCCAATTTTATGCAGGGTCAGTATTTCTGACCTTTTTGTAACAGTAAGTGAAGGTTTTTTACTTATTACAATAATTACACAACAGCACTGTCTATGACAAAATCCAATAAACAACTGGCAATAAACGTGCTGGGCACCTATATTTATAGCAGCAGAATGCATTTGATGCAATGTGTTAAAATACAGAAAATCAGCTACTGGTCTTAAACTTCTGTAAATGACTGTATTTTTTATTCATATATCAAAGTGAAGTGGTTGATCTTTTTTAAAGTTGAAGACTAATTTGTGTTAAATTTCACGCCTTTTGAAAAAGAAATAATTATTTTTATTGCAGCACATAAAATACCTCTGAGCCCCCCCCCCCCTCCACCACCAAAAAAAAAAAATAATAATCTGGTGTGTCACTCACACGACTTTCTCTTACCCTGAAATTTAATACTATATAATTATAAGATAAAAAAATTTTTATAAACCATGTTTTTAAATTTTCTGTTGAATCATATAAACGCACTGAAGGCAGCCGGAACCCCAGCAATTGGATAAAAGTATTAAAAAAATTCCTTGCTATCGTCTTTTGAGCTATTATAAAAGTTTCAAATGGCTATCTAGCCGGGAAGTTAGTTAAAAGTTGATTGCAAGCTTTGTACTGGAAACGCTGCCGAAGGCAGCAGGGTCCCGAAGCAATTGGATAAAAATATTTTTAAAAAGCATTTTTACCGTATTCTGAACTATTCCGAAAGTTTCAAATGTCTAGCTACTCGGGAAGTTAGTTAAATAAATTTTCTGTTGAATCATATGAACGCTGCCGAATACAGTAGGGACCTGAAACAGTTGACTAAAAGTATTTAAAAAAATGTATTGTCACCGTGTTATGAGCTAGCCTGAAAGTTTCAAATGTCTAGCTAGTCGAAAAGTTAGTAAAAAATCGATTGCAAACTTTGTACTGATAACGCTGCCAAAGGCAGCAGGAACCCGAAACAGTTGACTAAAGGTATTAAAAAAATGTATTTTCACCGTGTTCTGAACTATCCTGAAAGTTTCAAATGTCTAGCTAGTCGGGAAGTTAGTGAAAAATCGATTGCAAGTTTTGTACTGGTAACGCTGTCGAAGGCAGCAGGAACCCGAAGCAGTTGGTTAAAAATATTTTTAAATTGCATTTTCGCCGTGTTCTGAACTATTCTGAAAGTTTCAAATGTCTAGCTAGTCGGGAAGTTAGTTAAATAAATGTTCTGTCGAATTATATAAGCGCTGCCGAAGGCAGAGGGACCTGAAATAGTTGACTAAAATTATTAGAAAAATGTATTGTCACCGTGTTGTGAGCTGCCCTGAAAGTTTCAAATGTCTAGCTAGTCGGAAAGTTAGTGAAAAATCGATTGCAAGTTTTGTACTGATAACGCTGCCGAAGGCAGCAGGAACCCAAAACAGTTGGCTAAAGGTATTAAGAAAATGCATTTTCACCGTGTTCTGAACTATTCAGAAAGTTTCAAATGTCTAGCTAGTCGGGAAGTTAGTAAATAAATTTTCTGTCGAATCATATAAGCGCTAATAGTTAACTAAAATTATTAGAAAAATGTATTGTCACCGTGTTGTGAGCTGTCCTGAAAATTTCAAATATCTATCTAGTCGGGAAGTTAGTTAAAAATCGATAGCAAGATTTGTCCCTGACAAACACACAAACCCACAAAAGAACAAACAAGAATCGAAGTTAATAAAAACATGGTAAAATACAGGTTGCAGATTAATAGGTAAGATAACGAGTACTGTTATGTAAACCTATGTTAAACAATTCATATTAGGCTTCTGAAGAGTTTTATATGATACAGTGAAAAACGTTTAACACGAAACTGAAGGGACCGAAATATTTTTTCGTGTTAAAAGAATTTCGTGTAAAAAGATTCGTAAAAAAAGTACAAAACTGGCCAATGTTTCCATGTCGTCAATTATTTCCATTTCCTGTAAAACTACTACTAACTGGTATCCATTAGGATAAAAACTAAGTACAAATATTACTGTTTTTGGAGGAAAAAAATCACATATGTTTTACTTCTTTTTCAACACCATATTGTTCAAAAACTGATAGAGATCATACATTGTTTTATTCATCTCTGAATTTGAATGCACATCTAAATAACTGTGAATACTCATTAATTTCTTCATTTCTGAAGCAGAAGGGACAGGAACTGCATCGTTGATTCAGTTGTCAGATTCGTCATCAAAATTTACATAAGTGGAATTATTTTAATAATGAACGATGTCAAAATCCTATTGTTGGAGCTGTAAACACATGATCATTGAATTGACGGCAACATGTAGTAGCATAGTTACCAACGTTTTAACTTATTCCTGAGCATTTTTAGCCCCGCCCTTAATCCGTACCACTTTATTTAAAGCCTATTTTCCTTGAATATATAACTATGGTAAAATAAGAAAAAAATACTCTTAAGAAAAAAGTGGTATGGAAATAAAAGCGGGTCTAAAAATGCTTCGGAATAAATTAAAATGTTGGCATCTCTGTTGTAGCAAACATGCCGCTGAAGATCGAAAGCGATTTTTTTTCGTGTTAAACAATTTTTGTTTCGTGTTAAAAGAAAAAAAAATGTATTAGATAGCATAGTATACTATCCGGACCGCTGTATTATTTCGTGTTAACCGATTTTTCATGTTAAGCGTTTTCGTGTTAAACGTATTTCACTGTAATTAGTTCTGTGTGTGTATTTCTCTTTTTAAAAAATAATTTATTAAAATTATTATTTAAAAAATTATCTTTTATGATAAGGCAGACGATTTCCATATTAGAGAAGTAGTTTAACACCAAATATCCAAAAAAAGTCCATTTTATTCTCAATATTAACCCTTTCACTACCAATATAAACTGCCTTTGGGACCAGTGCTGCCAGATTGAGGGAATTCTTTGTATATGATATCTACCACTAAATTTTAAATGCCTAATAACTTCGAAGACTTCTTTGTTAGATGTTTTCGGAATGATTATACAACCGTTGCAATTAAAATTTATTGGTGGATATTCAATAAAAAAATTACCTCAATCTGGCAGCATTGCTTGGGACGTATATGTCCCAGTGGTAGTGAAAGGGTTAAAAAAAAAAAAAAAAAAAAAAAAAAAAGTACGATTTTTTTTCAAAGTAGTATAAAAAAAATCGGTAACTTTGTTTTAATCCTACATACACAAAAAAATTTTCCCAGTTAACTGTCTCTATTACAAAAAATATATATTTGTTTCATTTGGTTTAGTGCAGTCTATAGACGTTAAACTCTATTATCCTGCAATTTCCCCCATAGACGTAATGTATTAGAATTCTCTTGATTGTCCCTGTACACGAACCATTTGCTTGATCTTAACGAAAAGCTTACTGTAGCATCCCTATATGATACACATTTAGAATACCAAGTTTGAACTTTCTGCCATAATTTGTTTTTGAGATATGCTGATAACAGACAGACACACAGACCATTCGCTAAAAACATGATTTTCGTATTCAGGGGACCTCAAAACGTGTAAATACAACAAAATCTCGCGTTCGAAAATTTGAGCCAAAAACAATACTTTCTCTACCTTATGGGTAAGAGAAAGTAAAAATCGTCTCATGATGTATAAGTTAACCATTGTCTTTGTAGCCTAGAAATTAGATCTAGATCCGATTTTAGGAATTTTTACATAGCGTATTTCTAGATATTTTTAATTAAAATTAAATAAATAAAAATAATTTCAATTAGAAAATATTTATTAGTATCAGAATTTGCAATACATTTCTTTCTTTTAATGTTCAATATTTAAATACGCTTCATTTTTTGTTTCTTTCCTTGAAGTAATTTAGGATTTTGTAAGCAAAGTTGCAAAAAGTGTTGAAAAGTACATTTACAACTGTTTATACATTTTTTTTTTTTTTTTCCTTTACAGGCCTGTCTTGACCGTACTGTGCTCATGAACTTTGTCCAACTAAGAGCTGATTATAAAACTGCAAAACTTGTAAATCAATTCAGATAAAAAAAAATTATATATATAACTATGAAACTATTGTATTATTTGAAACATGTTTGTTATAGAATTTCTTTATGTAAATTATATTTGCTAATAAATTATTTAAAACTTTTAATTTCTTCTCTATAATTTTTTTTTTCCCAAGAATTCTTACATAGTATACTTTTTTTGGGGATAATTTAGTTGAATAATCTATTGACTAAAGTAATTTGTGATATAGCCAGAAATGTAAGTATAGTTGATTTTATGTTCAAATAAAAACAAATTCTGAATATTTAAAAAAGAAAACATAAAGACAAAATTATAATAAATTTTAAAAACACAAATTTTATTTCAGTACTTTAGTAGTTTTGTGAGAAAAGTAACTAAAAAAGTTTAATTTTAATTTTGGAGGCTATGTAAATATTTTGATAAAATTTTATTTACTAACATGGATGATGAACCATATTAAGTTTGTCATTCATCAGAAATAAACTTGCTTGCTCTGCTGTGCAAACATAAGCATCACTGTATGATATTAAAAAGTAAGTGATTATTTAATTTTCTTAAGTGATAAAAAGATAAAACTATTTAAATCTGTTGGGCTCAATGTGCATGTCAGGCACAGCTTGAATAATTTAGCTCAGCTAGTTATAGTCATTAGTTATTCTTTCTTATTTTAAAAATTTAATTTTATAAAAACAAAGTAAAACCACATTATTATGTAAGATAATTTTTTTTGGTAAAATCTTTTATTTATTCATAACTTTAAGTTATGCTTTTAGGGCATATTGAGTCTAATCGTGGATTTAAAATGATAGTGTGAATTTTAACATTAACATGTTGAGCACCACACAAATTCTTAAATAAATCCCATTCAGGCCACACACGCTGCTTAGAAGTGTTATGTTTACCATGTTTCAATAAAATGCATTAAAATGCCTTAATGATATAATCCTATAATAAATATAAATTAAGTAAATTTTAAATAAATTGTCAGAAATTACTTACTATGTAAATTTTTTAGTTTTATATCATATTTTATACTGTCAGCCACCGGTGGCTGACGTGACCTAAACGGAAAGTTCAGTGTCAACCACCGATAACTGACATGGCGCTGAACGTGTTAATAAAAAATCCACTTTTAAAAGACATTTAATAAATGCCTAAATGCTGTTTCCAAATTTTTAATTTTTCTCTTGCAGATATTTGACATTTTCCTACAAAAATTAAACATCTCTGATTTTGGTTTGTTTCTCTATGTTTTTATTTCCAGAAGTATTTTTAAAATTATGTAAAATGCTTTGATTTTCACTGATTACATTATAAATGCTGAGTTATAATTTTTGACATCATTGGTAAGTGTAGAAAATGCATAACCCTGCTAAAAATACACTTATAAAATTTCCCATAATTAATATGAATATTTTTGTGTGATACTATGAACAAATCATCAATGTTTAGTACATCATTTTCTATAGATAACAATTTTTATTACATCTAAAAAATGTATATTGATTCCACAGGATTAGCGAAGGTAGTCAAACATCTGTTAGACTGCAATGTATTCAATTTATTTTTAAAGTTCTTATAGCAGAGGTTAATCCAGAACAAATTTAGTGCCGCACTGAGGCACTTTCACAAAGTCAATTTTTAGCAATGAGGTACCTTCACAAATTCAACTTTCAGCAAAGAGGTACCTTCACAAAGTCAATTCTCAGCAATATAACTGCACACTAAAATATTTTATAAGCTTCACTGTATCGAACACAGAAAAATACCCTCAATTTGAATATTTACTGGAGACAATGATAAATATCTAAGTAAACACCTACTTATCTTACATATAAGAAACAACTTAACTCGCCCATATAGATATTTATTTTTACAACTGTCTCATTTTATTTTTTAAATGTATTTAAAAAAAAAATGCTTTACGTATTTTAGTTAATTGTTCTGAAGTATCATTAATTTTCACAAACTTACTTGATGTTTTCACAAATTATTTTATAAATTCACAAATGGGGTACCATTTTTATAAAGCTGGATTAATCCCTGTATAGTGAACTAGTTTGTGCTACATTTAAGATTTGTAACACTAGATAACTAAACATTTGTCTTATAAATTGTCATGTTCTGATTAGAATGACCCTAGGTTTGGTTGATGGAAAAGATGCTCAATATCGAATAGGGAACCAGTTTTTCATATAGGAGAATAGTTATCATATTTGGCACAGACATCGAAGTTCTTTTCTGTTCCTTTTTAAAATCTTGTATGTGCATTCAGAATGCTTTTTAATATTTAAATACAAGATACACTAAAAACATTTTCAAGTGGAAAAATTTAATTTTCATTAAAAAATATATATAAATCAATGTAAAGTTTATTCTTGTTATTTGTATTTTTCCATACATTGATTTATTTTTATACTTTTATTATACACATATTAATATAATAATTTTTATTTTCTTTGAAATTATTATGAGTAATAAATATTGGTTTGAAACTGTCCTTGGATTAGCTTCTTGCTAAACAATTAAAAATAACTGTAAAATTTTATTTATTTAAACTTTGATGTTGCAAGTAGAATCTTGCATCTAGTCGGATAACCTATATCTGGTCCAACCTACAGCTTGTGTTCACATTGGATTTGCTTTAATTTCTGCAAGTTGGACTTTGCTTTTTTTCTGCAGTTCATTCAGGCTCAATTAGAATTAAATTTCGAATTTATTTTACGTGCCAAATTTAGATTTCTCTGAATCAGGTTGAAAAAATGTTTAATAAAAATTAATAGATTGTTTTATATTGAATATGAATTTAAATTCGTGATATGGATTTAATCCTAACTTATTGTTACTTTTAATACATAACTGTATAGTAAATACAGCTAATATTCTTTTTTACCCTTTTTGGGAAAAAAACAAACAAACTTTCATTTAGATATTTATACACAAAGGCACCTACAAAAATATATAAATAAGACGTAAACAACAAATAATAAAGAAATCTTTTCACTTAAAATTTCAGGAGCTTTTGTTATCAATGAGTTGATAATAGGAAATGTAGATAAAGCAATCACTGAATGAGAGGAATATGGCAAGGGAATTCTTAATGTTAACAAGAAAATTAAGTGCCGAACATCCTTAAATGAAATCGACTGACCGGTTACCCTGGCAACTAACACAGTAACTTGGGCAGTTTCCAAAGTCGTTCTTATCTTGGACGAACAGTACGTACCCCTGCCAGTGTTGCAAATTTGAGATGTTCTCTTTATGCTCCTTTTATTATTAATGCAATTTTTTAATTGAAATACTATAATACTTCTCTTAATAATACTGTAATTTGTTTGAAATAAATAAATACTTGTTCTTAGTTGATAGTCTATGAGTCAAATGATTCATTACAAAGTAATACTGATTCACTGAGCTAAAATGAGTGTAACACGAAAGCTGAGTCGATGGTCAGACGATTTACATCTTGATAGATGCATGAGGGCAAAAAATAAAATAGTCCACTTTACTATGCGTTTGAAAGTACTAATTCTCGTTATAGTAAATCATAAAACTATTTCGTTTCAAAGAAATTTGACAAAATTACACAGTGACAGTTTAATATCGTACTGCGTAAATCTATTTACACCAGTAACTAAGTTAATTAACTTGTAACACCTTTATGCAATTAAATTAAATGAAAACATTTTAAAATTTCAAATTATAATCCATAAACATTCCACAAGAACAAGCTATTATTTATTGCTAGATCAGTTAATGTAACAGTTACACTAGAACATACAAAAATAGAATCTTACAGTTGAAAATTAACAAACACAAAGTGTTTTTAAAAAATTATTAAATTTACAAATACAACTATTTTACTGTTTACAAATGCACAATATTACTTTTATTTTATATTAAATTTTTATTTTATATTAAATATTAACATTTTTGTTCTTAAGAACAATATTTAATTGAATTTGATTCTCAGAATTCGATTATTCGTTTTCCTCTATCACATGATTGAGCAGACGAAACTGGGAAGAGTCCATACTGAAGTATAGATATTTATAAACAGATAATAAATATTTGTTTTATAAAAAATATTTTTCTATAGTCGGGAAAAATGGGTATAGGTTATGCTTAGCAATTTATTCTATATTTTTCAACTGTTGGGAATTAAAATTAACTATAAACAATAAAATAATCTTTTATTCAACTCCGAACACATCTCATATTGTACAACCTGTAGATGTTAAGTTTTTGCCCCAGTAAAGCATTCCTGGACAATAATTCTAAAAATATTATACATATAGAGAGAGGTATCTTTAGAGAGTGTTAAAAGCTATAATTCCTTAAACAACTTTCTGTAATTTTGAAGAGTGAATGTATAATTTTTTTAAAGGAACAGAACTTTATTCTGTTTACAAAGAAGCTGTTAAAAACAGAATCTCATTACAGAGAAAGACATTAAGCAAAATTGTAGACAATGTAACAGAATTTTCTGTCAGAATAATAATGGGAAATCAAGCTACAGAGCAGTGTTGTCAGATGGTTGAAAGTCAATTTCTCCAAACAGTTATCAAATTTCTCCAAATCAAATGTTTTTTTTTTTCCAAAAAATCACCAACTCTTTTTTAAAAATTTGGAAATATTCAATAAATTTAACTCAGATTTTTCCCCAAATGAAGTTCTTTATTAAAAAAAATCCCAATTTAGAAAAATAACCTTTTTTTAAAAAAAATCTGCGTAGCCTTTTGAGTCTAGTTTCTTTACATTTATGGCCCACCATACACTGAAGAGACATAATACTAAGTTTAATGCAACATACACATGTTCTAAACAGTTTTCAGGAGATGAAGTTGTATTTAGAGCATGCGTGTGTTGCGTCAAACTTCGTCTCATGTCTCGTCAGTGTACGGCGGGCCTAATGCTGATCACTTGTACTCTATAAAAACAGTTATATAAAATACACCCATATGTATATAAAAAAAAGATTTTACAGACTGTAAAATGCACGAAAAACTAGGTACCCAAACAGCTTAGAGCTTGGATTAAACTTGATATTTCACAGCAAGTTTATTCAAGTTAATATCAAGCATCCAAGTTTACGGTGGTCCAGCTTACTTTAATAATTATTCAAGTGGCTATCAATGCATATCAAGCATTCACATGTTTGCTACAGCATACATAACAGTAATTCCTGAAATCAGGATAGGATCAGAAGATTGAAAATGTTGCTTTTCTATTTCTGGAATAGCATTCAGAATTCATGCTTTCTCATATAATAAATTTCACTTTACTTTTTCCTAAAATCCCACTTGAAAAAAATAGTTTACTAATTTTAAAGAAAACCCACCATATTTTCTCCCAAAAATTTTCATATCCCCCCCCCCCACACACACTAAATGTTTCCTGGTGTTTTACATCTCTACTGCCTTGCAGCTTTGAGAGCAAACTTGACCTTTAAGCCACTAATGAGGATGTTTTAAACAGTTGACACGCATAAGCTGTAATGCATCCAGATTCTTTGTATGTCCGAGTAAATGAACAATTTATGCTGTACATAAACTTTCAATATTAAAAATGTATTATATTAATATATTATTTTATTGAAAATCTATTTTTATTTAAGTAAGTTACAGCATGCTTTAACTCTTAAATACCGAGCGCTGCCTTTTGGCTATATACCCAATTTTGTCTTCTGAAGTATTATTAGAATAATATCGAAGCTCTAATGTTTGCCGATTAGCAACAAATTGCTTTGTAGCTGTAAATCATAGTTCAAATAAAGTATGATTTTTTAAAGTATTTTTCCCATGATTTATTCAAGAGAGGTAAGAATAAAACATTTTTAAACTGGTTTAAAAAATAATCAGGCATTTAAGGGTTAACAGACAAACTAAAATGAAACATTTTTTCAAATGTTAAAACATATGTGGTCTTTAATAAGAAAGCATCACAGTACTAGCGTTTTAAAATATTAAGTAGAAAACTATGAATAAAAACCATAAAAATGCACTAAACTCGCAACAATTGTTTCAGGTTGCTTTGATTGGCACTCATGCCTACTTTGTTTGCCTGATGAAGGGTCATGTTTTATTTTGACCTGAAACAATTGTTGTGAGTTTAGTGCATTTTGTGGTCTTTCATTGTGGAAAATTTTGGTTTATTGAATCATGCTTTTAAGAATTTATAAGTTATACTCTGCTAGAAAATATAATTATGGTGAAATGATCACAGAAACCATGTTTAAAGAAAAATAATGATGTGCATAGCAAAAATAGTTCTTTTATAGGATATCATAAAAAAGTGTTTTCATAATTATTTCCTTACTTTATTTGAAGATTTACAAAAATAACAGTAAATTGCAGAACACCCAAACAAACTAAATTATCAAATGTGATTTGTTGGATGCATTCATTGTTGCATAAACTATTAATAAGGCATCTTGTCGGACTTCCCATATAGTTGCAAAAAATGACTACAGGTACGACATTCCCATCATTTAGAAAAGCAAACAGGAAACAAAGTAATTTTCTTACAAATCCTGAAAAGCTAGAGTCAGGAGCACAATTACTAAAATTTAAATGAATGCTGGAGTAATAACTTTAATATAGAAAAATGTGGAAAAAAGAAAAAGTGTGCAAGAATTTGGGTTGAAAACATATTTGTAATTGAATTCTGAAGTAATAACTTTAATATAGAAAAATTTGTAAAAAAGAAAAAGTGTGAAAAAGAAAAAGTTTGGGTTGAAAGCCCCTTATATTTGTAATTGACTTCCAGTGATAATTTCCAAATACATATGAATTCGTAAAACCATAGCCTCTTAAACTAGATGCCTGTCACGTGGCTCGGAAACTTGGCAGTTGAAGCTGTAGACAGTGCCACCTGGTACAGATTCCGCGACTTTTTTTATTCAACTGTCACCAAAAATTTTTTTAAGTGATATATGATATATATATAATCGCCGTTTCTTCGATTCTATGCACCTTTTATGTATATCATATCCCACTTAAAAAAATGTTTGGTGGCTGTTGAATAAAAAAGTTGCGCAATCTGTACCAGGTGGTGCTGCCTACCGCTTTAACTGTCGCCAAGTTTCCAAGCCACGCGACAGGCATCTAGTTTAGGAGGCTATGGTAAAACATATCAAGTAAGTAGAAGATAGCTTTTTGCTAAGTAAAAAAAAAAATCTCGATAAAGATACAAATAATGAATAATTAATTCATTAATCATATAAATGGAAAAGTATTTGCGTACCCATTTGTTTAGGTACATACTCTTATTTTGAACTCATTACTTTAAAGTATTTTGTGCTCATTTGCATATGTACATTCTGAATAAATCAAAATGACTTTTATGTATATTGAGGGAAGTAACATTAAAGATGTTTATAACTTAAAAGATAAATCATAAAAAAAGTTAGTATACTGTGGACATAAAAAAAAATCTTTATGATTCTATATAGGAGCACTGCCTATTGGTTAACATGACCAAATATTTAATCTTAGCATCTCACAATATTTTATATATACAGCTTGGTGTAATTTTAACCAACAAATACAAAGATGTAGCCATATGAAAAACAGCAACAAGTGAGTAACAGCAGCACTATTTGTCGGCCAACGTTCAAACAAGTTAAATCGGCATTTTTTTTCATAAAGACAATTTTATGTATACAATTTTTTGGGCACATTTATACACTATAAAAGCTGAGATATAGCTTTCCCTGTACAGGAGATATTGCAGCATATCAGCACTGCCTGTTCATAAATATGCACTCAAAATAAATCATCATAGTAAATCAAAAACTATTTTATTTACGAGACAAAACTTAAGATAAAATACATTTAAAAACAAAATATACATATAAAAATAATTAAAATCTAGACGTTTCAAAACCCGTCCGGGTTTAATTATTTTTATATGTATATTTTGTTTTTAAATGTATTTTAACTTAAGTTCTGTCTCGTAAATAAAATAGTTTTTGATTTAATATATATAATTGAGACGGTTTGATGTTTGTGTGCGTTAAATCATCAATCATAGTGTTCATAGTTATCCTTTCAGATCTCAAAAGCACATAAAAACTAGCAATTTTTTTAACTTTATTACTTTCTTCTATATTCAATAGAAGAAGGTATTGGATTCGTAAAAATTTTTGACTTCCAGTTTTTGGTGTATTTACACATTTTGAGAGGTTCAGAACACAATTTGACCATTTTTAGAAAATGTCTGTATGTGACAAAAATTTTGTGGTGACTCATCTCAGGAACCACTGCACAGAATTGTATATAATTTGGTATGTAGATGCACCTTGACCTAAATTAGTGCCTATCAATCTTTGGTGTCAACCACTTAACAGGTGGCGCTGCTATACAGCGATTTGCACAATTTAAGGGAAGACTATATCTCAGAAACTATGACAGAAAAATGCATATAAATTTATATGAAGATGCATCTTGAAATATGTTAGTGCCTATCAATTTTTGGGGTCAACTGCCGAACAGGTGACGCTGCACTGAAGGTTATATCTCATGAACTACTGCATAAAAATTTATATGTCGATACACCTTGCCATAAGTTACTACAAATCAACTTTTGGTACTAATTGCTCAACAGGTGGCGCTTCTATAAAGCGATTTCCTCAGTTTAAGGGAAGACTATATTTTTAGGTTCTAATGTGTATAATCAAACAATACTTGAAATGTGAGAAAGCCTTTATGAGACATTATGTTGATTCAACTTGGATATATATTTATTAATAAGTTGTGCTTCCCAAGAACGAGAATGCTATATTTCAACTTCTATGACATTTACCTGTACGAAATTGGATACATGAGATAACCATTATGAAAACGCATTTTTTAATATGTTAAACTGCATTTCTTTGGATATTTAGTGTTAGTTTTATCTAAGATGAAAATCACCTGCATTCATCTCATGGTAGATAATTTTAATAAATAGTTTTTGTAAATTATTTGAACTGAGTGAATTTATATAGAAAAATATAGAAGAAAGTCTTGTGGTGGCCACAACATACTAGCTTCAGTTTTGTCTTCAATTAAAATATCAAGAAAAGGTTAGGTATAAATACAATAATTAAACAGAATCTTGTTTTTTCTATAATTTTTAGCTTGCTTTCTTTTTTTGCTTAATCACCACTATTAGTATACCTTATTTTACATAACATTAGTGGTTGAAAAATATATCTATATAAAAGACATTTAAAGAAAATAAGTATTAAGCTCCAATATCCAGACAGAAGAAAAGAAAATGGTATACAAATTAGTAAAATTTTGAAAAACAATAATTAAGGGCCCTTTTCACTCACCGCCGCCGGAAGCCGAAGCTAATGTTATTCTATGGGAAATTTTTCTTTACAAATATCTTATTAACTAATACATATTTTTAAATTCTGTTTTCACATTCTGAAAATTACCAGCTGTTAAATTGATGGACCTTTTTAAAAAAATTATTTTTTTAATTTTTTAATTTTATTTTGAAGCTGCAAAATACGAATTTTCAATATGTGAAATCTTTTCATTTTGCAATTTCAAAATCATTTTTAAAAAAGGTCCGTCATTTTAACAGTTGGGAATTTTCTGAATGTGAAAACAGAATTTAAAAATATGTATTCAGGGGTCTGTCCAGAGGCAAATCTGGGTCCGTTAAAGCAGGCCTGTCCAACCCAAAACACTTGGTGGGCCGCATTGGAAATCTATTTTATTCATTCGGGCCGCACCATATGTACAGTCATACCCCCCCCTCCTTTTCCAACTAATTTCACCGTAAATTAGTGTAGAGACATGCGGCTGGTTCCGACCGATTAGTAATAAGGCCTAGTTTAAAATAAACTGGCATCGACTTCTTTTTTTTTTTCAAAGACAACCCTAAATGTCGACAAGTTTTTTTTTTTTTTTTTTAATTTGGATTAAATCAGACTAAAAAATGGTAGAGTTTATATATGTTTCTCTCTATTTTTCACAGAGTTATAATTAGTTAAAATATGGAGATGCTAATGCTAAATTAATGTAATAAATATTAATTCATGTCTTCCCAAAAAATTAATATATTGAAATTTCTTTCTTTCTTTCTTCTTTTACGTTAGAATGAAGTAAACTAAATATACTCCGTGCATATTTTTGATTAAAAACATTTTTTGAATTAGGAAAATTATCAATAATTTCATATTTCAAAAAATTATGAGTTATGATCTATATTAATTTTTGCACGAATGGAATGGGCATCATCAAAAATATGGGTTTCTAAATTTACAGTTCATTCCAATCCTTATTTTTCGAATTATAGTGATATTTCAATTTTTATTGTTCTTACAGAGCTGTCACTTGTTATCATTTGGGTCATATATTACTTTGCTTGCACATGATTTAAAATAGTTAAGACGTAAGTTTAGACGTATACGTCATTTCTTAATTAGCATTACTTTACATTATTTTATATTTGAAATTGTTATACTTCTTTTCCGATTATTATCTGAATGGATATAATACTTTTCTCTGTAATATCTTAATTTAATGTTTTTAAATATAAAGATTTACCCCTGATCAATTTTTCTTGCAACTCTATGAAGACATTATATAAGGAATATAAACTATATCTTTTTCCGAACCGCTTTGATATCAGAAATTCGAGTATGTAGTCAAAAATTGGAAATTACTATTCGGAAAAAAAAATAAAGTTTGTTCAAGTTTTAATATGCAGATGACACCCTAAACAAAATTTAGAAAATTAATTAAAAACTAAATGTTATTACCAATCGTTAGGCACTAGCTGCTGGTCTCTAGAATAATTTACGACGAAATTAGTCGGGGAAGGACAATATTATTTTATGACTGTACATAAGCACACGTGCGTATATGTTTGTGAATACATGTTTCATAAATTTATATACTTTTTTCGGGGAAGGGCAGGGTGAAAATTCGGAGCAGAATATATTAATTTAAATTATTGCAATTCATAAATTAACAATAGAAACGTGAAAAATTTATGACTATATATTAAAACTATAATAAGATAAATGAATAATGGATCTAATAATATTTCATTAACCCAGTTCTTTAGCTACCATAATCTTTGAAAAGTATTTTCCCTTCGAAAAGTCAGAACGTATTCATTAATTTTTAATCCGTTAACCAAAGTTGTCAAACTTTAAATATCGTTAGTCACCTCGCGGGCCGCAAGAAAGTACGCGGTGGGCCGCATGCGGCCCGCGGGTTGGCCACCCCTGCGTTAAAGGACCCTTCACAAAATTATTTATAGTAAAACAGGACCCTTCACAAAATTATTTATCATAAAACAAAACCCTTCACAAAATTATTTATGATAAAACAGGACCTTTCACAAAATTATTTATCCTAAAACAGGACCCTTCACAAAATTTTTTATCCTAAAAAAATAAACCATTGATAAATCTATTTCATTTTTAAAAACTAATCTTCCATGGAACGAACAGGCTGCCTATGAAAAATCAGATGTTTTGCTGTATTTCCCCAAAAAGCTGATATTCAATTTCTAATTTATAAAGTGCTTCTATGCATATATTTAAGTTTAGTTCTATAAAAATGAACTGTCTTTGTCTAAAATGAAACTTTAATTATAATTTTATTTTGTAAAATTACATCTTTCACAATTTCATAAAAAGAGGGCCCTAGCCGAAAAGCTCGAAGGAACTTTATTTTCACACAAAATTTAAATTCACAAAAATACGTGTAGAGTTTTTCACAATTTCACAAAAACAGACCCCTGGTATTAGTTAATAAGTTATTTGTAAAGAAAATTTCCCCATAGAATAACACTGGCTCGGGCTTCCGGCGACGGTAAGTGAAGAGGGCCATTAAAGGGCCATTCCATGCCAAATCATCTAGTCACACAACCTGACCATTTCAGATTTTAATGAAGCTTTCAGGAATCAATCTCATTGGTGCTATAAATGAGAATATACTTTTGAATTTTTTTATTTTTTTTATTTCATTGAATTTTCATTTTATTAATTTTTCCAATTTTGAAAAATCAGCATTTTTTAGCTTACATGAACACATGTAATCTCAAATTTCACAAGTTCTATAAGGAATAAAGAAGTTTCTGACACTTCATTTTAAAGAAAATTTTAGAGGGCTTAATTTGATATACAACTTGATTGTGTTATTTATTATCTTTTTTAAGATAATGTTTTTTAAAAATTTTGAACTTTTAGAGTGGGATTTCTATGAAATTAGGAGTTATAACAAAAAATTAAAGTTACTCTACATGTAAAAATTAGAGGTGGGAATAGATTAACAGTTTTAACTGGGTTAATCATAGTTCATTAATTGATTAATCGGCCGATTAATCAAATTTTTAATTGATTTTCATTTGTCTTTATATAATTCTATTTGAATGATGAATAAAATTATCCTATGTGATTTTTGTGTGTGTGTGCAAGAACATAAACCAAGCAAATTATGCTGCGACCATTACAAAACTTTCTTCTATATTTTTCTTTATGAATTCTCGCAGTGCAAATTGTTTATAAAAATTATTAATCAATTTATTTTTATTTTTCTCATAGTGAGTGCAGACAATTTTTACCTCAGAAAAATATATACAAAATATCAAAAGAAAGCCATTTTTTTTTTAAGACACACACAGACATTTTCTAAAAATCATTAAATCATATTCAGGATATCTGAGAACATATGAAACCATCAAAAGCTGGAGGTAGAAAATTTTCACAAATTTAGTACTTTCTTCTTACATATATATGTGTGTGTGTGTGTGTATAGAAAAAAGTAATAACAAATAAAACAGGAATAAATTTTGTGACAGAACATCTGTGCTTAGCAAATGCATTAATTATGATTTATTTTCCTGTAAATGTAATAATTTATTATCTGAAATGGTTTTTATATAACAATCTAAACATTTTATATCATCATTTTAACTTTACAAATGTGCTAAAGGTTCCCGAAAATGCCTTAGGAAATGTATACTACAGTTGAACGACGTTAACGTGAATTACTTTTAATATGAACTGTTTCCACAATCCCTATCAAAATGAAGATCAGTGTAGTTATATAAAGATTAGTTACTGATAGCATGAACAATTTTTTTGTTCCCCTTGAGATTCACGTTAACGAGGTTCGACTGTAAATGTTTGTTTTATAAGGGTTTATTGTGTTCAGGTAATCTACCTGATTTCATGTTCTCTTTTAACAGAATTCCAGTTTTTCTGGATTAAATTCATAAAATAAAACTAAAATATCAAATTCACGTGACTGCTAAACTCAATAAAAATTAATATTTTTCATAATGGACCTTCCCTGGAATAAATTATGTTCTCTCCCCGTGCAAAAACTTTTTCTTGCTAAAGTTTCAGGTATTTTTTCATGAATCACTTTGACCTCACACTAAAAATTTCAGCCTATAAAACTTATAGAATTACAAAATGCATATAAATATATCTTTTAAAGGAGCAAATTTAAATAATTAAAAATTTTAACATCATAAATTTATTTATTTTTTAGCAAGCATAATTATGTTACACAACATGTTTGTTTTCTTTGATTATGCTTTAGTATTCAATGCTATGTTATGTATTAAACTTTAAACAGGTCATTTACCATGTATGCATATGGTAACTGTAATACAGCTTTACATGTGCAGTAATTTTAAATTTTGTCATAACTTCTAGTCCCTTTCAGATCCCACTCTAAAAAGTTCAAGTTATATAGCTTTTAGTATAACAAAAAACATAATTTTTTATTTTTTCAAAGATTTTAAAAAACAATTTTTATTATTATTACCTATGATATATTTGCATATCAAATTAAACCTTATAAAATGGTCTTTAAAATGAGGGGGGGGGGGGGGGGTCAGAAGCTTCTTTATCTCTTGTAGAACTTCAGAAAATTGCGATTGAGAATTTCATGTTAAAAATGCTTATTTTTTAAAATTTAAAAAATTCATAAAATGAAAATCTAATAAAATAAAAAAAATTCTCATTTTTTCCTTTAGGTGAATGATTCCTGAAAGTTTTGTTGAAATCTGAAGTAGTGAGGTTGAAAATAGAAATTTTTTGGTTGATTTGGCATGGAGTGAATGACCCAAAAACAGAAAACATAGTTTAAATTGTGTTTTTAAGATATTGTACATTTGAAATAACTAGATCTCAAAGAAGATAAACACTGCTTATTTACTTTTAAAGTAAAGCAACATCTATGCATTCTTTCTTTAATTTAATGTAGTCTTTTATTTAAACCTACAAATTTAACTTTTTTTTGTTTTAAATATTTGAACACTATTTGAAACTGATACTTTGCACTGGTAACTATTCAAATGAATAAATGAATTTTTTAAATTATAGAAAGATTAAAATAAAAGTCTACCTTTAAATCTGTACAGCATTAGGGCAGTAAATTCCACAAAACTTTGATCATTATTTTATTTTTTCTATCTTAATTTAAACATTCGCATAAATATTTAAAAAAAAAGTATGAAATAAAACAACAATTTATCTAGCACAATTATATACATATTTCTAAATCTTTTTAATTTGTGACATAACTTAAGTTTGACAAATAATTCCTCACCTATTGAAAATTAATCAGTTAACTCATTCAAAACTATATCTGGATTCAGATATTTTATACTATTTTCTATAACTCGAAATTATGTCAGATTATCTGAAAATTTAGAGAGAAAATAAAATTATGTGACATCATTTATGTATGGTTAATATATTTCAATCGCTATTTTTATATCTCTTTAACTTTTGTATAACTTTTTATAAACATCACTACTACACATTTTTTAATAACAAATAAAATGATAGTATTTCCTTAATGAATATTTCATTCAAGAGACTGCTTTTTTCACTTAAAATAAATTGTACTTTAAATACTTGCTATGGCTTCCATCAATTAAAGAGCCATTTTTCCACAACAACAACAACACGACCAGACGACGCTCAAATTTTTAAAGATGAAAGGTCATGCGCAAGGACGGGCATCATGGGTATTCTGTACCACGTGATCTCTATCCAATGGTGCAGCCGGAAAAAATTATCCGGATTTGTGTGGTGTGTTGTTGGTGCTGCTGTGGCTGTGTTGTGGTGAGCTTAGATATGTGATGCTATGAGATGTCAATATTTTTAAATTGATATAGTTATAATGTCGTTTCCTGATATTCCTCAAAAGTTCCTGCTTTAAATCATTTATATCCGGTGAAACGTTTTTGTAAAAATGGTATGTTTTGATTTTTATATCTTTTATAACGCAATATCTCAAGTTGTCATAATAAGGTCAGCTTCTAGAGTAGCATCTTTCAAAGGGACGCTTTTTTGTTTGTTATGCTATCAACTCGATATTTTTTCTAGAACTTTAATTTGATTATCTTAAATTTTAGATTAAAGCATTTTTCAGTAATTAATCTGTTATTTTGTTATTGATTCTAGTAGTTTACAATTTTAAGTTAGATTAGTTCTCAGTTCTGTCAATCATTTATATACATTCCTCTCTTTGATTCTGTAATTTTAATATGAAGATCAAAAAGAAAATAATCTGTTTAATTACGGCAATAAAAAATTACTTGTTATTTCTATCAGGATCTATTTTCAAAATATTTTAATTATTATGTAATGTATACCTATAACTAAAGTCAGTTCGTTAATAAATTTGTTGTAACATTCACTTGATATTGCAATCTATATGATGTCACTTGTCATCTTCGTTAAAATTTAAATAACTTTATTTTCATTTCGAGAAATGTTTGTTGTAATCAATACGAAAACAGCTGTATTTCATCTGATGTGAAATGGCGGCGTCCATACTTGTCTTGCGAGTGGCGTGTTTGAATTACTAACGCATTCTATATTAAGACTTCAAAATATTTATTTAGATTTATTATAAATAATAGAAAATGTTGAATTTCGACTACCAGTTTCGATAAATGCTATGTTATGTGCATTTTTTAAAATGTTCATGTATAGTTTTTTATTCATTCCAAAAATATATGTCATACAAATTACATGTTTCCGTGTAGTTTTGTGTTTATTTTTTAAACGATTTCCCAAAATTATCTTGATTTGCTTGAGAGAGCATTGAAAACTTCAAATATCTTTTAGCAAAGAGTGTCTCAATATTATATTATGAACAATCTTAAGTTTATTAATCAATTCTACATAATTTTTATGTGAATTGATATTTACTAAAAAGGAAAAAAAATCTATTCTGTCAATGCCTAAAATTATTGGAACTTGCACATGAGTCTGTTTGTGAAACAGTTTTTATATTTATATATTGTGGGGGGAAGGGGAAAGAACATTATTATCTTGTATTTCAATTTTCTTTTTTAAATAAAACTGATAATTTGAGATTTTTTTAAGTATGAAATATTTTTAAAGAGAGACATTATTATGCAAAACAGATTTCATTTCTGAACTGTGAGTAGAAAAAAATCTGAAATTACAAAGTATCTGTGCGCATAACAAAAAGTATCAAGGCAAGCTTGCAGATATATTATATTACGTAAACCAGTGGTCTATGAAGGCAAAAATTGAGGTCATTTTGCTATCCCTTCACAAAATTTTAATTTATAAAAAAAAGTTTCCTTGCAAAAATTCAATATCATAAAAACAGCTCCTTCACGAGTTATTCTTTTATGAAAATGAACTTTTTATAATTTTTTTCAGTATTATTTTTAAATAATGTGTATATTTGGTCCAACAAAACACTATTAATTCTATATTAAACATTATATAAATTGACTAATAAAATGGTACTTTTATGCTTTTTTTTTTTTCACAAAATAGGATTAAATTTCACAAAAGTGGGCTCCAAAAATTATCTGTATTGACCCGTGATAAAAGTGATAATCATAAAATTCTAAAATAAAGATTTGCTTTGCTATAAATTTTGTACTGCTGTAGTACAAAAAAAAAAAAAAAAGAATATTAAATTAATTATTCATAGCTTAGCATTGATTTAAGCATTCATGAAAGAAATTTGGAAATTAGATTGTGTAAGTTTATTCACTTAGTTTGGTATTGTCAACTATTCATGTTATGCCCCTATCTTATACAGTCAGTAACAAAAACAAAAGTATCCGAATTCTAGCAAAAATTCCTATGTAAAGAAAGTATACACTTAATATTGTTTTGTTAAATAAATCCTTGTCAAATTCTGTTCTTAGTCAGTGTAAGAACATGATTCCATAAGGATTTATTTAACAAAACTGTATGAAGTGTACTTTTTTTACATAGGAATTTTTGCTAGAACAATATTTAATAATAATATAGAGACTTGAAATATTTTCCAGAAAATTTTCGAAACTAAAATGTTTAAAATAATTTCCCCTAGACCCATACAGATATGTAACCCTGTACCGATTCCCCTGAAAATTTGTAACTGTGGATATTTAATAGCTATGTAAATATTTGTAAGATTTAAAATGAAAAATGTAAGACATATGCAATAAATCTGCAATGCTATAAAATTCTTAGTGAGTTAAAACTATTTTCGTAACTATTAGAAATCAACACTCACAAATTTTGAAGGGAATCTATAGGTTACATTTGTGGAGGTTACATTTGTGGAGAAATTATTTTATATTTTTTAGTCAGTTTTAAAAACATAGTATATTAAAAAGAGATTTTTTATTTAAATAATTGCTAGTTTTTAAGGGTTATATTATGTAAATGTAAAGCTACTTATATGAAAGTTTTCTCACTAGAAATGTTATTCGTTCAAAGTTAGTTTTTGTAATTTTGTATGCTTTATTATTTTTTTTTATCCATTAAAAAATTTATTATAGGCTAATGACGAACCACCCTATCTCAATGTTGGGACGGATGTCAGTGCCAAATATAAAGGTGCATTTTGTGAAGCCAAAATTAAAAAGGTGAACAGAGTTGTGAAATGCAAGGTATGTATTCGTTTTAATCATTAAAATGTTATAAAAAGTTTTGTAAAACAATGTATATGTATGTGTGTGTGTATGTGTATATATATATATATATATATATATATAGAAAACCTTTTCAAACATTTCAGTAGATGAAACCAAGTATCTATATATTGAGAGTTCTCCTTAGTTTTTGAAAATTTTACTGTCTCTGAAATTCATGTTAAATTATTTTGTTTTTATAGGAAATTCTTTTTTTTTTTTAACTGTTTAATTTGCCTTATAATAAATTAAGAACTCTTAAAATATCACTTATTATAGGTTGCCTTATGATATATCATTAATAAGTCTTCCCTATCTGCACGCAAATAGCAGTTTTCAGGGTTTTTGCATGTTATGTAGTTTCACCCCTGATATACTGAAATTTTTATAACTTTCAGTTTGCTACCTTCTGAAAAAATTTCTGCCAGTGGTGTACCAAGGTTGGGGGGAAGGAGACGGTCTGCCCAAGCTTCTGGTCAAGAAGTGGCCTCTGAAGAAATTTAACTTTTAAATATATGTATCTGGTGAAATTGACATTTTTTTTTTAAACCAGACACATTGACTGCAACTCCACTTTAAACCATAGGTTCCTGTCTAAAGACCTTAATGTATACAAAAAATGACTGTAGAGAGACAGCCCCAAAAGCAAAAGAATTCATTTATGCAAATCCTGACTAAATCAGGGCAAGTGAGCCAATGCCCCTGGACCTTGCTTCCAAATCAGTTTTAAAACCCATATCAATGCTTTTTTTTTTTTTTTTTTTTAGTAATAAATTTCAGTGAAGTGCAAAAGGGCCTCAATATAGGAAAGACTCCAATTAGGGGGCCCTAGTGAGACTTTTGCCTTGGGCCTCGAGAGTTGTTGGTCTGCCACTGAAGAGTGCTACTATCTAGGGAAAAAGAAATATATAAGGTGTGGTTAATAAAGAGGACACATTTGTCGAGGTAAAAGGGGCTGTTGCTAAAATTCTTAACGACTTTATAAAATTCATCATTCAAGCACATGTCGCTACTTTGGCGACTCATTTCATATATATCCTTTCATATATAATTATTAATAAACATTTCAGAATATTAAATTTAAATAAGGTAAATATCTTACCTTATCGGTCCAGATTCGTGGGGACTGCCGGCCTCTGTAGGTTCCTGTCTATTCATTGGAGTCGAATACAAGACATAATTCCAAAAAAATAGGAGAGCAAATTACGGCTACACACATTTATTACATACAACATAAACGAACACGAAGAACACACACTAAGAGAAAAGAAGAAAACAGAACATTAATATCGGCGCGCAGCGCCATCTACAGGTTTAGATTAGACCAATAAACTACACATTGGCCCCCGGATGAACATTAACTTTATGTTCATTTTCCCATTGTAATTATATCTGACATTTCTATATCTAATATAGTTCAAATTGTAAGTCCACACAAATGTCATAGTTAATAAGTAAAAGTTGTTTAAGTTTATTTAGTCCCTTTCAAAAATCTCAACAGGATAAATCAACTGGAAAGGACGTCTCATTGTACCTGTTGAAGTTTTTAACTCACAAGAACGAACCTTTCCATCTCTACCTGGAAACACTTGTGTAATTACTCCCAATTTCCACAAGTGCCGTGGCAATTTGGAATCGTGGATTAACACAACATCATTAGGAGTATATTCACGAATACTGGAGTGTCGACTTGTCATGGCGTTTTTGAGCTGTAGAAGGTATTCCTTCTTCCATCTTGACCAGAACTGGTCCAATATTCTTTCCTTTTGATTAAAACGTTTGATATATGTTGCCGAAGTTCCAGGAAGCTCATGTGGTTTCATATGCACGATAGGTAAGGTAGTAAGTCGCTGACCTACCAAGAAGTGTGCTGGCGTAATTGGGGAAGGTTCTCCTGAGTCTGCATATGTATATGTAATGGGTCGGGAATTAATTGACCCTTCAATTTCACATATAACTGTATGTAGTTGTGTGTGTGTTAAAGTGGTTTTGCCAACCACCTTTCTTAAGGCAGTTTTTACAGATCGCACAAGTCGTTCATAGAAGCCTCCCCACCATGGGGACATTTCCATGATAAACTTCCATTTTATTTTATTACTACTATAGTAATCTTTAACGTCGGGATGGGTGATTATTTTCCAGATGTGCCTTAACTCAATATCAGCTCGATGAAAGGTTCGTGCATTGTCGGAGTAAACCGTATGGCAAAGACCCCGCCTTGCTACTATTCTTCTGAAGGCCAATAAAAATGTTTCTGTAGAAAGGTTCTCTACCAATTCTAGGTGCACTGCTCTTGTGATAGCGCATGTGCACAACAAAATATATATTTTGCTATCCGTATTTCGGATGTATAAAGGGCCTGCAAAATCAAGGCCTATCACTGCAAATGGCTTTTGTTCATTGATACGATCTGCAGGTAACGGAGCTGATATCTGGGCTCCAGCTCTAGAATTAAATTTTATGCAAATTCTGCATCTTCTTAATACGCTTTTTACTGCCTGTCTGCCCTTGATTACCCAAAATTCCTCCCGTAATTGTACTAATGTATCATTAATGCCAAAATGAAAAACTTTTTCATGCGCATTTTTTATTAACAAATCAATTAATTTACCCTTTGAAGGCAACAGGATCGGGTGTTTTTCGTTAAAAGAATAATTTGATTTCTGAAGCCTTCCTCCGATGCGCATTATTCCTTCAGAATCCAAAAATGGTGAGAACTCAATTAAATTTGAATTTTTAGAAATAGGTTCCCCATTTACCAAACAGTTTAATTCATTCGGAAAACTAATTTTTTGTGTATATTTAACCCATATTGTTTGCGCACTACCAATTTCTTCTGCCGATAATGGACCGCTAACTTTCTCGTTTTTAGGATTCGCGTTGTTAAGAAATCTCTTTATCCATGCCGTAATTCTGAGGACTCTTAAAATGTTACTATATTTTTCTAGATCCAATATTGGTTCAACTGTTTCTATACAGATTTTAAACTGAATTATTTTTTCAGGTGTTTTCCTTTTTTCTTCGGTAATATATTGCGTGTTTACCTTTTCCCCAATATCATTACCTTTACCATTTATCTCAGATAACCATTTTGGACCTTTAAACCAAAAATCATTATTAACTAACGCATTTGCGCTAATACCACGAGTAACTAAATCTGCGGGATTATCCTTTGTATTACAATATGACCAATTTTCGGGTACTGACAATTCCTGAATTTCAACTACTCTATTTTTAACAAAGGGTTTCCATTGTTTCGCCGATCCCTTCACCCAGTGTAAAACAATAGTAGAATCGGTCCAATAAAATTTCTCGATGTTAATTTCCTTAAATATATCACAAATATATTTCGCTACTCTAGCTGCTATCACCGCTCCCATTAACTCCAATCTTGGTAGTGTTAGTTTCTTTAGCGGCGCAACTCTAGCCTTTGACATAATCATACTTACATAACATTTTTTATCATTACTGATAACCCGAAAATATGCAACACAACCATATGCAAGTGGTGAAGCATCTGAAAAAATGTGTAATTCTACACGCGAATTTTTCAAATCAACATACGTGAAATAGCATCTATCTATTCGAATTTCTAATAAATCCTTAATTTCGTTACACCACTTTATCCAAATTCCCTTAAGATCATCCGGCAATTCGTGATCCCAATCCATACCTCTTTCCCACATTCTTTGAAGAAAACACTTTACCCTAATTAAAAAGGGAGATATAATCCCAATAGGATCAAAAAATTTTGCAGCTGTATGTAATACATATCTTTTCGTACATACCGATATATCCAAATTTTCAACTATAGATTTCAAAGCTAATCCTAATTTATCACTATCTTTATCCCACACCAATCCAAGAATATTTATTACATTTTCATTATTTACCTCCGAAAAACAATCATTTTTATCCCACATGTTCTTTAATTTCTGTGAATTCGTACTAAACTTTCTTAATTTCATTCCAGCCTTTGCTAAAATATTTACTGCAGTAGAAGTTAATTCATAGGCACCGTTTACGGTGTCTGAACCATAAAGCAAATCGTCCACAAACAAAGCTGAATTTAACATTTCATAACTATCCGGACAAATTTCCTTATATTCCTTAATGTGTTTCTTAATTGTTGCCGTTAAAAAGAAAGGAGAAGTTGTACAACCAAATGTAGCTCTGGTCATTCGCATTATTTTATAATTCTCGGTATCCTCGTCAAACCATAAAAACTTTAGAAAATTTCTATCGGGTTCCGCGATTTCTATCATTAAAAACGCCTTTTCAATATCTGCGCAAAACGCAATCTTAAACATTCGAAATCTATTAATTACATCCAAAATTGGTGGTGTAAGACATGGCCCTTTTACGAGACAATCATTTAGAGATTTACACCCCGATACTCTACTGGAACAATTAAAAACAATCCGTACCTTTGATGTTTGTTTTTCCCGTCTTACAATTTCTCTATGTGGAGCGAAATACTCCTTTTTTGTGCGACCACAGTCTTCAACGATACCCAATTGTTTTTGTTCTGTGATTATCTGCCTATATTGCTCGAAAATCCATTTATCCGCTTTTAATCTTTTTCTCAAATAATTGAATTGGCGTTTAGCGTTTTCAAAATTATTCTCAAATTTGTCAATACTATGATCATTCCATAATAAATGAGTAACATAATGACCCTGTTTATATTCTAACTGTTTATCAAATTTATTTATTATTTCCTGATCGGAAGCAGAAATCAATTTATCATCATTTATTCCCAAAAGATCTAACGACCACAAGTTTTGCAAATCATTACCCGTACATTCCGATGACTCATTTATTTTCATGCTTGGATGGTTTTCATGTAAACAAAAAGAGTTACCACATTCAATTTTTAACACGCTGGCGCCAGTAATTAAGTTGTCTGAATCGTTTCCTGAATTATTATTATTGTTCCCTGACAATGTCCATCCGAATAATGTATTTACAGCAAACAACGAACGATTAATTTTCTTTTTATTTTTTTGCAGTTTCCAAAATAACCCGCCGCCAATTAGAATGTCTGGAGCCTTCGAATGCAATTGCGGAATTTTATTTCCTTCCCCCTCTCTCGAAAGCAAAAGTTTTCGAAATGATGCGTCATCCAGAATCCGTAACTTCGTAAAAGAGATTTGATTTACGACCAATGCCTCTACATAACATTTCTGTTTGTGGTTTTTTAAATGAGACAATTCGAAATTTACGACTGAATATTCGTTAGATTGGGGCTTTTTACACGAAAACGGATATATTATCACAGTTTCTTTTCTAATCTCCGGCAATTTCAATTCACGGGCGAGTGATATGTTTATGAAATTTCTTTGGGATGCATTATCGAATAATACGGCACACTTTAGAGAGTTTAAATTAGAACTATTTGTTATTCTTGCGAAGCAAGTTTGTAAATATATTTCATTATTCTCAAGCGGATTTTGTACAGGACACTTATAGGACAATACAGAATTATCATTTTCGCAAACACTGTTCTCAGAATTATTTGTTTGGGTATGTTCGATGTGATTTTTATCTTTCATATGAGCCGTTGGAGTTTCCGATTTTTGCTTATAGCAAATTAATGTATTGTGTTTTCCTGAACACGTGTCACATTTGAGACCCGATAAACAGAATTTTGCGGTATGTTTACCTCTTTTGAAACATAAATAACAGATTCCCTGTTTGCGTAAAGACAATTTTTTATCCTCTAAATTTAATTTACACATCTTACTGTCATGATCGTTATTTACATCAACACAAAATATACATTTACTAACAGTTAATTTAAAGGCTGATGCCTTTTGCATTGTGTTAGAATTTTTATATCCCGAACCAGATTTCCGGTAGTAAGCATTATTATTATTATTATTTTCCGATGATTTTGAATCAAATCTGGAATTTGAGTTTTTATATCCGCTATTGTGAGTTTCTACTTCGCGTTTTAAAAATAAAAAGGTTTTTTCCCTAGTCTGAACTTCTAATTTTAAATGTTTTAACAAATCTTGTACATCCCATTCCTCGGATTCTGTTTTCATTTTATTATAGTCTATCATAATACTGGTAGGTATTAATTTTGTAACAATTGGAAATAACAAATTTCCGTAAGATTTTAAATCCACACCTAAATTTTCGAGAGATTTAATATTAATATCAAGGGCGTCGTGCAGTAAGCGTAATTCTTTAATTTGATTTGGAGATTTAACAGGGTTCAAATTTAATAACGCGTCAATTTTATATCTTATTATAATATCTTTTTTTCCGAATCTAGATTTTAATAAATCAATTGCAGTATTGTAATTTTGATCTGAAAGTGCTAAACCCTGAATAGCTGTTAAAGCTTGGGCTTTTAAAAAGCTGCGTAAATACACAAATTTCTGCACACTAGAAATGTTGTTGTTATTATGTATTGTAATTTCATACTGGCTCCAAAATTCAGTCCAGTTTTCAGGAGAACCGTCATAAACAGGAATTGATAACTTGGGTAGTCTCACAGAACTATTATTAATTCTTTCTAAATGCAAATTGGTTGTTTGCTCATTTCTTGGCTGCGATAAGATCGGAGTAACGTTTAAATTTTTAATTTTCTCTATCTTATTGATAATTTGAGCTTTTACATCAATAATTGAATCTCTGTATTCTTGTCTCGTTTCTATTTCGGTTTGTAGCTCGTTGAGATCCGTGATTTTGGCCTCAATTTGATCTTCAACTTCTATAATTTCGTTATTCTTTACTTGCAGTTTTTCTAACTGAGATTCTAATTCGAAAACATTTAACCCTTCGTCGGGTTCATTTAATTTTATATTTATTGTATTAATCAGTTTCGTACATAATCCTTTTAGGGTAGATCTTTTTCTCTTCAATTTTTCAAGTTCGACAGCCATATTGATTTAATTTACAAATTTGGACTATAGTATAAATAACAGCTATAAATCATATTTAAGGGCCTGGCAGTCCCTGTTAGGGCGCCAATAATTGTGTTGCTAAAATTCTTAACGACTTTATAAAATTCATCATTCAAGCACATGTCGCTACTTTGGCGACTCATTTCATATATATCCTTTCATATATAATTATTAATAAACATTTCAGAATATTAAATTTAAATAAGGTAAATATCTTACCTTATCGGTCCAGATTCGTGGGGACTGCCGGCCTCTGTAGGTTCCTGTCTATTCATTGGAGTCGAATACAAGACATAATTCCAAAAAAATAGGAGAGCAAATTACGGCTACACACATTTATTACATACAACATAAACGAACACGAAGAACACACACTAAGAGAAAAGAAGAAAACAGAACATTAATATCGGCGCGCAGCGCCATCTACAGGTTTAGATTAGACCAATAAACTACAGGGGCATTTAAGGCATTATTTTTTTTTAAGGGCACTTTAAAAAAAAAATAATGAAAGGGCATTTCACTTTACATTACAAAATATAGACACCAATATTGCGATAGTTTTAAGCAATTATTGTTTCCACCATGTAGTTGCCACCCATTTATGAATAAATTTTTAGTGTCTTTGTTGCTTTTGAGGTTACAGAAATTTGTCAGAACATGTTAAAAGGGCTCTTTAGAGGCATCTAGGATGCTCATTGAATTCTGAAGTGCAGGCTGGACATGATGTCCTTCTTAAAGACTCTAGAGGAAACCCTGATAAATATAATTGATAAAGATGAAGTTGAGGGAAGGTTAATTTTGGTATAAATTCTGAAGGACAAATACCATTTATTTATTTTTTTACATCTTCCATCTTCCTTTCTTAGTTCCTATGCATTTCCTCTTGGAAAAGAAGGAGTAATAGCACAGAATAGTGGCAATATACAGTGGAGCACCGTTTATACGTTTTTCAAGGGACCATTTCTAAAAAACCTACAACTGAAAATTCATTTTAACATTAATATACAATACAGTGTCATATTAATAATAATAATAAAAGTCTAATCAATTTTCATGACTTCCTTTACATTTATTCAAATAAGATATATTTAAAATATTTTTAAAAGGTAGAATAAAAATTAAATGATAATTAAAAATATAGAAATTCAGAATTTTTTTTCCAGATCTTGATTTTAACCTTTAAAGACAAAGCGTTTCGTTCTCTAAACGAAGATGACATTTTTGCAAACAATTAAAAGGAAGGAAAAAAAACGTGTTTCTCCAGCTGAGATGTCAAATAAACACAGATAGTTCTAAGAAAAGATAAGAATAAAACATAAAAAGCTTTCATCTTTTTTTTTTTAAATTCTGAAATGAAACTCAAACTTGGGATTCTACAAGGAGGGGAAAAAAAAAAAAAAAGTATAAGTGAAATTAAAAATTTACTTGTGTCGTATAAACGAAATATTTTAACATTAGAATTCAATGGAATGATTTGGGGCCGAAGTTGAAAAACGTATAAATGAGAAACGTATAAAAGGTGCTCCACAGTGTTTGTTTCTATTTTGTTGTTAGCCTTTTTTAACTGTTAGCCACTGTCTTATTTTTTCTCTTTTCCTCCCTACACACAACTCAATCGTGGCATAACAGTTTATTATCAAAGCAAATATCTTATATACATTGTTATAATTTATTCTCTGGGTGTAATATCATACTATTTTGAATATGTGAATTTGATTTCTTTAAATAAATTATTCTTAAATAAAAGTTTTAATTTAGCTATTTGTATAAACAAACTAGATTTAAAAAAAAAAAAAGAGAGAGAGACACTTATCGAAAATGTAGAAGTATATTTGCTTTGTCATAGTGGGGGAAAAAATATATTTTATAGATTTTTTTTTTTTATTATTATTATTCTAACTTTTCATATTTTTTATTATGTTGCTATTTTTTTGCAGGTTACTTTTAAAAATAACTTAGGATCATTTATGGTCACTGATGATTTAATTAAAGGTCCTCTCAGGGTAAGTAAAAATTTTAGATGTTATCTGACAAGAAGCTTATAACAGTTCTATTAAAGTTTTATTTATTGATTTTTGTCATTCTTTTGTCTATTGATTTTGCATTCATATTATAGATGCTTATAATATGAGTAGCAACAGATATAGTGTGGTCAGAAGATATAAAATTGACCTAACTAATCAGAAACCTACCAAATTTCCTTTAGTAACCAATTAATACACAAGTCCTAAAGATGTATAAAAGATACTATAATATAAGAAGTTTGAAGAAATTTGTTGGAGCCAATTTTTGAGACACCTATTTCCAAGAACTTATTTGAAGATAGTTCTTAGAACTGTTTTTGAAATATGGACTTAAAGTACCACCCAACTTCAATTTTCGTGAAAAATTGGCTCTTCATTGTAATACCTTTTGTCATTTTAGAGGTATGATTCCACACACACACTGACCAATTTTCGAAAACCATTTTTTGGACTCACGAGACCTTAAAATGTTAAATAAACTGTATTCATGTGAATACTTGATATTGAAATTTTTTATCAAATACTTCCACTAGCTATGGTAGTCGAGTAATGGAAGTAATAATAAGTAGGAATATGTTATTTGTACATAATTACTTTATAATTGTGATTATAATTAGTAGTATAACTTATAGTATTAATAGTACAATTTGCCAAATATTTTTGAAATGCAAGTTTAAATTTAATTAATTTTATGCTAATAAAATGCATGTTATATATCGGGAAGATTTCAACTATGTAAACTGAATTGTAAAACTGACATGACCTTAACTTTAGTTCATAATATATTTGGTTCATCTGGAAAGTAAGATTCCTGCTATCTGTAGAGAAATACAGACTATAGTAATAAACATAAACCTGAGAATATGTATGGAAGTAGATACAGCACTCTTTCAGTTATATCTTAAAATTAGAACCTGGGGAAATGGATCACTTTTCATACTGCAATGCAAATTTTGTGTACTGTTGACAAAACAATCTATAGTGGGGCAAAAAAAAAAATGTTTACACTTGAGCGGCAAAAAAACTTCGCATGTCAATTGCCGTTCTTGCCATAAAAATGTGTCAAACCCCAGTGATGACATGTGGTGTTGTCGATCACAGGCGACCTCTCCCTATCCTGTCAACACTGTCATCAATAGGGTTTGACACATTTGTATGGCGGGAACGGCATTTGAGCATGTAAAGTTTTTTTCTTGCCACTCAAGTGTAAACATTTTTTTTACCCAGTTATCATATTTGGCACCTAACTTTTCGTAATAATTTTAATTTGATGACTAATTTTGGACCTAGATTAATACAAGCAGACTAGAGGTATATTCTGCATTTGCTTGTTTCTCTCATTCCTGCCTCTTTCTTCACTGTAACTTTCAACTTTCCCCTCTGTATTTCTCTACCGATTATGTACATACATAACAATTTTTATTAAAAATATTTATTTTCAAATTGCTTTCAATCTTTTTGCCAGTAAGGCAAGACTGATAGTTTCAGAATACAAATTGAAACATGCTTCCGATTTTATACAAAAGAATCTTTAAAGTTAAATTATATAGAGTTAGTTGAAAGAATGTTATATTTACAGAGTTTTGCCCTGGTTTAAAGGTATTACGTTCTTGAAAACAATTTTAGATTCTTAAGGGCACATATTTTATTTTTATCATTAAATTAAAATGAAATTTGGGAAGAGAAATAATTTGACCTCTACAAGAATTCTGCATGCTTTAAGATGTGTTTTAAAAGATATTTAACCCCCCCCCCCCCCTCAAAAAAAAATTTAATATAACTTAAACTGACACTGTTGAATTGTCTGTTTATTTTTTAATTGAATTTGTAATGCTCTTTTATAATCTATCATTTTTAAAAAAGAAAATTCAATTTCATTATTTTGCATTAGATTGGAGCTGACATTGAAGCTAAGCATCCAGAAAAAAATGCTTTCCTTGAAGCTGTTATTAACAAATTGCAAGATTACAGCCAGTATACTGTTGGTAAGTTTTAAAGGCTTGCTTTATTTTCTTTTACTTTTACCATTGCGACCAATTTCTTTTTTGGAATTTCTTTGTTTTATTCTATTTATTATATATATATTTTTTTTTTTCTGTTTTAGTTTTCGATGATGGTGACGAAACGACTTTAAGGCGAACTTCACTTTGCTTAAAAAGTGGCAGGCATTTTGCGGAGAGTCCTGTATGTAAAGATTTTTATGAAACTATTACTTATTACTTTATTGAATTAAAAACATTTGAAATCTGTCGTAAATATTACTTTAGAAAGATAAAAATTATCTTTGGCTAATTTTTAAGATTTTTTTTTTTGTTGTGTTGTTAGATAGGTGTTTAATGAAGAGAACATTTTTAAATTATGTATATTTTAGGGGAAGAACTTTTTTTAAGAGTTTCCTTTCTCTTTTCTTCTCAATCCTTTTCTGTTCTATTTAAATCCATATATTATAGCTCACCAGCAGCTGAGCGATTCTACGCTTAAAGCTAGTAGACGTGAGGTGCCAGGTTCAATCCTAGGTTGTGTTTGTCAACCTAGCCGTACTGAGTTTTCTGTGGTTTTCTCTGAAACTTACATAAATACGGGCTAGGACCCCTTAGAAAGACCCCCCATGGAGTGCACTCTCCATCAGGCCTAGGACCCTAGAGCAGTCAATTGACCTTAATCCCTACAACCCAACCATATAATGCCCTTTTTTATGTTTTAAGTTGTTTGCTTTTGCCCAGGAGCAGAAAGTGCTTAAAACTGCAACACACGTCGCAGAACAGTTGAGGCTTTTGCAGAACATTTCATCTATCCCCTAACTGGATGATGTTGATACAGCTAACATTCTAAAATTAATAAAACCTAGATATGTTCAACTGACCTGTAAATCTGTTAGCATACTAGAAAATTTCTGGAAACAGTCATTGTTTCAATGTATAGACGAAATTTATAAACATTTTGTAAGTAGTATATCTACATTAATGTGACAATATTAATGCCAAAAGCCATTGAAAAAATTGCAAATTCTGGGTGTATTCCCCAGTTTTAGATTATAAAAATTTTAAATCATGTTTTATTATAAATGTGTAATAAATACCTTACATCTGGAAATTTTAATGTCTCGTTGCAGAACATCGAATATAATTCTGCTCCTGCCTCCTGGGTGCTTTTGTATGTTTTGCTAAGAATGAAGATTACAGCTGAACCAAAAGATTTTAAGCTTATAGTAATCTCCTAAACCATCACACATAAAACATAAAAAATATAGATTTTCTTTGTTTTATTTTATCATTGTTGAACCATTATATCAGGGACAAGAGCTGATTATACATTTAACTTTTCAACTTTTTTTTTGGTGTGCATATGTTACATCAGCTAATTAAATAAAACTTTTAGATACCATGTCGATGTTTGAGTACTAAAGCATAATGATGTCTACCCTATATAAAGTCACCAAAATTTTCTAGTATTTAATTTTAATGTCTGTGCTTGTAGTTTAAGTTCTTTTCTCTTTTTGTCAGTCTCTTCTCTGTGTACATATACATAGAGAGAATACATATATTATATATTTATTCTCATAATTTAAGACATCCACTTTGTATTTCTTAATCAAATATAAATTCAGCTGTCCTCTATAAGAATGTTTACGTATAGTTGAGAGGTTAAGTCCATACAATAAGTTATAGAATAAATACTGATAGATTGTACAAATTGCATGTGAACAGTTATGATAAATATGTTACAGTATAATATAAAGGATATACATTGGAAGGGAAAATTACTCATTTCTGATTATCAGATATCCAATTATTTATTGTTATTTTACTGGCTAACTTTTTAAGTATTTATTTATGTAAAATTTTAAGTTGCATGATTTTTTTTTTTTTCTTTCTTTCTTTCTTCAGACCTTAGATCAATTTCCGCTTACTAATCCTGAACATTTTGGCACCCCAGTCATCGGTGCTGGGAAATACAAGCGCAAGAGAAGGTCTACTATGAATTCTATGTAAGTATGTTTAGTAAATGAATCAAATTTAGTTACTTGTTTCTGTTAGTAGAATTTTTTTTTTTTTACTTCTATTATGGTTAAATTAATCTGTTGCCCCCAAGGATTTTTTCGTTCAGGCAAACCAGCAACTTATGTTTTTTTTTTTTTTTTTTTGCATATTTGATGAATTTCTTACGACTAATTTGAAATGATTTCACACATAGTAACTCTCCACTCAACAGGTGACTCTCAATCAATGTTTAAACTTTAAAATGTCTTCACACACCATAAAATTAAAGAACAGTATATCCGGTTTTGAAAGGACGTGACCTTTCTTCATCAGTTGCAAAAAACATGGCTTCTGCCTTGGAGGCAAAAGCCAATCTCAATCAATGCTTACTTTGTAGCAGTTACTCTTGGTTACCATTTACTTTGTTGTGGTAATTCCCAATTACAGTCCAAATTTTTCAAATCCTAAAGACAAATTAAAAGTTATTATTTATTATTGTACTTGAACATGAAAAATGTATCTGATTTAATAGATTTTTTAGCTATAATTAAAATTGTAATTTACTTTTGTTGAGCACATCCTATGGATTTTCTCTATACTTAATTTTGTGGCAATATACTTTCCTGTTTTAGCTGCAGAAAGCTATTTATAGCAAAAGCTTATTTATAATGATTGTGTATTTATATTTTAATAATTTTTTAGTTTAGTTATTTATATATTTCCCTTCAATAATATTTAAAAATAATGAAATTTTACAGCTACTTGGTATCAGCAAAGTACTTAAAATTTGTTTATGTACACGTACCGAGTACTCACTACAGCTCTAATTTTCAGTACTTCAATATCTTTTAATTTTCGTAGTATTAAGACAGAGCTATTTAATGATCATCATTAATAAGTAAATATATTTTTGGTTTTTTCCAGATATTGTCTTGAATTAACCTGATAAAGTGTTTTAGATGTTTCAATATGATTTCATATTTTATTGGTAACTTTTGACTATTTTTGTTCTTGAAAAAATTCAATGCCAAGTTTCTTTTTTAAATTTTTCACAGGGATTATGATAGTGATGAAGAGTCTTTTCCCCGGAAATTAAAAGCAGTCCGTGAAAAGGAAAAAGATCCAGATTTAGGAAAAGTTGTTATTGTAGATTTTGGAGATCGAAGAAAGAAAGATAGCTGGTATCCTGGTATAATTATGCCTAATCCTTCACAAGCTAATGTTAAGATACCAAAAGAAGAATTTTTTATAAGATCATTTAAAGATGGGAAATAGTATGTATTTTTTATTTATTTTTTACTCTTTATTATATCTAAAAATGGTTTTCTTTTGATTATCAATTATTAAGATAAGACTACATTACTTGCTAAATTTGATGGAAAATATGTATACTTTTAAAAAAGAACTGCACACAGGACACAATTGCTACAGTCTGTGCGGGTTTTAATCTTTATAGAACAGGCTGCTAGAAGGTGAGGAAAGTGTGACGAATAGTGACAAGACAAATACCACCTAGATGCTCAATGGACAACAGACAAGAAATTGGAACAGGCACAAGCAGCATTAGCAGTAGACTGAAAGAAAAATGCTTAAAAATGAAAAAGTAAGGAAAAATAAACTAATGAACAGTAACAAGCCAAGTACCAAGCAGATACTCAATAAATAGTTGCTTGAAACCAAGAAGTAGTAGACAGACAGCAAGAAGCAGGCAGTGTTGTACTAAGAATGGGGCGGAGAGGACAGGCCACCACAGGATTTTGGTCATGAGGGTGGCCTCTGAAGAAACTTTAAGTATATGTAAAACCAAAAACTCATTTATGCATATCTTGAATAAGGCAGGTCTAGCAAAGCCAATGCTCCTTGTTGGATTGGATTTCTGAATCAATCTTAAAACTTACTTCAATGTCTTTTATTGCAGTACACTTAATTAAAGAAGTGCAAGGGAGCTTCAGTAAAGGAGGAGCGGCAGTGAGACTTTTACCTGGCGTTAAGTGTTGTAAGTCCGCCACTGGAAGCAAGTCTTGTAAATTCTCAACAGATGACAAGAACCTCATATTTAAATTTCATCTGATGCCAAACATCATGCTGATACAACTTATCAAGCTTTAAATGTTGCTAATTGGATATGCTTTTTGACTGTGTGATGATGATTACTGTTTTTAGATTATCCCTTTCAAAGTGTTGTCGGTGTAGGAAGAATGGCAAATGCTCGTTAAATTTTAATGCTAGGAAAGAAGTGGCCCCGAAAATCACCAGGAAAATGTTCTTCCAATAGAAAAGCATAATTGTTCAAATAGTTCTATATAATTAAAAAGGAATATTGCATAAAAGTTAAAAATTAAAAAAACAGAAAGAGATAAGAATAGACAAATTTAATTAAATAAAAACCCATTTTAAAATTCAGAAATCTCTCATAATTTGTAAGAGTGCCCCTTTAAGTTTTGTTTCAAGGAAGGAGACTTCATAACGTGAAAGTCGAAATATTGTGCAACTTTAAGAGAAAGATTAGCTTAGTCACTGCTTTTTTGTAACTAACTACTGTTGGATCATGCGTATGAATTAATAAAGTGTTAGAAAGCTTGTTTGACTTTTTTTTTTTTTTTTTTTTAAAGTTTAGTTTCTCAGGGTTTCTTCCAGACAGTTTCAGGAGGGCGTTGCACCCTTCCTACCGTTAGGTTGGAAAAATGTGCCCTTATCTTTAAAAAAAAACTAATTTAGAACCTACAAACTGAAAAATAATGATATACTGAAGATAAATATATAACTATTGTATAATACCTTCAACATTTATTTATCAATAACAAAGGTAAAGAAAGTTAAAATTAAAAAAGTATTTATTTATACTATGCATACATACAATAGAATTTTGAAATGAGTGGGAATTTTAAATGTGAAATGTGGCATTAAGAATATCAAACTGCCCTTTTTTTACTAACAAGGCCCTCCCTTTTTTTAAACTCGGGGGAAACTCTGCAGTTGCTTTTTAATTGACTTGTAATTTTTGTTTAAATATTTCTTTAATAGAGTTTATTTATTTATTTATTTATTTTTTTTTTCAGCTATCAACTTCCTAGAAGAGATACGAGAGAATTCAAAGAACAAGAACTTAAAATATCAAAAATTGAAAATAGTGCTTTAAAAACAGGTATATTTTTATTAGAATCTGAAAGCTATTTATTTTTCATTCAAATAATTCCTATGATTATATTTTTAATATTATTATAATTAATTTTACAGATGAAAGGGATACTTTTTAAACTCTCATTATGGGTGTACTGTAAAATACTACTCAAGCACCCCTTCAACCTTCAGAGAAAATTGGGGTATATTTGGGGAGGGGGGGATAATCGGTAAAAATTGGAAAAATATAAAAACTGATATTTTTCCTCTTAAAATTAAATGGCACAAAAATGGTTTTAAACAATATATATATATATTTTAAGTTGCAATGATACAATATTTAGAGTAAACTCTTAGTTAACCTGCAATCAACTAAATGGGAAATTTTTTTTTCTCTCTTCCCGTAAATCGTTATGAAATCTTTGTCACTATTTAAAGAAGCTTGCATATTCCATTTTTAGATAGTCACAGTATTCGATTTAATACAAAAAAAAAAAAAAAAAAAAAAAAAACGTTTATAGTTATGAAGAGCATAGACTGATGAGTAGATTATTTGTGTTAGTGAAAGACATAAATATACTCTCCTAATTATCTACAGAATTGAGTGGCCTTTTTTTTTTTTTTTCTTTAATTGCAAATTTTTATTCAGTTTGGATAAATATTAGAGCTAACTTACATTTGTGCATGTTAATTTCGAAAAAGTTATTCAAGTATTATATTTATAAAATCAACATGAAAAAAATATTAGCACTAATTTGTCTGTTTTTTAGTTATTATGGAGGCTTATAATCAGAATATATTAGAAATATATATTCATACAAGGTGTTTCACGAAAAACCCCTAACTTTGAAAGTAAATAACTCAGAAATGGTGATAGGTAAAAACATAAAACCTATGATATATTCATTTTAAAAAAGTAAGAATCCTATACAGAAACCTGAAAATTTCAGTTACAGATTGTGCCAGTAGATGGCACTGCAAGTGGTATTACCATAAGTAAGCTGTACATAGTGGGTAATGCAAATCCTCGTTGCATTCATATAAAAGCGATTTAACATATGCACCTTTCACATCATGTACAAATCCCAAAGGAAAATGAAATGTTAGTGATATTCTATAATCAGGGATGAGATTTTTCAAATTTTCAGCTGATTTCAGCATTTTTTATGTTTCTGGTGTGTATTTGTTCTTTTTTTATACATTGAAGATTAAAATAAATATTTATTACTCTAATATAATAGATTTTGTCCTTAAAATTCTAGTATTTCATTTCAGTGTCTTGCCTTTGTGTATAGTTTCAGCTTTTTTGTAGTTTTGCTAATCTCATCCCTTAGTAATGTATCCCCAGAAATTGATATCCAAGCTTTCTCGAGCTCATCGAGCTTTTAAAGGAATTGTTGCAGTAAAAAATGTCTTTCATTGTGCCCCACCAAAGTGCAATTGCATTTAGACACTTATCTTTTTCTGTGTCTGAGCTTTATTTAAAGGGATCAGTAATGCTGTCTGCAGCAACTTTTATTATCTCATTTTGTATCAATTGATTCTTACATTTCTTTTAATTAACAAATGACTGATTTCATGCTTCTATCACCATTTCATTGTTTATTTTCAAAGTCAAGGGCATTTCATAAAACACCCTATATAGATATTTTAATGTCTCTTATTATTACTTTTATTTACATATTTTTGTTTTATTTTCCTCTCAAAGCTGTTGAAAAAGCTCTGGCGTATATCGAGAAAGAAGAACTTCCTAGTCACTGGGCTAAAGCTTTATTCATTTCTTTAGAATCTGCTTCAGCTGATGAATATTTCAGTCAAGATTCAGATTTAGATGTAAGCAAATTTTTGAATTCTATAGTGTTTGTAACAATTGATATTCTGGGAATTCTTAAGTATTTATTTTATTTTCTAAAGTATTTTATTTGTTTTCTTTTATTAAAAAAAAAAAAAAAAAAAAAAAGATAATAATTAATTTAATAATTTTTGGGCTTGGAATTTTCAAAAAATGTTCAGTAGTATTAAAATTTCAAACAATTTATCTTTTTTTTTTTTTTTTTTTTTTTTAATGTGACATTGTCTGACTCTTTATGTTTTCTTAATTGTTTTAGACTTCAGATGATGAACCAAGTGAAGATAAAGATAGATTTGTTGCTCAGTTATATAAATTTATGGATGAAAGAGGTATTTTTTTTTTTTACACTTTAGAAATTTGGAATTGTCACTAAAAATTTTGGTTTTCTTAATTATTTTACGACTATAAATATATATATATGTGTGTGTGTATACAGTCAAGTCTCGTTAATGTGAATCTCAAGGGGGAAAAAAAGTTGTTCATGCTATCAGTAACTAATCTTCATATAACTAAACTAATCTTCATTTTGACGGGGATTGGGGAAACAGTTCATATTAAAAGTAATTCACGTTCACAAAGTTCGACTGTTTATATACCTAAATATGTATGTATGTATTAATGTATGGAGAACAATTTCTTTTTAATTGAATTTTTCTATTTTTAAAAAAATTATGCATATTAATATCAGTGTATCACAACGCAATACATTTCTTTACCCGCCTTTTTAAATTTTAACATTTTAATATTATTAAAAATTCAATCTAATCTTTGTGCTATCACGAAATCTTAAAATGCCCAAGTTTTTATCATAAAAATAACAGTATTTTCTATTAAGAAATTCGATACTCTCTTTTTTCATCCATCTCTCAGACGATATAAATAATATTGATTTCAGCTTACTTTTTTCTCACCTGTATCATTTAACCCTTTATCTACTGACGGTACTTTAAAGTACCATTACTTTAAAAAGAGTATAAAATGGAATTTATAGAAGAAATGTCAAAGATATTTATAAGAAAGGAACATATATACCTCCCTTTAATCTCACTACAAAGCATTAGACAATACATATAGCCATTTTTGTTCCATAAGGGATTTTATGGAGTGCACTTGCTGTTTTTGCTTGACATTTTTCACGATGTTCATGTATGTTATAATTAATTCCTATATTATTTCAAGAATATCCCACTAATCTTAGAAAAAAATATGAGGAACATAAAGAGTAAATACTTCTCTTTACTTTTTTCATGGCGAAATAATTTTTTCGACCTTTATGTACCAGTGGTACACTAAAATACGACCTCACAAAATTCTCATTAATTATTATTATGAGGTGAGATGCATAATTTTTAACCTATATATCTTTAAATAATGCATTTTAGTAACTAAAAATATATGTTTCAAACACAATTTTTGTCTGTATCTTAATGCAGTAGATAAAGGGTTAAAATGTTTAGTGTTTTTTTTTTTTAGCAATTGATAGTTTAACTGACATAGTGATAGTGACTAAGTAGCAAATGCTCTGGTGCAATGTTAGGTAGAGGGTACAAGGGTTGATCCAGGTTTTAATTTTTAGGGCCCATTTTTGTGAAAAACAAAATAGTTTTGTGAAAATTTATTTCTTTTTGCGATAAAAAGAATTATCACACGAAACCTTTCACTTTAGCAGTTAGTCTATTATTGAACCAAGTATAGACACTCATTAAATACTGTTAACATGGAAAATGTTTACAAAATCATCATTTTCTTAAAAATAAATCTGTCTATCTGTTTCTTAAAAATAGGGCTGTCGTTATGAATCTGAATTTTGTGAAGGGGCTCATTTTATGTATTTGAATTTTGTGATGGGGCCCATTTTAGAGATTTGAATTTTGTGAAGGGGTCCCAATTTTTACCTGGATCGACCCCTGGAGTAGGATCTGGAAATAGATAGATGTTTCTTTTTAATCTTTTAGCAGTAATAAAATTTAATTAAAAAGTAATTACCTGTATGATACAAGTCTTAAAAAAAAAAAAAAAGAGAGAGAGAGCGAGAGAGAGATTCAACTGCATGATTTTTTTTGGTAAATTTTATGTTTTGGGAATGCTGAATCAAAAAATTACCTCAGTTTTTGACCCATCACATACTTTTTTTTTTTTTTTTTTTTTTTGTGAAGGGACTCATTTTATGGATTTGAATTTTATGATGGGGAACATTTTAGAGATTTGAATTTTGTGAAGGGGTCCCAATTTTTACCTGGATCGACCCCTGGAGTAGGATCTGGAAATAGATAGATGTTGCTTTTTAATCTTTTAGCAGTAATAAAATTTAATTAAAAAGTAATTACCTGTATGATACAAGTCTTAAAAAAAAAGAGAGATAGAGATTCAACTGCATGGATTTTTTTGGTAAATTTTATGTTTTGGGAATGCTGAATCAAAAAATTACCTCAGTTTTTGACCCATCACATACTTTTTTTTTTTTTTTTTTTTGCAATAGAGGTTTACACAAACCATCCTCTAATTTTATTACATTGAGCTAAACATATTTTTTGTCATAATGAACCAATTACTTCATGATATATTTAACATTCTGTGTTCACTCTTTTTTGCTACCTTTTCTTTTCCTTTCTGTTGGGAATCAGTTTAAAAAATAAATAAATAAACAAACCTTAATAAACCTTAACCTGAAAAAATCCCAAAACTTTTAAAATCAAATATCTAAGTCAATTTTTGTTGTAATGAAGTGAAACTTTTTATTTTATGTTTGAGGATGAGCATCAACTTTTGCTAAATAGAAGGCTAGAGGACTGTATAAAAAGTTAGTTTTTGTAATTTTAACATTTTTTTTTCTTTTTAATTTCAAAATGCCGTATAAAAAGGTTTGCATTTTTAAAATGTTTTTGCGATTCATAGTATATGTCTACAACCAGTGGCTGTAAAGATGAAGTCTTCTATAGGATTTTGCATCCCTGTATATAGGACAGGGTTCGTAAATATCATGATATTTTCTAAAATATCAAAAATATCCGATATTTTGATATATATCCGATATTTTTTATATATATCCGATATTTTCAAAATTGTCAACTTATGATAAATATTTTCAAATTTAATACAACTTAAACACCTATACGTATTGCACATTATATAAGAACTAATATAAAGCATTATTCTAATATAAAAAAAATATATAATTATAAATAATGTAATTTTATTTTTTATTTTTTAAACACTAACAAAATTTTAAGTTAAACAATTTCTCTTTCAAAACACAAATTATAAAACTATCTCAAATCTCAAGAATGTTTTATTTCTGTTACAAAACTAAGTACAAAATGAAATTTATTTATTTTTGTTCAAAATTTTAAACAAAAATGTAAGTTTTTCTGCTTTTTCAGTTCCTAGCCTGTTGCGCAATTTAGAATGAACAAAACCAAAGCAAGAGAAAATTCTCTCTAAGGATGCTGTTGTTGGTGAAGCAGTAAACAATTGATTAACTAACTTAGAATTTTTTTTTTTCTTTTAGTGGCTGTTTAATCTTAATATTATCCCACTTTAGAAAAACATTTTCAGATGTGTAAAATTTATTTTTGTTAGCTCCTTTTAGCACTTCATTCAAAAGAAAATTTTCAATAACAATTGAAAATTTAAAGTTCTAATTTTTAGACAAAAAATATAAATATGATGAATAATGCTATTTTCAAAATACTTCACATAAATGAAAATATCAAAAATATCGAAAATCCCAATATTTTAAAAATAAATATCGGATATATATCATGATATATATCGATTGATATATATCCCGAACCCTGATATAGGATGATTAAAAAAGGAGGGGTGGGGGGGATTGTACCAGTACAATTTTCATCAAAGAATGCATGGTCTAAACTAAAACCACATTTCTGTTCAGATTTATCAGTAGAAAAAAGAATAATACATGCAAATTAAAACTTGGAGAAGAAGACACTTTATGCAAGTCTGCGTCATGGTGAATAAAAGGCGATATGCTAACCCTGTGAGCAGATAAAATTCTATAGTGCAATTGTTGAAACATACTGGATAAAGGCACATTTTAATAATAATGAAGAAGCACTGAAGAACCTTGTGTTAGAGCAGAGTACCTTATTGATATAGACTTTTAGTTGCTGCGTGAAAGGTTTGATATTTCTGGAATATTCCGAAGTGTTTGCCAATCCCTTTTTTGCTGTTATTCAACTTGCATCATTGTTGGCAGTCGCTCTTTTGCCACTTATTGTAAGTGTTTTTGAGGTCTAAGCCTGAGCTTCACTCGGGTTGCCGTTTTCGGTGAAGCGAACTAAGCCCGAGATTCTCTCAGGGTCAACTTTTAACTCTTTGAGCTATAAAAGTACCGACTAAATTCGTTCGTCGACTTTTCAATTATAATCTACGAACCTTTTAGTTAAAAAAATATATATATATGGCAGCATTAAACGAAAGTAAGTATTATATAACGATCTTGAATCAGAGTTACCTCTTTGATTACTTTAAGCCATACAAAAGCGAATTTTTCTAAATAATGTTTATTTACAAATAAAATCTATTTTCAGGCATTTGTACAACATTTGGGTAAGTTTTTTTCAAGTCTATGTAAAATTTTATGTTAAAAAATATTTTCTTATATGAAACTTTTTTTTTTTTTACTCTAAAACTTACCTTTTTTTTTTTTTTTAATAATTTCTCATTAAATATTAATTCTTAGCATATTTAAATAGTTTCTTCATTATGAATAAGGATGATTAGAAGTTTAAAATAAAAAAAAAAATTATTAAAATACATATCTGCCAGCTATTTTTTAAAAAATCATGAAAAGTACCAAAAACTCTCAGTCCACAGGTGAGATGTGTGATCTTAATAGCTCAGACCTGAAAGTGTTAAAGTTATTTATTAGTATTGCATTATTTATGTTTATTTATTAAAATTGCTTGTGTGTATTGTATTCAATATTTGGAATATTCTTGTGTTTTCTGCTTGAAATCGTCATTTTTTACTATGTTTTGCTTTGGAACTAGTTTACATTTCATTTTAGACTATGCATTCTCTGGTGAAATTTGTTTATAATGGTGTGTAGTATTATCTTTGAAAGTTTGTACTATCATTTTGAATCAACTTGTATATAAAAGAATTTTCTATTTGAAATATTTTGCTATTATAGCTTTATATGTGTATATATATATATATATATATATGGATCCTGACGAAGTGAAGCACATTCCCAAAGTGGCCCAGTGTTTTGAGTTGAATAGGCCTGATGAAAAAATTTCACTTTTCTGATGTTGCTTTTCCTAAATTATTTTTCTAAATTTTCATTTTTTTTTTTTTTTTTTTTAGGTACACCTATCAATAAAGCTCCAACTGTGAGTAACAAAGACTTGAATTTGCACAAGCTTTTTAAGATAACAACTAAATTTGGTGGCTTCAACAGGGTATATATGTATTTTTTTCCTTTCTGTTTACATATATGTGTTAAATAATTCTTTATATGATTACTTTAAATATTATCTAACATATTTGTATATTTCTTATATAGGTTACAAATCAAAATAAATGGAAAACTGTATATTCGAAAATGGGATTGCCTCCATCAAATCCAAATGGGCCGAATCAGCTTAAAAGTGCATATAAGAGGTAATTGAATAATCTTAATCTGTATGGAAATGAGGAATTATTTGTGTCTTCTAATTATCTATTACTTTTTTATGGTGGATATATTTTGATGATGTTACTGTGTAATCTTGCTCATTTTAGATTTTACTAAGTTAGTTAAGTAAATGACTGTTAAAATCCTAATTCCTATTTAGTGTTGACAGTTGTAGAATAAGTAAGGTTGAAATATGTAATTATTTATGTTAGAAATTATCACAAAAATTTATGTATATACAGATAAATTCCTCTGTATATGAAATACACATAATTTTTTTAATTTTTTGTAGATTAGCCATGTTTCAGAGAGATAATGGTGCTGGTGTAGGCTATTTTTATTGCCCTGAAACAAATTATAGTCTTAAAACGAAAATTCACTAACATACTTATCCTATGAGATTTCAGGCTGTACTTCAGACCATCTCCAATAATAATAAAGTCTGTAATTTTTTTTTTTTTTTTTTTTTTTAATCTATAACAAAGGAATTTTTTTCAACGTATATATATATTTTTTTAGACATAAAAATTTTTCTTAGCAAAGAATGCAGTTTCGTATTTTAGGCACAGCCAGAGGCAATGGGACCCAGACTGACCATATCATAAATAGGTTTAAAGGTTATAAAAGGTATAGTGGGTACGAAACATGTCCGAGAAAGATGTGACTGAAGGCAGTGGATTAATGTGCAATTTTTCTTTCTCAATAATAAATTGACCAATTTCAATAGATTGTTTTCTAAATTTTTCATTATAGAATGACAGGGTTCATACTCATCAGGGAAAACCTGGAAAACAGGAAATACTTAGGGGATTTGGAATTTGTTAAAAAAAAGTCAGGGAAAACAAAAATTTTCATTAAAAGTCAGGGAAAATCGGTTATAAAACCTGGAAAAACAAATGTTTTTTTTTTTTTCTCAAGTTATGTTTTTCTGTTTAACTTCATATCAGAATTCAAGTGATTAAGTATTGTGAAAATACGCATATAAATAATGATTTCTACCTGAATTTCTACCATGATCGGCAGTACTATGACATACAGTGGAAGTAGCAGTATTTTTTCCTGTCTAGAGGAGCGTTTCTTGTAATATGTCGCTAATATTTTCTTGAAAATTGTCTGGGAACTCAGGGAATTTTTTTCCCATATTTGAGTATGAACCCTGAATGATTCAATTGAATATAGTGACCAGCAAAGTGGGCTAAGCTCACTAGTGGTTAAGTAAAAAAATTGCTTTTCAAAAAAAGTGGTAAGGCAGGTACTAACAGTGCTATGGAATAAATTAAAAATTCAACAACTCTGCTTAATATTCATTTCAGTGTATTTAAAAAATTCTAACTATGCATAGTTTTTAATTCTTTTGTTGTTAACTATTTTTTAAATACATGTATAATGCTTTTTAATTTGTTAGATATCTTCAGAGTTTTGAAGACTTTAATCGTAAGCTGGGCTGTACAATGGTCAATAACAGTCGATCTACTAGGGGCAGACACAGATCTGATAGAAATTTCATCCTTACAAGAACGAGAGACAGGGAAGCTACAGCCTCACCAAAAGGAAGAAGCTCTAAAGATATCAAAGATGCTAAGGATAAAGTAAAACATCTTTATTTATTTATTTATTTTTGCTAAATTCAACAGGGCTCGCGTTGGTGCGCTATAGCGCACCATTGTCCCGAATTTTAGTGAAAGGGACGCAGAATTTTTGAAATCGCGGGTCCCGATGACCCGTAATCAAGTATTGGATTCAGGAACTTTTTCAGAAACAAAACGACCACTACTACTTAAAGAGAGAGAGAGAGAGAGAAAAAAAAAGAGAAGGAGAGAGCTTATGTATGAAATATCCTGAACGATATTATACAAATTACTCTTATTTAATGATAGAGTTTAAATGAATATTAAGTAATGCATCTAAAGTATTAATTATTATTATTATTATAAAAAAAAAAAGGAGGAAAAGAATTCTTAGATTCTTCAGCTAAATAACATGCACAAACGGTAAGTTTTTCTTTATATATATTCTGTTGTTAGTGAGTTGTGCTTTATAATTCAAGGAAAATTAATATTAATAAAAAAAAATAAAAAAACCAAAAATCTGTAAAATTCCAAAATCCTGAATATTTCCAATTCTGCTGGTCCTAGATAATGGTTCCTATACTTTTTTTTTTTAACCTGCTAAATGTAAGTTTCTTTAATTTTTTTTTTTTTTTTTCAAGATTATTTTTATTAATCTTGTTTGAAGTCTAATACTATTGTCAGAATAATCATAATTTTTACTTCTTTAAAACCTCTTTCAATTGCATTAAACAATTTTCTTCGCACTTTTTATTAATTTAATTTAGTAATGTGCTGTTTTAACTACATAATCAAATGCAAGTGTAAGAAAAGTAAATGCTGATTTCATATGATAAAAAATAAGTTAGAAAGTTTTTATTTAATTATTTATTTTTTCAATGCAATGTTTCAAAATGTAAAAAGGAATTGTGAAAATCTTTTTGTGTTTGTGAAAAATATTAGCAGTAACCTCGGAAAAAAAAGTTTTTTCGAGGGGGGAAAAAAAGTGTCCCCATTTTTCGAAAACTTGACCAGCATTTTTTATAGTGATTGAGGTCTTGGGATCCCACTTTTCAAAAGGTCAGCGCAAGCCCTGATTCAATATTACAAAAATAATCATTACTGTAAATTAATAAACAATAATAATTAAAAAAAAAATGAATTAGACTCAGTAAAACTTAATATAGCGAGAATATTGCCAAATGTTACTTCAGCTTTAATTTCATTCTCCATACACAGCCTAAAAAAATTTGTTTTTCCTTAAAATGTTCATGCGTTTTTCCTTTAGTATGTTTTAAAGGGATGAGCTTTTTGTTGATTTAACTAACAAGAAAAAACAAAAATCCAAGTTTATACTTGTCGGTGTGGGTTTCTGTTACATCAAGCTAATCAAATAAGTATTTACAGATATAGATATAGATAGATAGATGATAAAAGTATTAAAACACTTTTGAATTTTAATTTACTAATTTTGCATATAAATTTTAGTATTTCATTTCAACATCTTTTGCATATAGTTTAAGCTTAAGCTTTTTTGTTTTTTGACAATCTCATCCCTAGTAGTATCTTCTCATGATGCTAGTTGATAGATATATCTACTTAATGAATATTAAAAAGTTTTAAACATTTTTTTTTTTTTTCGGGGGGGGATTCGATTATTAATTGAATATTGTTTTTCATACCCATTATTCGACAGTTCTTAATTCAATAACTTTTTAGCTTTTGCTTTGATTGACAAGTAACTGTTACTCAATAATATCTTGAACTAAAACCCAGCCTTCATTTTCTATAATGCATGGTTCAATATTTGGAGTACTGATTTTTCTTATTAATATTCAAAAGGCTAAATATTCTTGTTAATTGCAGTTCTTTTTCTTATAGGCTGATAAAAAAGAGGAAAAGAAAGTTGAAGAAAAACCTCGAACAAGTGATAAAAAAGATGTGAAAGTGGAAGAAGAGCAAAAGAATAATAAAGTAGAAGAAAAACCAAAAAGTCTTGAGAAAAAGAAATCTGAAAAATCAAATATTGAAGAAAAAGATGATAAACAGAAAAAAGAAGAAAGGCCTAGATTAGCACGTTCACAATCGTTAAACAAAGAGAAAAAAATAGGTAGTCCTAAAGAAGATGATAAAAAAGATAATAAGACAGAGAAAGCTAGAACAAGAGAGGATGCTCGAAAGGAAAAAAATGAAAGTCCTGAAAAAAAAGGTACACGCTCTAGTCTGAAAATGGAAATGGAGAAAAAAGAAAAAGAAGAAGCTGTGAAAGAAATGAAAGAAAAGAAAGATGTATCACCAACAAAAAAAGAAAAGAAAGAGGAGAAGCCCTTGAAAGACATCAAAGAAGAAAAATTAAAGGACAAGAAAGATGAAAAAACTCTAAAAGAACGAAAAATAAATAAAGATAAAAAGATAACAGAAAAAGCAACTAAAGATAAAGGTGAATGTTCTTTGAAAGAAAAGAATGATGAAAAAATATTGAGAGAAAAAAGAGATTCTTCGAAGGATGAAAAAATTGTAAAAGGACGAAAAGAAGAAAGTAAAGTTGAAGAAAAAGCACCTTTGAAGAAAAAGCTTGATAGACTTGTTAAGGAAAAGAAAGAAGAGAAAATTGTAAGACCTAGGCGAGAAAATAAATCTCCACTTCCAGAGAGTAAGAAAAATGATGAAGTAGACAGCCGAAGCATTAAAGATGAAAAGATAATAAAGAATGAAGTTGAGAGTAAAAAAGAAGAAATTTCTAAGGAAAAACCTGGACCAAAACTTCGGGAAAGACAAGAAGATACTCCGTGCAGTGAAGAAACGGATGATATTGATATTAATGTTTTTGATGATAAAGAAACATCCCAAGATGAAATGGATAGAAAAGGTCCTGGACAAAAATTAAAAGAAGATAATGAGGAGCCTCCTAATAAGGTATTTTCTTAATTAACTTTATATTTCTAATGCTTTGTCCAAAGTATTCATAGTTTTAAAATATTAATAAAGGTATTTATAATTTAAAAATAATTATTGATCACATTTTTTAAAAATTACTGTGCTTTTGTAAAATTTTTCTGTTTTACTTTTAAAGCAAAAGTTAAAATCATTTTTTTTTTTTAAGTATTTTTTTGCATAATTATTATTATTACTTTTTTTTTTTTTGGAACAGCTACAGAATGTATTATCTAAAATATTGTCTAAAACAATAAAATAATTTAATATTCCAAAAAAGGTAAGGTGGCAGGAGCACATGACGGGTGGGAATAATTCAAATTTTTATTTTGGATTTGGTCATCTTTGTAACTTCGCAACATATTTTGGAATTGGTCAGTTTTGCAACAAACCAGAATTTAATATTAGCTAAATTTAATGTGAATATTGAATTTTTAAGGTTGCAAATAAATAAAATGTTTTGTTCCATTAAATTTTATTTATAGATAATTAATTTTTGTTATCTGATAATAAAAATTAAAAAATCTGATTAAAAAAAAAAACTGATATCCATATCAAAAAATAACTCTGGAAAATTGTAAAAATGTATCACAAATTCATTAACTGTGTCGTATTTTTTAATACAATTCACATTGCAAAGAAACTTACATAAACACATTGCTATAACCTGCTGAATCATCCTAGGTACATTATTAATTATAATATGCTAACTAAGATGCTGTTATGTTATTAAAAAGTGTTTGTACATTACCTTTGAGTTTTGCTTTGCTCCTTTTCCACGTCGTAGGGTCACTTTTCCTCTTTCTTCATTGATTAGTAGCTATTTCTTCTACAAACTTCTCAAGAAAACACAAAATTCAATTATAAGAAACTTTGTGTTAACCAAGAAAGAGCAGTCACAAGCGAGAGAAAACACTATAACAGTAACCTGATCAACAAATGTTTAATTAGTCATAAGTGTTAGTCCAGTGGAGCAGAATTGCGATCTCTCAGGTATGGAGATGACCGATTTTGATCTCACCAGTTTTAGGATTTGATTGGTTTTGCAGCACATCGTGATTTTCAAATTCAAATAACACAGGTATGGGATCAGCTTTGGCATGATTTCTTGTTTCCAAATATGGAAAATGTTTACTTAGAACTGAGAAAACACATTTTCCAAATTTAAGGAATCAGCCGGTTTTGCAACTAGACGACACAATTAACAAATTAAAACTTAATTTTAGTTCAATGTCTTTCATCATATAAAAATAGTATATTGATTTTAAATAATCCTTTGTAAAATCTCATACAGGGTTCATACTCCTCAGGGAATACTCAGGGAATTTGGAGTTTGTTAAAAAAAGTCAGGGAAAACTCAGGGAAAATAAACGTTTTCATTAAAAATCAGAGAAAATCAGTTATAAAACCTGGAAAAACAATTTTTTTTTTCTCTCAAGTTAGGTTTTTCTTGTTTAGCTTCGTATCAAAATTTAAATGATTAAGTATTGTGAAAATACGCATGTAAATAATGATTTCTACCTGAATTTCTATCATGATCGGCAGTAATATGACATCATGCAGTGGAAGTAGCTGTATTTTGTCCTTCCACGGATATCCGTGGTCCTGTCTAGAGGAGCGTTTCTTGTAATATGTCGCTAATATTTTCTTGAAAATTGTCTGGGAACTCAGGGAATTTTTTTCCCATATTTGTGTATGAACCCTGTCATAGGAATCTTCTAGAAACAATTTATTTGTATATTTTAACAGGGTAAAAAAAGATCTTTAAAGTTGCAAGATGAAAAAGATCCAGAAGATGCTTTAAGTGATTCTGATGATGAGTAAGTTCCCTTATATTACAAATTTAAGCATTTTTTTTTTCTATGTGTCTTATTTGCAATTAATAATTATTATAGTATTAGTATTTATTAATGATTTGTATAGGATTAGTATTAATGATTATTATGATTCAGAATAATAAATTTAAATGCAAATTTTTTTCTAGTGATCAAGACAAGAGTATGAAAGATATGAAAAACTATGAAATTGTGCTTGGGGATAGAGTAAAAGTAAAATATGGAAGAGGACGGCTGAAAAAAGTTTACGATGCAAAAGTTTTAAAGATACAAAATGATGGACCTGAAAAACGCTACTTTGTCCACTATAATGGTTGGAATAATAGGTAATATTTGATTGTCTTATGTCTTAAAAAAATTGTAAGACTTGCACTTAAAAGCATGGCATTGCAAGTTGTGATGATTCTTGTAGTGGAAAAGTCCCCCCCCCCCCCCAAAAAAAAAAAAAAAAACAGTTACTGTAATCTTAGCAGACACTCTATATAATGTTTAACCAGAGGTCTGTCCAGAGGAAAGCCTGGGTCTGTTAATGGACCCATCACAAAATTTTATACAGTGAACTCTCGTATAAACAGACAATCAAGGGCCAGGAGTTCATAAACTCAAGTTCTATATGAACTCTAAAATACACAGTATTTCCTCAAACCCTTTTATTCACTAAAAATATTAAAGCATGAAAACTGATACTTATTTTCAAAACTTCTTTTATTCATATAGTACAACTTGATAACAAAATCCTTTGCTATGTCTCCACAATAGAAGTGGAGACAGGTGCAAATTGTTGACCTCAACTGTCACTGTCAATCAATACTATTTACCTACCACTGTGTAATAGCACAGAGTGAGAGATTAACCTTTTTATTATAGAACCTTTTCATGTTAAAATATATATATATGAATTTGGAAAAGATTTTGGGAACTCTTTTTCGAAGAAAGTAAGCTTTGAGGGAAAACAATGTCCATCTTAACGAATGAATTGTACGTATAAAGCGATCTTTATTACATGCAATTCCTACAGGCCTTAGCCGGGGATTCTGTTTTTGTACGTAATAACGAGAAATCCATCATAAACGGGTTCATCTTAACGAGAGTTTACTGTATCTTAAAAAAGGGCCATTCACAAAATTATTTATCTTAAAAAAGGACCCTTCACAAAAAAAAATTTCCCCCTTAAAAACAGTCCTTTTGATACAATTAGGCCTTCTGAGTAATCGGACATGCTTTGCTATATTTCCCCGAAAAGCTTATATTCAATTTCTAATTTATAAAAGCTTTCTATGCATATGTGTGAGTTTAGCTCAATAAAGTGAACCGTCATCTCATTGTCTAAAGTGAAACCTTTATTGTAATTTCATTTTGCAAAATTACATTTTTCCCAATTTCACAAAAAGAGGACCCCCTAGCCAAAAAAGTTTAGAAGAACTTGATTTTCACACTAAATATAGATTTACAAAATTATGTGGAGATTTTTCACAATTTCTCAAAAACAGGACCCATTCTCAAAAGTCTGGCAGATCCCTGTTAACATCAAGTTAATAGTGTTTCACTGAACCAAGTAAAGGTATTCATTAAGCATAATACTGTAAACATGAAAAATTTTTACAAAATTTTGGGAAGAGCCCCATTTTATAAATTTGAATTTTATGAAGGAGCAGCAAAAGGGTCCTAATTTTTACTTGGATCAACCCCTGGTATATTGGAGCTCTAGCAGGGTTCCCACGGGCCTTAAAAGTCCTTAAGAAGTACTTGAATTTCATTTTCTTTTTCAAGGGCCCTTGAAAGTGCTTGAATTTTGTGTTAAAGTCCTTGATAATCCTTGAATTTTACGCTCTAGCAAACGCTTGATCAAGGTTAAACTATCTTCACACGCACACGCCGTTGTCTAATATAATGCATTTTGTTGTAAAATTCTCATTTAACCCCTTAACGCGCAGTGTCCTCGCTGCAAGGACGCAAAATTTAAGATACAGCTGCAAAAATTCATCCCGGAAAATTTTTAGCAAAAATTTACGTTTATAACATATCCGAAAAGGCCAGTTTTTTTAACCTTAAATTTTAAAATTTCTTTTAGCTTAATTTAGTTCATGAATTCCGGTGGCAGTATAATCTGAATTGTCTTGCGCCGCAAAGGGTTATTTATCTTGCTTTTGCATATAGTTTCACCTTATTTGTCTTTTTTGCCAGTCTCATACCTGTTTGGTAGACTAGTCATTAATTTTGAGCAGAAAGTGACCAGACCAGAACTCAAACCTAAGAACTTTGGAAGAATCATAATAATCCCAATTCCAAATCTTAAACTAATCATTTTTTGACATTTTTAAAAGTTAATTTGGTCAATCCATCAAAAATGTATCGTGAAAGCAGGCAAAGTTATTATTCTAATTATAAAAAAAGTAATACTAATAAAAGTAGTTACTAAAGTTTTGTGTATATGCCTAGCATTCTGTGATCCCCCCCCCCCCTGCCATTGTCCTTGAAAATTTCCAAATGGGCCTTAAAAATTACTTGAAGTCCTTGAATTTTTTTCCTTTTTAAGAGTGGGAACCCTGTCTAGATATAATGAAAAGAGAACTCACACACACACATGCATGCATGTTTCTATTATATTCATAGTAGCCAGATGAAACTGAATGTTTTGTTAACATGTATTGTATATACGTATAATTTTCTGTATGACTCATTAATGTAAAGCACTATTTTAAACATCATCTTCTAGGATAATTATAAATAATTAAAGTGTATATAGATAATTGAAATTTAATTTTTTTTTTTTGTGATTGTCTGAATGATTGTCCAAAATGAATGGTTAATATCTATTGTTTTATATATTAATCATATAATTCCCCCCACCTCCTCCCCCAATTTTCTAATTAAAAATAATTTTCTTGTGTTCTGTAGGTATGATGAATGGGTAAAAAGAAGTTTTATTGTAGCCCTTGCTAGTCAGGACAGTAAACAGCCAAAAGATGTATCTCAAAAGGTGAACTATTTTTTTTTCCCCATCTTTTAGTTATATATATTTTTTAAATATATTATTAGTAATTTTTTTTTATTATTATCAACTTATTTTAAAGAGTTCATGAATTTTCCACAGCATTGTTAAATGGTAATATTTTTCCCTCAGATGGTATTAAAAAAATAAGATTAATTTTGATTAAAATATTCCTAAAAAAAAATATTCCTTAAATTAATATTTATAGGCATTACAAAAAGTATCTGCCTTGCATTCTATATAATTAAAGAAGGAATAATTTTTTTTTTTTCTCATTAAATTACAACGATATGGGTATGGTCAGAGCTTGTCAAATACAGTCGTCTGGTTGCCATTGGCGACCAATATATTTTAACTGTTTTAAAGCTGCTTTAAGGCAACTTTTGTGGTTTGGTTCAGCCGAGCACAGGCAACGGGAGGGAGGGAGGAATAGATAAGCAAATATAATTTCTTCATTCCGTCTCCCATTACTGTTTTGACATGAATTGGACATTCACTGGGATGAATTAGAGAGTGGAAATTACAGATGAAAAGTTATTTTCTCTTTCCTTCTACCTCCTCCTTCCCAAGGAAACAAGGTTTAGAGAATGATGAAATTGCTTTGATTTACAATATGTAGTTAAGGCTTTTTTTTTTTTTTTTTGAGGGAAACCTAAACCCTGTGATGCCAATTGGAATCATAAAATTTCTGATTTTCTTTCTTACCGTCTAACACTCTCACTGATTCAAAATGAACAATACTTAAATCTATATACGTTTTCCCAATGAAAACAATATATTTTAGATGATTTTCCTATCCTTGTTGATAATTGAAAGTATATTTTACTCTATTCTGATAATAATACCGGAATCAGTTTCCTGTTTTGGGCAATTTAAGTAAATTAACTGTTCGTAATATTTTTTATTTTACTTTTTAATGTTTATAATTTGTAATTTTATTGATTACAAAATGTATTTCTTCCAAAATTTTGATATTTTTATTTATTGAAAAGTTATGATTTTAAATGGCATCAGTGGTTATATTAAACACAAATAAACACATCCCAGTTGCTTTGTCAGCTATATTAATTCGTACTCTGCTATTACTCTTATTTAAAAAAAATATTTACATATATTACCTTTGAAATAAATTTATGACTAAATATAAGATTTACTGTTTTATGGAGGGGAAAAATTGGGAATGAAAGGGTTAAAAAGACAAAAATGTGTCTGTGGCTCTGATCGAAGTCCTTGATTAATAATTTTCTGACATGCAATACCAATAACGAAAGATGATTCTGCTGATTTGAAGATGACTTTATTTGAGCTTTCAACCAATATTCATCTTGTTTTTTTACTTGTGCCAGTCTATTTTTTGTTGCATTTTGAAAGTAGATTCTGTAAGTGTTTATTAGCTAACTATTAAAGGAGCTACTTTAAAAGTTTGTTTATTAATGAAGTAAGAAATTGCAGATTAAATTGACTTTTTTTTTTTTTTTTTTTTTTTTTCAGTTTCTACTCTAAATTTAAAATCACCAGGAAATGCTAAATAATGTGATAACAATATCCAAAGATTAAGAAAAATACAAAGCCATTTAAAAATTTACACTTCCCCCTCCCTCTGAACCATATCGATAATAATATATACCCCTCTCTGTCCCTACCCTAATCTTGTTCAAATTTTGGCACACTCAGCTTCCAGACTTTTTTCCCTTTTTTTTTTTTTTTTTTTTTCTTTAAATCTAGCAACTGGCAATTTCTGTCTAGGCCAATTAATTGAACTTTTACTGTACGTTTTTTTTTTTTTTTAACTTCAGTAAGAATATTTTTGTTTTGTTTACTTTAGTAATTTTGTCATGTCAAATTTAATGTTAGGCTGAATTTCAGATTCGAAGGACTATTTTGCCCTCAGGTTAATTTGTCGAGACGGTTTTATCCTGGGACTATTTCATAGTGTTTTGTTATTTTGTCCTGAGGTATTTTGTCCTGGAGTTATTTTGTTGAAGCTGTTTTGTTAGGTTTATTTTGATCTGGAGTTTTTTTTTTTTTTTTTTGTCTAAAGCTAATTTGTTCTGTAGCTGTTTTGTTCAGACTATTTTGCCCAATGCCTAATTTGTTGAACTATAAGAAATTATAAATCTTGAAAATAGGCTAAATCACAAGCTATTGCATTACATTTTTAAAAATTGCATGTGCAGATTTAACAATTCTCTTTTATAGGTAATTCTGTAGAAATTTTATAGATAAATTATTACTTGTATAAAAGTAAAGTTTTTTTTTTTTTTTTTTTTTTTTTTTGGGGGGGGGGGGGGGGGGGGCATGTCGTCTTAGCTTCATATGAAAGTAATTGCTTTCTGCAACCCACATTAACCACACCTTTTGAATGGTACTACTTTTTAAGCCCTTCTCTTATTTGAATTAGGCTAAAATCTTGTGACATATTTTATGTATATTTTAACATATTGTAATACTGAATATTATAGATGATAACTCCATATTTTCATGCAATATAGATTTTCGCTAAGTGTTGTTTCTAATATAATATGTGAAGTTTTCTAAAAAATATATGTTATGTCAAATATATTAATGTCAAGTTTTCTAAAAAAATTTAATTTATCCTGGGGAATACTTTTTTTATGTTTATTATTTTTTTTTCTCATTTTAGACTGCATCTGTGTCTTTAAAAAGAGTTGATAGGGGGCGACCACCAGGACCTATCAATCAAACAAAGCCTGCTCGTAAAAACTCAACAAGTAGCACTAACTCTTCTTTATCAAGTTCACGTGCTACACGATCTGATAAGAAAAATTTGCAATCTTCACCTCTTTCTTCTGGCTTGGGACCAAAAAAGCGAGTTCGTCGAAAATCAGGTGTTACTGGTTTGACAGATACTTCACAAGATTCTGATAGTGATGAAAATGATTTAGATGATTTAGATGATGATGTTGGTGATGCAGATATTGAAGATAATACTAATACTCAAAATGATAGTTGTTTTAAAGAGGAACTTTTTAGTGATGATGAAGAAAAAGAAAAATTAGAAGATGTTAAGAGAGATGATATCTCAGAATTAGAAAAGAGTATACCATTAGAAGAAAATTCTGAATATATTAAAGATTCATTTTTTAACCCCATTAAAACAGAAATGAGCAAGTCTGAACCATTTCTAAAAGTTGAGAGTGTTACAGTTGAAGAACCTACTGTTAAAATTAAGGAAGAGTATTGCAGTAACTCATCTAAAGAATATGAGAAATCTGAAATTAAATCAGTGAATGGAAAGGAATTAACTGTGACTTCTCCAAGCAATTTGTCACTAAAATTAACTATTACGGATATCAGAACTGTTCTTCCTGAGAAACAAGAAATTCAGCAACCTGAAACAGTACCCCAAAAATGTCAGCTTGAGGTAACTAAAACATCTGAGAAGGACTTTAAACCACAGCTAATAGAGAAAACTTTTAAACCGCTTTTGGAATTTAAAACTGAATCCCAAGAAAAAACATTTAAACCACTCTTAGAATTTAAAACTGAGTCCCAAGAAAAAACATTTAAACCAGTTTTGGAATTTAAAACTGAATCTCCAGAAATATCATTTAAAACCCAGTTATCTGAAACTGTTACTAGTTCTACATCATCTGATAAAATATGTAAACCACATGTTCCCGAAAAATTTTCTAAAACAATAATTTTGGATAACGAATCTAAAATATTGAAAATACAAATACCTAATAGAGCCTCAAAAATGCCGTTAATATCTGAGAAAAAACCGGAAAAAATACCTATAATTCACATCTCTGAAAAAACTGCAGAAGTAAAAATTAATTTACCTGGAGATTTAAAAGTGTCTAATACCAATAAAAGTATTATCAAATCTGCTGAAATAAATCCTGTTAATGTACCATCCGAAATTAAACCTGATAAAACAATATTTTTGTCTGTTCCTTCCAAAACTCCTCCTTTAATTAATGAACAGAATAAAAAAAATGCTTTAAAATCAAGTATCATTCCTATTTCACATCCATATCCTGAAAATAAAGATCTTACATTTTCTGGATTACATGGGCTGATTCATGTAAATTCAAATGAAAAAAATACTCCATTAAATAGAAACATATATAAGGATATTCTTTTTAAGCCCGAAGTGCCTAAACCTATTCTTAACCAACCTCCTAAAATTGAGAAACTTGCGTCTGAGTCAAAAAATATATCTTCAATGTTTAAAACTGAAAAAGTACCATTATTTACTTCTAACGCTATTTTAAATCCACCAAAATTATCTGAATCTCTTAAAGTTGAAGAAAAACCAGTACTCAAAAGTACTATATTCAATTTCCCCTTAAAAGCAAATGATGATAAAGATCAACCTAAGCAATTAAAAACATTGGATTCTCCATTTAAGTTACTATCAAACTTACAGAAGGATAAAGAGAAATCAGAACAAAAGAATGATGAACCAAAATTAATCAGGCTCTTTGAATCTTCTGATAAAAAGACTGAATCAGTTACTTTGAAAAAAAGTGTTCTTGGTAATCCAAGCATTTGCTCTTCTGTTCCTGAATGTTCTGAACCAAAAACAGAAAAAATAAAAGATGATTTTGATCTATTAGTTGAAAGTTCTAAGGCAACCCCCAAAAAGATTACTGATAATAAAGATAATGCATTTTCCCTGTCATTTCCTATCGTTACTTCAAAAGAAAAATCACCAGATCAGCAGTCTAACAAAATTGCTTCATTATCAAATGAAAATCTCTGTTATACTAAGCCCAAACGAGTTGAAACTTTTGATTTGAGTAAAACTATTCCTAGCATTTTAGAAAGATTGAAAAAAGATGTTGCTGCTGATGTAAAGGGAACAGAATCCCCTCCGCCTCCGAAAGAGGAGCTTAATTTTAACTTTTTAAGAGGATCCCAAGATACAACTAAAAGCTTGTCTAGATCTGAATCTTCTAATTCTCTTCGTATATGTGAGGATACAAGTGACACAAATGAGTCTAACACAGATTCTAAGGATTTGATTATTAATGAAAAATTTAGTACTTCATCTGTAGTATCGTCTTCTGCTTCCGACAATGCTGTTCCTTACCCGAGTGAAAATCTTCAAATTCAACCACCTGTTACAAAGAGTGAAATCCATGTAACAGAGCGAACTCTAAATTCTACTTTTTCACAAAATATCATAGAAAATGAAGTTGATGTCAAAAATAGTCTTAAAACATCTGTGATAACTCCATCTTCAAACAAATCTCCTTCTTTATCAAATACAACAGAACAAGAAAGTGAAACGACTTCCGATTCTTCAGTTATGAAAGATGATAATTTGAAGGAAGTTGAAAAGAAAGTTGAACTTTCTTCTTCAAAAATAGATGATGCAGTAAAAATTGAAACTGTTGCTGAAGTGAAAAAAGACATTAAATCTGAATCTGAAAATTCTCTAAATGCTAATCGAGAAGTAAAGTCAGAAAGCTTGACAGAAATTAAAAGTGAAGAAACAAGCAACAGTACCAAATCAGAAAAATCAAATGATGCAAAGCCAGAGATAAGTCCAAGTAAAGATTCTTTATTTGATGACCTTTTGAAAATAAAAAATACTAGTGCTACTTTTAGTCAAAGCGGTGTTATCATGTGGAATAGTGAAACAAAAGATACTGCACCTAGTGATAAAAAGCCAGTCGTCACTTCTGCAGAAAACAAAGTATCAGTCAAGGAAACTTCATTCTCTTCGATTTCTGATTTAGAACAGCCCAAAATTTCGAAATTTAATGAATTGCCTATAATTCAATCTAAGGAAAATAGTGCACCTATAAAAAATGAAGAAAATGATTTAGATTCCATCGACACCCTAAAAGAATCAAAATCTGAACCTGATGATGAAATTCAAGATGAAGATGTTGAAACTTCTTTGCTGTCTAAAAAGGAATTAAAAAAGAAAAGACTAAGTAAAAAATTAAAGAGATTTGGAAGCTCTGAAGGTTTTGATAGGGATGAAAAAGAAAGCAAAATAAAAGACGGTAAGAATAAATCTAAGAAACGTAAATTTGAAAATGATGATTTTGAAGATGATTTTGAAAAAATGAAGAAAATCAGAGATCTTGATCTGAAGTTAAAATCTAAGAAATTGAAAAAGAATAAAAATAAAAAACGATTGGCTAAGCTTGATGATATTCAAGGAGAACATAAAAAAGGTGATGGAGATGATGATTACAAAGACATCTATGATAAATTGAAAAAGAAAGAAAAGAAAAAATGTGATAAAAAATTCTTTAAAAGTGGAATAAAAGGTGATTTTTCTGAGTCAAAAATTGAAATAAAGAAAAAGAAGGGTAAGAAAAATAGAGATAAACTTAGCGGGGATAAAAAGGATTTTCTAGAGAAAAAAGCTAAAAAGAAGAAAAAAACTCACATTGGAGAAAGTTTGGACACTGATTCTGAAAAAGATGTACCACATAAATCGATTGATAAAAAGAAGAAAAAGGATAGAAAGAAATTTAAAACAAAAGATAGTTCTTCATCAGATGAAGCTAGTGATAAATTTTTCAAAGATCAAAATAAGAACCTCTGTAATCTTCCTACAAGTTCCAATCCATTGATGAGACAGGACTCTAAAAGTGATGATCCAGATATGTCATTTTTGCTTTGTGAAGAGAAAGTTCCTGCAAGTCCTGTAGGTATTAGCAATATGGCTGATGATACTTCTGGTTCGTCTAGCTTAGATGACAACAGAAGCAATTCGGCCTTGGACATTTTACCATTACAAGTTGATTATCCTGGTATAGAAAACATTGAATCCTCAGACACTTTAAATAAACATAGTATTGATACACATGCTGTGATGGACAATACTCCACCTACAACTCCTTCCAGTACAGAATCACTTTTATCTAGTTCACCATCTCATGAGAGAGATTCTTTCTCGATGAATTATCCTGAAAGTACTCAGTCTGGCAGAGATTCAGGTGAGGGAGAATCTGATATATATAGATGTAATTCCAACAGAACAATTGTGCGAGGAAGTGATGAATATCATGCTGCAACTACACTTGCTTTTGCTGTGTGCAAATCTGTGTCTGAAAAACCTAAAGAAGAACCATCTCAAAATTTTCTCAAACGACAGAAATCGGAGGCAGATGAACATACACCTTCAAAAAGAAAAAAGAAGAGTAAAAGGGTTCGCAGATGTTCTGAATCAGCGAAATCACCGAGGCATAAATCATCATTTTCTCGTCTATCAAAATGTAAGTATTCTATGCTTTTATTTTTTGATATATATATGTAATAATGTACGTATGTACACAAATGTTCCCATTTTCAATACATCTCTCACAGATATTCTAACCTTCAATCCCTACTTCCCATTCTGAGAAAAAAATTTTACATTGAAAAAATTTAACAAATTTACTTAAAATATACATAAAACTTTTTCTGCTAGTGTTTTTCAGTAAGAAAGAATATTGGTGAAACTCTTTTGGAGATTGAAGAAAAAATAAATTTAAAAAGATGGGGCTTATAGTTGTAAATTTACTGTAGTGTTTTTGTGTCGATTCCATCTTAGTTCCCTTGTATTCATTAATTATGCCTAGAGATGTGAGGTGAGAATATTCTTATTTTTCGTAAATACAAAAAAATTTTGCATGTTTATGACATAAATTATAAAACTTATTCATAATTATTCAGTTTGACATGCATAACTAGAACAAACAAACTTTATTTCGTGATCGTTTTCTTAAAAATTCATAATTTTCAATGGGAGAGTATTTTCCAGTAAGCTCTGCAAAACAAATTTTTTTTAAATGCTCAATACTTATTCCATGACAGAAAGCATTCAGTAGCAAATAATAAATAATTATTTATATTAAAATACAAATTTAAATTTTTTTAATGTCTACAGATTTGCATTTGTAACAAAACCATTACTAAAATTTGACATTTAAACAGAGATGCCAACTACTACGGTTTGTCTATAGTTATTACGGTTTTACGGACAACATATAAAGATTACGGATTATACACTTTTCAAAAAATTGCGGATATCGTTCGTTAAAAAAAAAAAAAAAAAAAGAAAGAAAGAAAGAAACCCTATTAACGATCAATGATCAAACGCACGAGGGAAGCCTTCTGATTCCCAATCTTTCTCCATCCATAAAATAAATGTCAATATTCATTTTAAACTTGCTTTATAAGATACTAGGAACTATAAAGAAAAAGAATTGTTCAATATTTCTGGCTCATGAAATTATTTTTTTACCCCACCCCCTCTTTTCTTATCTCCAACTGCTAGCAATCGTCGATTAAAAAAGCTCTGCAGAAGCCTTTTTTTTTTCCAATCTTTCTCAATCAGCAATATGAATTCAATGTTCATTTTAAACTTGCTTTATTAGGTTCTAGAACCTATAAAGAAGTAGCTTTGTTTCATTTCTCACACATCTATTTATTTTTTGACTGCCCCCCCCCCCCCCAACCTCCCCTTCTCATCTGCAGCTAGTGATCAAGGAATATCTATTTACTGTAAATAGATATTACATGTATAAGATAACCAAATATGTTTCAAGTATATCAATAATTATTTTGAGTGATTCTTTCTAGCAGTTTCGCAATTTTGATACTTTATGCAGATGTTAATATAACAACAAAGTTTTGAGTTGTGTAGCATAAAATTCAGTGCTTGAATAATTCATAATTATTTTCATTTATTTTTTAAGAAAAGTTATATTTTTTATGATTTTTAAAAGTAAATAACAAAACAAACTTATTAGTCTAGTGCATAAATCATTTTTGAGTACATAATATTTAAAATATTTTTTTATTCTGATCTTTAAATTTACATCAGTATAGACCGACCGACCAGATAACTGACAAGTACCCAAAACTACTGAAAATTGTCCTACAAGGTTGGCATTTCTGTTTAAAGAGAGTATTCGTTCGCCTCATAAAAATTTTCTAAAAAATAATTGGGGGCTTACTTAAGAAATCTACTTCACATAATTCATATTTCTGTAAGTCTTATTCTATATAAGCCACAGGTTTATTATCTATATGTTGACGATTTTTAATTAATCAATAATTTGATGGTGTGTGCATGAAAATTAATATGCTTGAAAAAAAATTTTTGAATCATAAAAAGCTCTAGTTTAAAAATAAAATTGCGCTAAAAAGTTAGCAAATTTAAATTAAACAGCATTTTATAATAAATAAATGATAAAATACACTACCTTTCCATTAATGACCGGACACTTTCAATTTCAGACATTTTTCAAAATATCTTAAAAAGTACTTAACAAATGATCTTGAAACGTCAGGAGTGTAAAGAACATGTTATGTGTCATACATTTCAGTTTAAGTTTTGTACCAAAAAATAAAGTGTTTAGCATCACCCTGTAAAAAGTAATGCTTGAAATGTAATCTGGTTGTAGTATGCAGACATGTTACTTTTCAGTCTTTTTAAGCTTGAAAATTATTATTCTTGTGATCAATGCAAATCTGCATTAAAACTTTTTGGACATGTGTGTGTGTGTGTGGGGGGGGGGGGGGGTCAGCCTGAGTTTGTTCAACATATGATTAGCAATTTCTATGTGATTGGCTTTCAAGAAATGTCAAATTCAAACTTTGAGAAAATAAAAAAGAAATAGCACTTCAACTGCATTTACCTAATGAACTTGAACTACATTATTTTGCTAATCAATTGCCCCAGCAAACAATGCTTCTATAGAATAAACTTATTTTCAAGTATATGTAATACTTTTGTCTGTTTTTTAAGCACTTACAACTATTTTAATTATAATTAATATGACATTCAATATAAGATTTATTGTTCTGATTTTGTTTATTGTGTGTGCATGTATGCAATCAGATTTAACATTATTTTTATTATTGAAAAATTTATATTGTGTCAGTTGCCTGATACCACATTTGAGAGGGGGTGTCGCGAAATGTTCAGCTTTTTTTCTGTAATTTTCAGGAAACATAACATACAATATTACACACAGCATACTGCAATCAAATTGAAAAAATATTATAAATCTAAGGAAATATGAGAGGAAATATACTAAATAATTTTTAACTGTACATGTGTAAGATTTAGCGAAATTTTATTTGCATAATCCAAATGTATTGAGCTTCTTATATAAAAGCCCCAAACAAGTATCGTATGAATTAAAAAAAATTCTATGCCATTGAATGAACTGAATTTCAGCTGTTCCCAAAAATAAGAAATTGATAAGGGAGTTTTCTCAATATTTATTTACAATCATAGAAAACTGTATTACTATTCATTGAATCAAAATAAAAATGTCAGTAAGACACCTTATAGTTTAGCTTTTTTTCAAAAGAAACTGAATAGCAATTCATACTATGGCATAGAACTTTTTGAGTTTACACGGCACTTGTTTGGGGGTTTTTATATAAGTAGCTCAATACATTTGGCTATTAAATTAATGCAAATGAAATTTCGCTAAATCTTACGCAATGTGCAGTTAAAAATTTAGTAAAAATGCTCATATCTCATCAGATATTTAATATTTTTTCATTTTGATTGCAGTATGCTGTGTCTAATATTGTATTATGTCGAGTTTCCTGAAAATAGCTTTCCTCTGGGTTTTTAATACCTTGCGTGTTATAGCAAAATATGTGAAAATTGTTTTTGCAATTTTTAAAAGAAACCTTTATATCTGCCTGATTACATGCGGTAGAGACATAAAAATTTATGCAGATAATAAGAAAGAGCCCTATAATCATATGCTACAGCCAGATTGGATTTCAAGCAATAATTTTTACAGGGTGATGCCAAACACTTTCATTTTTCTTTAACTTTTTATTGTTCCCCCTTTCACTTTCAGCACAAAACTTTAACTGAAATGTATAAGGTATAACATGTTTTTTACACTCCTGACGTTTTAAGATGATTTGTTTAGTACTTTTTGAGATAGATATTAAATAATACATCAACCATGAAAATTCATGTAGAAAGATTGGGGTGTGAAGGCTGATTTTTTTTTTTTTTTTTTTAAATACCAACTATGTGAAAAATACCAGAGCCGGGAATCTAACCCGCATTGTAGAATCAAAGTGTTCACAAAATGTAGAATCAAAGTTAATAGTAAATTTCATTTTTCGATAACAGATCATTCAAGCTACCTTCTTTATACTGACAACTCATGCAGTTCTTTGTCATCAGCATTACTTTGTTTAAACTCAACTGTTTCTGTTCTTACTTTTCTTTTAATAATTTATGTTGTGAGTTACACATGTCAATTTGTCACTTCTCTTTATAGAAAAACAATTTCTTTTTTAACTGTGAACAGTCCCATATAAATATGCTTATTCTTTAAGTACATGTTGAATAAAACCATGTTTATTTCATACAGATAAGTATAAAACATTTTAAAGCAAAAACGTAAATAATTAGAAGTATTTTTTATTAAATGTCACTCTTTAAAAATAAGTGTCTGTAATGAAATTAAAAAAATCTCATTTAATGGTTTGTCCCTTTTACTTGAGTTATCACTTAATTTTATCTTCACAGGAATTTACAAGATTTCATCTTTTAGAATTGAAGAGAATTTTTTTTTTAAATATCTACATCTAAATAGATTTAATTCATCTGATTATTTTATTAAAAGCAAAATTTCATAAATTTCTAAACGTGCATGTAAATTAATACATATACACATTTAAAAATTACTCACTATTTTAGCTTCAATGAGAAAATTCTCGATTATTCTCTTCCAGGAGAATATTCTCAGAAAGATTATTCTCGAGAACTTTACAACTTTATAATGCCATATGATAAGAAAAATCTGTGTGATTCTCTAAAGTAAAAGAAGTATAGGAACTACACTCCCATGCAAATTAAGCCCTGGTTACTGTTGTCCCTGGCAAACACGGATTACAGCTACTCTACATGATGCAATTTTTTAGTCTACCTCAATATTTTGTATGTTTATTTTAAATGTTTTGTTCTATTTTTTATTGTACAGTTGAAAGCTGTTGTGAAGATTCATCAGGTGCATCTCCTGCAACATATAATTCACCCCCATACAGCAATACATCAATCAACTTCAGTCGATCACCTCATCGATTATCATGTTCATCAGAAAGTTATTCAAGATATAACAATTTCTATGTTCATCTACGTAAGTTCAATCAATGTTTTCCTATAAAATATTTATGCTTTTAAAGTTATTTATTGAAATGTGGAAGAAAGTTTTTAAATTCTATTAATAAATATCCTACATAAGTCTTAACAAAAACATATTTATTTAAAAAAAAAAAAAAAGTTTCTGAAAATTTTAGCAAGATATTGATAATAGAAAAAATTTCTTCAATTGGTATATAAATTAATGTATTCATTATAATTTTAATACAATCAGTTTATTAATATTTTTACTCAAATACAGAGTTACTTTTTTATTTATAATATGTTTTAGTGGTCAACAGGGGCCCAGGTTGGTAAAACAAAAGAAAAATTTTTATCCTCCTGCGCCAAGTTGGCAGAATACTAAAGACCTTTTTACTTGAATTTTGAAAAAAGAAATTAATTTTCTTCCAAAAATAAAAGTTTAGAATTCTGTGTATATAAAAACTTTGTGTATATAAAAAATTAAAGATGTCTATTGCAATCTTGATGGTAGAAACTGTCTGACGATACGACAGATGTAGCAGACTTTTCATTACTTTAATATTACAAATCCAGTATTTTGACAAAATAAAATGCTTTATTGTTTCTTGTTTCTGAGTCCCCCGATTTTGATTTTCAGAAAAAACAATCTGATCACACACCTTGCAGAAGCTTTGCAGTTTTCAATCTTTCTTCATCCACATCATAAATGTCAATGTTCATTTAAAACTAGCTTTATTAGATTCTTGAACCTATAATGAAGTAGAATTATTCAATGTCTCTCTTGCATTACTCATAAATTATGAAATACTTCCATTATTTGTAAGGGAAAGAAGAAACATCTGTTGTGGAATGAAATTATTAAAATTTTTAGGAGACAGATTTCGATTTTGTCTTCCTATTGCTTCATTTTATTTTATTTTTTAATGTCGGGCTGGACCTATACTGTTACCATGCAGGCAGGGCCGAGTTATTTCATGTTTTAAATTATTTTTTGTTATTGTTTCCTTGTAATCCAAAACAGTTTTTGCTTATGTATGTTCTTAACATTTAACATAGAAGATGCTTTTATTTTGTAAATTAATAAAAAAATAAAAACTTGTTTTGGAACTTAAATAAAAATATTTTTATTCTCATTAGATGAAAAAGATCCTGAAAAAAGAATTGCACTTCTGCAAGAAAAGATGGCAGCATTGAGGAAAGAATATATGGAATTGAGATCAAAATTTATAGCATTAGATCACAAAAGAAGAAGAGCTCGAAAAAAAATGAGAGAAGCAGGTAATTTTTTTTTTCTTTTTTCATGAATATATTATATGCAAAATACCGTCTACTTGCTTTAAATGAAACTTTAATTAGTGAAAATATTAAATTATTCAAACTTAAACCAATACCTTTAAACTCCATTTTCCAAACAGTATTTTTTAATAAAATAATTAGCCAATCTTTATTGCAAATTCTCAGTTTTTACATATTTCAAAAGCATATTATATTTGTTGAGTGTGAAAGGTCTACCCATTTTTGGATATGCAAATTTGCAATGGAATTGACGCCACACATGACATTGTAATGACGCAAATCGCCGGCCAATCAAACGTGTGGATGCCTCACATATAAATGCATCGTGTGTCATGTCTCACAAAGTTTATCATCTCAAAAAATATATATATCAGAGGGTGTAACATCGAAAGCGAGAAGTAGCATATAAGACATTGTTTGTTATACGAATTCAATAAAAAGAGTACGGCAGCCGCAGCATGTTGCAATGTTTGTCAAGTTTATGGGGAGGATGCAATAAACGAAAGCAGATATCGTTGATGGTTTCGTAAATTTAGGGAAGGAGACAGAAGCTGCCAAGCTCAGGCTCGGAGTGGACGGCCATCACACGTTGGAGATGACGATATTGGCCAAGCCATAAGGAACAACCCAAACCCAATTGCGCAAGATTTAGTGGAGACCTCCAACGTACACCGGACAATGGTAGAAAGACGAATGGCTAAGTTGGGTTTTGCGAGAAAGTTGGATCGTTGGGTTCCACATAACCTGACAGCTAATCAACGGGATGACTGAATAGCCACCTGTATTTCCTTGCTTTCCAGGTACAAAAATGACCCATTCTTGACACGAATTGTGACAGGAGATAAGAAGTGGGTTATGTACCATAACATTAAGTATCATATGACTGTGTGTCACCCTTCTTATCCGCCTGCATCAACTTCGAAAACTGAACTTCATCCCTAGAAGGTGTTATTGAGTGTGTGGTGGAATGTGAAGGGAATAATTCACTGGGAGGTCCTGCCACTCAACCAAACCATCAATGCTGCCTTCTACTGTCTAGAGTTAGACAGGTTGCATTCAAATTTGGTAGCAAAGTGGCCTGGTCTCATCAATCGCCGTGGTGTTATCCTTCATCACGATAATGCCAGGCCACATCCTCCTTTTATTATTCACCAAAAGCTACTGGGCTTTGGTTGGGAGGTTTTATCCCACCCTCCCTGTTCTCCTGGCTTGGCACCAACTGACTATCACCTATTTTGTGCGTTAAATAATTCCTTCAGTCAGAAAATCTTTGATGATCTTGATTCTGTGAAAACTGCCATCCAAGACTTTTTAGAACTTGCTGTTCAAGCTAATCCAGAATGTTTTTAAATACACGTATAATCATAGTCCTAACAATAAAATTACATGTAAAGACTATGTTAATGTAATTTTACTATTAATGGAATGAATGAGTTACAATACATCAGAACATATGAAATTCCTAATTTTTCTTCTTAAATTATATGATTTTGAAATAATTTGCTGTAATTAATAGTTCTGAAGTCAAAGCTATATTTTTAATCCATTTATCTAATAATGGTAAAATTATCATTAGATTAAAAAGTATATAAAATAGTGCTGCCCTAATTTAGCAAGCACCTGGCACCTTTTTTCAACACATTTTAGTACCTTGTGGCTTTAGATACCTTTCCTTCTGACATGTAGCTTTTACAGTTTTTCTTCAAGAACAAGTTTATATAATCGAAATATGCTCAAATGAAAGTTGTAGTTTATTTTTTGTCATGTACAAAAAAAAAAAATCACTACATGAGTGTTAAAGTATTTAGAAGAAAAGAAATTGTGGTAGATGTTAAAGGGTGAAAGGCAAATAATACCATTTTGAAAACAGGTTGCCTTTTTTTATCTGTTTCCCCCAGCAGATTCTTTGTCTTAAAGTTAATACTATGTAAAAAAAAATTTATGAAAAAAAATGTTGAAGATAGTAATAAGAAATGGGACATGTATATTTAATTTTAATACCATTACCTGGCACTAGATATTTAATGAAACCATTTATATTAAAGAATTATATTTTTTATCATGCTCAAGGCCGTAGCCAGAAAAAAAAATTTGGAGAGGGTTCAAACTTTTGTACATAGTGTTGAGTGTAAATAGCACCTAAATAATAAATTAACGATCTTGATAAAAAAAATTATTATCTTCAATTGTATTTCAGAATATAAACTAATTTGATTATTTCAATACTCATATTGGTTATCCTTTTTTGGTCATTTTTGTTAATTCTATATAATTTTAAATCTAGTGTATATGTTTCATTTTACCTAAATCTGATAATTCTAATGAATTATAGACATCAGAATTCTTTTGAAAGAAATTTTAAACTGGCATAATATTTTTATGAATTATAAGTGGGTGGTTCACAAGAAACCAAGCACCGCGACCAGAGGTCTATTGTACTAACCCACTAAACCTAATCTTTAAAAAGACCTGTGGCCGAAAGAAAACCCAGCAGACACCTAACCGGAATATCCTGAAGCTCCCAAGGCTCAATTATATGCCGCCCCAAGTGCTCAAACCTATAGGCAGAGAACACTTCACATTCACATAAAATATGTGTTGAAGTTTCCTCCTTGTACTTGCAACCCCTACAAAATGGGTCACTAGCAATACCTATGACATAAAGATGTCTTTTTAAGCGACAGTGTCCTGTAAGGAGACCAATCACCTTGCTGATGCCATTTCTATTAAGTTTCATAAGCCGATTTAAAAAAAAAAAAAAGTCTGCGGTTTATTATAAGATTTGTGTTCTGCCCAGTGGCAGAAAGTTTTGAAGCTGTCTGCAACAGGCTTTTAAGATTTCATAATCTGTCTGCAAAATTTGCGTGTAATCAGGGGTGAAAATGGCTTACACTCAAAAAGCCTGAAAGCTGATGTGGACGGGGGGGAGGAGGGGGCTTAACATCAGTGCTGATCTTGTGCAACAATACACGAATACAATTTTACTACAAAACGATATAATATAAACAATTGTATTCATTCAATTCATCTCATTCAATTAAATATTTTATAACAATGTTCCACACAACACAATATAAATAATTATAAATAATACAAGTATTAGTTTTAGTTTTGATACAGAAATTTTTATAAGTGAATAGTTATCCAAAAGTTACAGACAAGTTTTTTTTCTCAGTGCAGACAAAAACTATCTGCAAGCCGTTTTTCTGTGTCCGCGACTATGTCGCCGTGTCGCAGTGTTTCTGCCTTTGGGGTCTTCTGAAATTAGAATATTGATTATTTCTTGTAAAACATTTTAATTCTTTTGAAAAAATTTTAAACTGCCATAATATTTTTCTTGTTTTTCTATTTTTTTTCTTTTGCTCTATGTATATATTTTCTTTTCAGGTGCAGCTAATGCAAACCCTTCTGCACACACAGAAGACGGACAGAGCTGCTCCTAATATCTCTTTTTACTTGCAAAGACATTATTTGTATTGTAAATTTTGTAAAATAATTTTATTGTAGTGTACAAAAGATGGAGATCTGTGAGATTTAAATATGGTGACTGTAAACTGAATCAGAAATTCTTGAGAACTTTTTAGTCATTTTTGTTATTTGTGATATATAGCAGTTCTCACTTTCAGTCTCCATTGTATATTTTTTTAGACTTAAAAAGTATTTTAATCACACAATTACATGATTTAAGTTTTGACTTTGTAAAAATGTTCAGTATTATATAAAACCGGTCAATGGTTGCTTTGGATTTTTAGTTCATCTTGAAGACAGAGAAAAAAAAAAGAATGTTTAATGTACATATATTGTATAAAAGAAGCTGACGAATGTTATATAACCATTGAAAGGTTTTATATCTATTTAGACATTAAAGAATATTGTTAAATACTTTTTTTTTTTCCCCTTTAAATCTGATTTTATTTTGTTATGAATGTAGATATTTTAGATTATTTTATGTAAAAGATTGTTGTGTTGTATTTATTATTATTTTCTTTAAATAAAATTACTTTAATAATTGTTATTAATAAAGTTTATCTTCATTAGCTATGAAAAAGAAAAAATAAATAAAGAGAAAAGCTTCATATTAAAGAAGCAAATGTACATGAGAAAAAAAGTATTAAAACTTTATTTTAAGAAATGTATATGTTAATGTTCTCATTTCTGATAATTTTCTTAACAGTCCGTATAGGATAGTGAGAACTACTATAAATATACTGAAAAAATGTATTTTTATAAATTGAATTATTATGCAAAAGAGCAAGAGAGATGTAATGTATTTTAGAATTTTTTCTCTTATTTCACCTTTTTAAGAAAAAACAAACTTTCATCTCAGATAATTTGTAAAATTCAGCAAAACCTTTATTTATTAATAAAATTCTTATCCCTTCTATATTGTCAATCACTTTTAATTAAATTATGAACACTTCATAATACATATCAGTATTTTAAACTAAAAAAATGTTTTGAAAGTTTTTACGAATACCATTTCATCTGTGGTGTATTTTGATATGTGTAAAGTTTTAGAACTTAAGCTTTCATTTCTTTAAATCAAAAAATATTTGATTTTCAAAAAATAATTTATTACTTTTTTTTGTTTTCTTTCTTTCTTAAATAGCTTTTAATCTCATAAAAATATTAAAAGCTCTAAAAATTCTTAAAATCTTAATCAAACATGATTATAAGAAGTAAAATGTACAGTAAAAAAAAAAAAAAAAAATCTTAAAGTGTCAACATGTATGAAATTCTTTTTAATTATTGCTTAAGCTTTGCAGATTATGTAAGTAGGAAATTACGAAAACCAGTTCATCTGTGGTATATTAGAACTTAAGTGTTAATTTCTTTAAATTAAAAAGAAATATTTGATTTTCATGAAGTAATTTACTTTTTTTTTTCTTCTTAAATAAACATGATTATAAGAAGTAAAACATACATGTGAAAAACATGTAAAATGTCTTAAGTATGAACATGTATGAAAAGCTTTCTGATAATTGTATTAAGATTTACAAATGATGTAAGTAGGGTCTTAGTTTTTGCTTTAAAAGGCAGTGCCTTTATAAAATTGCCTTGAGTATTTATTCTTTTTAATAATGTATTGTATAAAATTCTAATTTTATAAAATGAAATTTTTTTATTATTATTATTTATTTAAAAATTTAGTAGCTAATTTATTTTATAAAAAGTAATAATTTTTGTCGAGTAATTATTAAGTTTTTATAATTACTTTTTGGTACTGGAGCCAATGATATGTGTTGAAACTAGTTCTAAAGCTGTGTGATCATTAGCGTAATAAGTGTAAATTATTATTTAAAATTAATCACTAAAACTAAAAAAATATTATTTTTCAAAATGAATGAATTCTGATTCAGTTTTTTTAAACCATGTATTTCTTATTGTGAATACAAATCCATATTTTATTTCTGTATATATGACATAGTGACAGTCAAATGAAGCTGCAAATGCGGATTGTTTGTAAGTTTCTGCAGTCATATATTAAATCTTTTTTGTTTATATATATATATATAATGCATTTATCATATGCATCTTTTATTTTATTTTATTTTTCCTCTCTATGAATTTTCACCAGTTAAGATAGATTTTTTTTTTTTTCTTTTTTTTCATTCCACTCTTTTTAATTTCATTTTTTGATTCTGAGCCCTTTTTTTTTTTTCCTTTTCTTTTCTGCTTTCAGTTGATTCAGGTGTTGTTTCTTTTTTGAAAAACCTTAAAATGTTTGTATAAGCATCTGTAATAATTTGTTGAAATTTACGTATTCTCTAATATTTAAGGAATTTCATGCCCATAATTCTCTTTTACTTTTGCATTCTGTAGTCATTTATAAATATTGAACATTACTATAAATAAATATATTTTTTAAATGTCTGATTTCTCGAATATGTTTTATTTTGATCATCTATGTCACTGAATAATATGAAATTTTTAAAAAAAATTGATGAATCTAAAATGAAATGTATGAAAGTGTATAAAAACTACAAAAATGAATTGAATTTATCAAATTGTCAACAAAAGTGTGAAGCGGGCTCACCACATCACATCACAAAATATTTTTATCTTTTTTTTTTTTTTTCAATTGAAAAATTTTAGGGCTCTGCTAAACCTAGATTAAAATCTTTTTTCCCATATAAATGACCTTTGAACATGTTTTTACTATTCACTTTGAATTGCGAATTTGAGTGAATTTATATATTTCTTTAAAAAATGATAATATGGGCCCTTTTATTTTCCTCTACCCATACCTAAACTATAATTCAAAAGCTTAATAATTTTGATCAATTCTAAGGCCTGATTATGAACGCAAATTTATATTAAGTAAAACACACAAGCTCTGCCGACTGCTGTTTTTTTATATTATCTAATTGATATAAGAACTGAAAAGTATGGAAAACAAAGGCAAAAGCCAAATAAAAAAAGTGTGAAGGCCACTACGGCTTAAGACAGGTGGAGTGAATTAAGCCAATTTGTCGGGCGGCCAACTTTCCCCAAATCCTCTATGAGATTGATCAGTGTTGCCAATTTAGCGGAATTTCCACTAAATTTAGTGGATTTTTGAGACGATCAATGGGAAAAAAATAAAGGTTTAGCGGATTGGATTTTATATTGCACTGGTTGCTACACTATGGGCAACTGAAATTTTAGCGGATTTTCATGTGTACTTTTAGCGAGGAAAAAAAGTTTGTGTCGGCAATACTGGATCATATGATTACAAAGAAAAAGTTAAAATGGAGATTTTTATGTTATTAAGTAAATAAATGCAAAAGTCTGAATTTTTAAACAAACAAAAAGACAAATATCATATTCTAAACATCTGAAGTATTTGCAAAGTAAACTAAAATTTAAGAATAATACACCTGAATTGATTGATTCTTGGTTTTTATTTATTATGTTTTAAATGTTTCAAGAAACAGCAAACCCATTTGGGCAGCTTTAACTATATATCACCAAAAACCTTTTTTAATAGTAGTTCATGTGTTTGCTTGCATAATACATCTTTCCTCCTTCAATAAATGAATCATGTACATCTTTTGACAAAACAGAGATGAATTATTTTATATACTTTTATATATATCAATATTGTTATCCCCATATTTGTGGTATGGAATTTTTCTGTCCAGTGATCTTTATTTATTAACAGTTTGAAAATACTATGATTATATATATGTAGATAAGATCATCTTTAAGACTGCCAGTCTTACAGAGTAAATATATGCCCATTGCACATTTGAAAAGATGTCTATATGACATATTTTTGTGGGCTGTATATAGTTTTTTTTTATAGACATATGAGGAATAAAGAGTAATTTAAAAGGTTGCATGATTTAATATATTTTGGATAAATAGTTAAATTGCAGTTACAGTTAAAGAATTATGTAATATATGAACTGTGTTTCATAATATAACTTTGCCACATGACATTTTTGATGGATATATGTTATGTAACTATTATAGGGAACAAAATATGTGACTTCTTATTCATACATCATTTGATGCTTTTGCTTTATTTTATTTATATGGAAGGGAAAGGAATCGTGTAAATGTTACCTGCTGGGAAATAAATCATTATATCTGTTTTACTTTCACTAATTTAATAATGCCTTGTTTACTCATTCATTATGATTCAATTCCATTTTAATTGTAATTTTCAAAATACTGAGCTCTTATGAATTAATAATAATAATGCACCTTATCAGTTCAGAATTAGATTCTCAATTTCTAAATTCTTCTTTTTAAAAAATATCGAAAAAATTATAATTTATTTCATTTCATATTTAATGCTTTGTACTGAATCGTTTAGTTTTGAGAAACTGGGCTATAGTGATATACTTTTTATTCATTAAAATATTAATGAAAAGGTATAAAATTTGTTATAAAATTAAAAACATTAGCTATTAAAAATGTGAAACTGATTTTTATATTCGATCAAAATTTCTTATACATTGAGGGTTTTGTCTTATTAATTTATATATAGTTCTTTTTTTCATGTGTATGTTTATGTTTACCATTGATCATATTGCTTCAGAAAAAATATCATTTGAAGGAACCTTTTAATGAAAGAGTTATTCAGATTTTTAATTTTACTAAACCCAACATAAAATTAGCTTACTTTAAATCACACACCACTACTGTATTTAGTTAATTTTCTTTTCTTGGAATTTACTCAAAATATTTAGAAATGGTTGTAAAATCCAATTTCATTTTATATAATTGCTAAATGGGAAATGATAAAATTTTCAAAATAAAAAATGCTTAGAAACTGGGGTGGGGTGGGGGAACCCTAAATAGAATATGCTACATTCAGAACATTAAGAAAATTGAAATTCCTATCAAGTAATTAAAAAATCTTGTGCCTTCCTCTTCCTTTTTTTTTTTTTTTTTTTTTTTTTTTTTTTTGGGGGGGGGGGGGGGGGTGAGAAATAATGACTCAGAAATTTCATGCAAATGCATTTTATTCAGCAAAACAATTTCATTCACATTCAGTTACATATTCCCAGTAAGATACAAGCTTATGCTGTTGTTGTTGTCGTCGTGTGCCACTTGGAGATTCCGAACCCCGGTAGTAGAACTACTGGATTTTTAAGGCAAGAGGGGTTGCGTCTTCCGTTATTTAGGAGCGCCTCATAGGGAGGAAGTACGACTTTAGCTACCGAAGCTGGTGAAAGATGGCAGCACCAGCCAGACAACAGGAACTCGAATTTTGATCCGGATCAGAGCGAGTTAAACCCATGTTCCGGTACCCCCAGAGGTATAATTTTTGATGGGAACTTGGAGGACTTTGCAACCACGACGGAATTTAACGTGCACCAGTTGATACAAGCTTATAAACCCCACATTTGTAAAAGTTCTTATCCTTAGGATAAAAATAGTCCTATGGCCTTAATAACATCTTAGTTTCAGAACTGTTTCTCACACAAATGATTATTTGTATAGTCAGATAAAGCAATGTTTGAGGAATAAGAAGGATGAGGTAAAATCCTTCAAATCGAGTATGTTAATCACCTTTAGTAGCTTTCGTTGTATGAGATCTGGTGTTATGTTGAAGATATCACTCCTTTCTTGTTAACTAGTGCTTGCTGCTTCTGAGGCAGTGCAGTTTCAACCCTTTCCGATTAAAATGAGTACATCTCAGCTGCAATAGTTTGGCTACATTCTAGCAGTTCAAAGTGCACATTACCTGTGCTGATCCAGCAAACACAGACCGGTACATTCTGTGGATGAATGTTTTGTTTGATGCCAAATGCATTAGAAACTAGACTTCCAGTAATCTTTTCTTTTGCAGTTTTTGTATAAGACAAATTTCTCGCCATATGTCAATATTTGGTCTAAGAATGGAGCTTTTTTGTGGCCTGACAGCAATGAAAAGCAAATTGAGAATTGCTGCTAACAGCTTTATTGAGTTTCCAAGTCTCCCCATTATTATGCAGATGCAATCAAATGGTTTCCTTCAACATTCTAAACCCTTGCGCAGGTTTTCTAAACATTATGTACTATGCTTGATGTAATCTTTAATCAAGGTTTAGTCAATAGTAGATGGACATTCAACTTGAGGCTTCTCATGCAAGCTTATCTCTTAATACAAATCAACTAAACCCCTTTCACACTATGCACTCATGCCTCTCTAAACTCAGAATGTATCTTTTGAGCAGCTTCTGCAGCATTGCTGCCTAATTTGAACTCATAAAGTAAACACGGCTGTAAGACATCATTTGGCACTGACATATTTATATAAGGATAGTAGTTCATACGGAACAGCTTTCAACACGATATGCCTTACAACTTTGCACTGACTGACTATTCATGGGAATGTCAATACGGCCGTTGCTATTCAGACCATCGGTGTGATTAGTGTGGAGGCTATTCAGACCGCTTCCTTGTTGCACTGGTCATAATAATGATTTTGCTTGTTTCAACTGCAAATTCTAACTTTTTGAAAGTGTATAATGCGATTGATCTAAAATCCATGTTTATTTCAACATTGCTGTTAGAAAACATTACAAAATAAGTACAAAAGTCATTTTCAGAAAAATCATATAGAAAATTGGGTTTGGTTTGCATCGAATTATATTGGAACGGTTTAATTGTTTAAAAAAAAAGGAAAGAAGGAAAAGAAATATAAAAATAGTGTGAAGATTTTTTCAAAGATTGAAAATACTCATTTACTAAGATCTGTTTTTATGTTGCATTTTTAATTTTTATTATTCAATTTTCGAAATCTTTATTATTTTCAGTTTTGCTTTATAAAAATTATTTCGAGTTATTGCCCTTTTATGAAGAATTTTAGCATCATATTGAGTACAAAATTTCTGTGAAAATGATTAATCTCTACCCCACTCCCACACTAAAAAAAAAAGTAAAAAAGATAATTTTTCATGCACGGGGACGAGATATATTATATTATTTATAAATTTTACTCTTTCATCAGTGCTAACTTATTCTTGAAAAAGATGGTCCGAATAGCCTGTGCACTAATCACACCGACGGTCTGATTGGCCACTTTGATGTCAATACCTCACATCATCCAGATAGGATTGCCAAAACCTGCTTCTTAAATTTTATTTTTCTTCCAAGCAGTACAAACTTTTTTGGATACCTGATATATTAAATGTCATGTTACAAAGAATGTTATTTTATGAAATGAATTTTTTATTTCCTTAAACTGTAACTGTAAATTAGGATTTTCTTACAAAGCGATATTTCCTTATGCAATCTTTTATAAATTATTCTGTATATTCACTAATATTAACTGTACATTTGTATTTCAGAAAATTATATTGTACAGGATGATTATTGTTTTTTAGATTTTAAAGTTTGTTTAAATTTTATAAATTATTTTGTGGGAAAAAAATAATAATAATAATTAATAAATGGTGAAATTTCAGACTTTGTCTATTCACCTCATGTGCTCTATATAAATAGAATATCTTTTAAAATAACAGTTTTTATATGTTGAAGGTTTTTAATTTTTTGGAAAACAATTAACCATTATAAGCCATGCTGTTAGATTAGAGTACTTGTTGTGATAGAAAGTGAAATAATTAAGCCAGCAAGGATATTATAATTATTCGATAAAATTTATTTGTATTACCTCATTTTATAGTTAAATAAAAAAAAAAAAAAAATGTATAAGTTATACTTTTGGTTCTTTTGTGACATTTAAATTGAACAAAGCTGTTAATTTCAACTTTGATAAATTAAGAGTTTTTTTTTTTTTTTTTTGAGAATTATTTGTTCTTAAAATGGCATAGTTTTTAAATAAATAGTATTGCTAAATATCAGAGAGAATTAATAATAATAACCGGTGTTCATAAAAAGTGTATTGAATAAAATATCTCATCCAAGTTAATTGCAAAAACTTATACATACAGTAAACTGCTCTGAATGTGAAGTACAAAAAAGCAATAACCAAATTATGTTAATGCTTAGGAACTTAAATATATTGAGCAGATTTAATTTTTTAAATGTGATGTCATCTAAAATTTTCTTTTTTCTTTTTTTTTTATGTAACTTCAGTATTTCATTCATTTAAAAATTAATGCAAATAAAATTCTAGATTTACTTTTAGCATTACATTACAGAACAAATGATAAGTTAACTTGGCATGTCTTAGATAAAATTATATAAATATTATATAAATCTTAGATAAAAATCCCAATCATCAAATCACCAAATAGGATACTTATTTGGAGATGTTGCAGACATGAACACATTTTTATTAATTTTTTATAGCACTTCAAAGAATTTTATATTAATTGACTTCAACATGAGCACCATTAGTTGCTTGGAGAATATCAAATCTGTTCTCAATTTCCCTCGAAGTGGACATTGATTTTTCATGTATAACATCATTTTGTCTACAGAGGTGAAACTTTTCAGGGCCTACGCCTAAATTCAGGTTTTTTGAAATTTTTGCTGTTTCTGATTTTCATTTAAATTATTTTGTTTTTACAGAAATTTCTTATTTTGTTTGAATGTTTAATTTGCCTTATAATGTATTAAGAACTCTCCAAATATCATTTAATACAGGTAGCCATATGATATTTCATTATTAAATCTTCTCTATTTGAATGCAAATATCAGTTTTCATGGTTTTTGCATGCTAGGTAGTTTCACCCCTGTGTCTATAAATAAAGCAAGTTCCATGTTATTCCAAAATTTCTTATATTGATTACATCAGTATACATTATTTACTTTTACATTGTAAAATAATGTTTCAATTTAAGTTTCTTAACCATTGAATAAATAATGGACACACTCCATATGTGGAAGGATAAAAAAAAAACAATGATTTTTGATTAAAAAAAATTCTATTCAAAAACATAGCTCAGAAATAATTCTGAAATTAACTTTCCCGGTGAAACGCTCTATAATACAAAAGTCTCTAAGACAGACATTATTTAATAAGCATAATTTCTTATTGAATAATACAGTAAAGTTCATAAAATTAAACCTAGTAAATTCTGATTTTGATCCTCCATAGAGGGGATGGCTCCCCATCTTCTGTAACCCACAGAAGTATTAATTTTACTCATATTTATATTGAGAAAAAGGAAAGATAGTTTTTGGAAACAAAATGTATGTTAATGTTGTATCTTATTAATTTGTGCATGGAGTTCTTAAATTTTTAATAAAACTATCAATGGGTGTAGGAAATACTTTTTCTATTTATTTTTTATACGTATCCTGCTGGTTTGATTGTTTAACTTTACTACTTTCTTAAAATAAGGTATTTAACTATAGTTTGTTTTTTTTTTTTCAAATATTCTCTCACTGTTATAAATCTTGTTGCATTTTATGAGTTTGTGTTGAGTAAGAATCTATGGCAGATAATTTTGATGATTTTACACTAATTATAACTAACATAAACAATGAATGCCTGTCAAATTTTAGATTTTATTTTCATTTCTAATTCTATGTCTTCTTTTTTTTTTTTTTTTTTTCAAATTTTCTATTCCACAATTATTGTTTTTGTATATATTCTTCAATCATTTTTATTGCTTTCTTCTATTATTAATCATTTTATTTTTATACTCATCTTATCATTTTTTTCCTCTCATTATTTTGAAATACTTAATATCATTATTCAGCATTACACTGGGGTTGTGAATATTTCATATTATAAAAACATTTTAATGCTTGTGTTTTTGTTGGTACCCCTGCAGTTAAAAAATAATAAAAATTACAATAAAAAATTTTCCTTTTTATAATGGAGAAAACTGTTGTCCATTTAAGAATATCATATTCACTACCAATATTCAAATAATTCTTTGTCATTAGTTTAACTTAAAAATTTCTGATTTTGTTTTATATAATCCAGTTTTAACCCTTTCCGACCTAACCTACACAATTGTGTATGTTAGATATCTGCATATCCACATACATTTTTGCATCTACAGCAGTCGTATGTAATAAAAACAGGAAATGAACGATCATACTAATTCCCGGAAAGTGTAAAGTACCATTTTCAATCAACAAATGGTGGTTTTACTCCATATTTTTCTTTCAGCAGGCAAAAACAGAATACTGTAATGTTTTAACCCCTTAACGCGCGCTGTCCTCGCTGCGAGGATGCAAAATTTAAGATACAGCTGCAAAAATTCATCCCAGAAATTTTTTAGCAAAAATTTACGTTTATAACATATCAGAAAAGACCGGTTTTTTAATCTTAAAATTTCTTTTAGTTTAATTTAGTTCATGAATTCCGGTGGCAGTATAATTTAAATGATCCGAATTGTCTTGTGCCGCAAAGGGTTAAGGTAAAAATGGTCAGAAAGGGTTAAAAGTGTACACAATATAAGATAATCACAAATATATATTTATCTTTTGAATTTGCTGTCTCAAGTCTGGTATTTTGTTTTAATATTCCCCTCCCGCATAAAAAATTTCAACTTTATCATTTTGCCAATCTCATTCGATTTATTGATATTTTAAAGATACTAATGATTTAATTTTAGTAAAAAGTGTAAGTTCGAGCATGCTGCTTGTATAACCAGAGTTGAAGAATATTATTACTATACTTTCATATATTTTGAAAAATGAGTGTTTACTCTTATGCTTTTAAAGGTAAAATTGTTATAATTTCATTTGTAAGTAAAGATTTACTTGCAAATACTAATTCTAAAAATCAGCTACATTTTGTTTGATTTTATCGATTTTCATAATTTTATATGATGGAAAAAAAGAAACTTAATGTCTTAATTGAGCTGTTGTAATTTTTTTTTTTTTTAACCTAAAGCAATAATAATTTTATGCATGCCAAAATAATATTAAAAAAAAAAAAAAATGAACTTTAAGAATAATTTATTTTTATTCATAATATCTACATTATAAGTAGCTGATGTTTGTTATTTCACAAAAAGTGACTATCAATACTGCTTTGGTGCCTTACTTATACCTTTTATGGCAAAATGTTTCTCTCCCATGTCTTTCTTTTGTGTCACAGATCTATTTTAAGCTTTTAGCCCCTTAAAACACTTTTTTTTTTTTTTGGGGGGGGGGGGGGGGGGAACAGAAAATGAATATATAGATATAGTGTAAGTTATTTTTTGGAATTTTCAGTTGTGGGACGTGACTAGGGAGCAGGGGATGGGGTAAAAGTTTTTTTTTTTTTTTTTTAAATATTATACAAAGTGTAAACGATTTGATTACATGTTCATTTTGAATTTCAAAATATTAAAATAAAATTGTCATACAAGCATAAGAATGGCTAAAAATTCAGTTTGGTATGATATACCATGAAGCATGGTACAGCACAAAGTCCAGCATTACAGTTCCTACAATAGTGTCTTGTTTCTTTCCTTATCTTTTTACCCCTCTCATCTCTTTTACTGCAAAAAATGGCGCAATTTCTACAAGAGGTCGCTTCCCTTTCTGTCAGTGCACTGTAAAAAAATAGCTATTACCAGCTGCAATCTGTGATTTATTTTATCCAATCACAGAGAATTTCTTGCAAGAAATTCTCTGTGATTGGATAAAATAAATCACAGATTGCAGCTGGTAATAGGTTTTTTTTTTTTTTACAGTGTGGTACAAATTTTAGGAAAGTGCCTTTTGGTTAGTCTCAAAGGCCCAGGTTGGTAACCATGCTGACCTGTTCTTTTGGGTAACTTTTGAATGGTACTTTTCAATTAATTTTTCCACGAGCATTTTTAAGTTAATAAACAAGTTTAATTATAATCTAGCCTATCTTTTTTTACTATAACGGATCTCAGAAGGACATTAGAAATAAAATAACACAAGATACAAGATCGCCCATGTGAGACATGAGCATGTGCATATTTTCTGGTAACTTTTGCTCATGGCAGACACGGGTAAATGTGTTAAGGGGTTAAAGAAGAAAGACCATATTACTTCTAGATGGCTGACTTGTATTAATGATCTTCAATCTAGGAAACATAATTATTTAAAATTCTGCAGGGTTGCCAATTCCATTGTCTTACATAATTAAAATTTTTATTATCAATAGCTGCTTAATCTCTGTTGTTTGGTTATTTTACTATGTTGTTTGCTTTTACATTTGTAAAAGCATATGCAATATTATGTAGTGCCAAGCATCAAATTATTCTAAATAGCCCCAATTGTTCAATTGTGTATACTTGCCTTCATAAATCTGTACATTCAAGGACTAATTACTAAATGCATAAATGAGTGTAATGTGATATTCCTGTGGATTTATTGTAAGAATTTTTCATATATTTGAATTTTATTGTAGAAATGGTGTGTATTAAGAAAACTGGAGTAATAGAAATATATATATATAGAATCATATTATTTACTTGTTATTAAAGATGTTATTTTGAAAGTTCTAGTCGTATACATCTGTTTTGATTATTATGGAAATTTTCACAATCTCAGAATTTTTATGTAGTTCAATGAATTTTAGAAGTTTTTAAAACTCATGTAATTTATTTTTTACTTGATAAATAATATACATGAAACTATGCATTTGTTATATGAATTTTTAATACGGCTATATTCAAAGCAATATGCATCTGGAAAAAATATGTCCATTCATACTTTTAGAAATATGTTAGTGTTATATAACCTATTAAAACACTTTGTATCTATATGTCCAAAGCTTTGTGTAGTAGTTCATATTATGGTTGTTTAATGATTTCATCCTTATATTATTATAGCCTGTGAAATTTGTACTTACTTCAGTGTATCATTCAGCTAATTCATTTGCGCTTGTGCAATTGTTAGAAATAAATATAAATATATATATTGTGCTATAATGCTTGGAATTATTTATTTTTAATGCTCAGAATCACAAGTTTTGACTCTTCACTTCTACATTAATGAAGTAACAGGTAAATACTGAGTAACATCACTATTAAACTTTCAATATGTTAACCCTTTAAAGTTCTCTTCATAATTTCTTTTGCAAATTGATAAACTAATTTCAAAAAGGGCTATAAGACGTGTAAGTGGTCATAAATATATAAAAGAAAAAAAATGGTATTTTATTCATTTTCGGGAAATTTTTGGTTTTGAATATCCTATTTATTAATCTCAAATTCAAATAATAATTTAATTTAATCAATAAATAGGTTTTTAAATGAACACTATAAATAATAAAGAAAGAAAAAATAGCAACAGTTGTTTCCCTGTCAAAATAATACCATTGCTCTTCATCGGGTAAAAAAAAAAAAATAGGCATGAGTATATCATTAAAGCAGCGACTGAGCACTCACACCTACTATAAACCTTAAACTACCTTTTGCATTTGGCTTCCTCTTAACCCATTAGTAGTCGCTAGTTGGTCGATTTGCCGCCCATACTTCAGTTTTTCCAGATTTTTTTATTCAATAGCCACCAAAAATTTTTAGAAGTGGCATTTGATATACATAAAATGCGAATAAAATTGATTTAATGTCGATCTCATCACTTCTTAAAATTATTGGTGACACTTAAATAAAAAGTTTGCAATCTGTAATAGGTGGCGCTGTCGATAGCGACTACTAACGGGTTAAATATCGTTTGTTGAATTTCTAGCTAGTGCTGCTATCTAGTGTTCTAAAAAGTTTAAAAATCAAATAAAACAAAGAAAAATTATTGGAAAATTATTGCATAAAACATAATAGATGTTTGGTTTTAGTGCAAAACCAATGAACATTAAAAGGTTATAAAATTAGATCGGAAATGAGTTTTGTTCAATTCACTTTCAAAACATTTGATCATTTATTATTATTACAAACAAACTCGCGCGAAATTTTTGCAATTTGTTTCTTTTTTTATTTACCTTTAAAATTTGAAACTTATAAGTCTTATAACAATTTCACCACTCAATTTAAATTTTAATTCCTGAAGAGCCAAATTATTATTAGTTTTTGTAGGATGAAATGCTAATGATAGTTAATTAAGGCTGTACATCAGTCAGATTCCTTCTTTCTTTCTTCTCGTTATCTAGTGGGATTTTCATTGCTTCGTTTTATAAGAAGGTCTCATTCAAAAATGTTTTTTGAATTCTATTTTTTTTTTTTTTTTTTTTAAATATTCATCTTTGATTATGTTGCCTTTTAGCTTAGTGAGCAGTTTTTTGAAAAAATAAATTTAAATATTGTGTTTAGAACTTTTTTTTTTTTTTTTTTCAAAAAAAAAAAAAAAAAAAAAAAAAGATGCTCACTAAAGTAAAAGGTGACATATTCAAAAACAGAATTCGAAAAACATCATTTTTGAATGAGATATCCTTATAAAAACAAAGCATAAAAAATCTCATAAGATAATATGGGAAGGGAGAAAGTGAGCTATCTGACTGAAAGACAACCTGAAACCAAAATCATTCAAAGAAAAGTTTCAAAATAAACTCCATGTTTGGTGACCCAGTTTTCGTACTTTCTCAGGCAGGACAGCTTTAGTGTAGGACCCCCTATGGTGATTTAAATTCTTGCCAACTTGTTGATGAATTTATTCATTCCTTTTAATTTATTCATTTTGGCTTAATTTTTTGTGAGAAAGAAACTTACTACTTATTTTGATTGTACTTTTTATTATAGCATTTTTAAAGTATTGCTAGGTTTAAAATGGAGCTTGCAAGGATTGTAAAGATGCAACTTTTAAAAATAGATTTTTCTATAAAATAATCTCTTTAGACAATCTTTTTTTTTTTTTTTTTTTTTTTTTAAATTAAATCACTGAATTGAGTCCACATGCTTGACATGTTGAGCACCATGTGAATTCTTAAGGAAATCCCCATCAGGTCACATGCTCTGCTTAGAAGCGTGTTATGTTTATCGTGTTTCAATAAAATCCACTAAAATGCCTTTATGATATAATCCTGCAATAAATAAATTTTAAGTAATTACTTAAAACAATCTTTTTTTTTTTTTTTTTTTTTTTAGTTTTATATCATATTTTACACTGTCAGCCATCAGTGGACGTGGCTTTATTTTATATTTTACATTGTCAGCCACTGGTGGCTGACATGGCAATCAATGTGTTAATTATTGCTTATGTATTATTTTTTATCCTCGTGTATTTTATTAAGTCATTATTGTATCATTTCTACAAAAAGTTACTCTGGATTTAAATTTGCTACTTTTAAAAGAACAGATATCACATTGTGTTCTAATTTGCATTTCAGTATCCCAAAAAGGTTTGCAGATGAAACAATGTTCTGTTGTAAGGATTTTTAAGTTTGGAAAAAGTCATTATAGAATGCAGCAACTTCTTGTGCATATTTACAAGCTGCATGTTAGTTAATTTGACATTAATTATCAACAAGTTACAAAAAACATTTTAAGGTTATTTTCTGCTTTTTAGACTTCCTGCAGTTGAATTCAAAAATACACATATTTAGATATTGTAGCAAATATGTATTGCAGCAGATTAAAAAAAAAAATAATGTTTTATTAACAATTTCTATTATACTTGACAAAATACAGTAAAAATTCCTAAGCATCCTCATAAGATAAGGAGTTCCTCAGTACAAGGTACTCATTGGGACTTAAATGGCCTTCAAAGTGGCCTTATAACAAAATGATGCACATTTTAGCTTCTTTTCTCCTATAGCTGATTAATTGCTCTTTGCAAATATCTTTTGATGTAATTCCAGTTAAAACTAAACATCTAAGCATATCTATAAAAAGTTAGAAATATTTTCACAGACCATATACATATTTAAAGCTCAATATGTGTTGGTGAGAATTATTTATTGTTTGAGGGGAGGGGTGATTTGTATTGAATCCCATTGAATATTTTCTATTTTGTGTTTCTGAAATTCTGGATAATCTTGTATAAAAATTCTTTGCCAGAAATGTAGGAAAAAGAATAAAATTATATTTGTCTTGCCATTTAGCTGTATAACAGGGAGGAGAATAAGGAAAGAGTGGCACAGAATTAAATTTTTCAACTGCTTAGGATTTTTTTTTTTTTTTCTCTTTTCCTGCACAAATTAATATGGGTTGAAAAAACATTGATGGATACATGTAAATAAATTTTGAAAACAATATGGTGCTCTACACAGCTACATTTTGTGAATTAATTCCAATTATAATTTAAAAAGCGCAATTAATATGACTATCACTACTAAATAAAAAATCAATTGGCTTATGATTGAATCATCCAATGTGAAAATACTTCTGCATATATATGCAAGGAGTCTAAGCAAGTCCATTGTTGTTAAAGACTATATGTAATTATTAAACTAATTACATAGTAAATTATTAAAGTAGTAGATATTACTTTATCAATACGAAGTCACAAACTTTTTCCCAATTAACAAAATCCATATTACATGAAAGCCTAATTATTGAGAATGTCTAATAGTTAAAAAGAATAAAATAGGGGTGGGAATCGATTAAGAGTTTTAACTGGGTTAATCGTAGTTCATTAATCGATTAATCGGTTTTAATTTTTTTATATATAATTTTATTTCAATGATGAATAAAACTCTCATTGTGTACAATCGGTAACAAAAGTATCTGAATACTAGCAAAAATTCCTATATAAAAAAAAGCAGAGTTAATACTGTTTTGTTAAATAAATCCTTGTCGAATCATGTTCTTAGTCAGTCTACAAGCATGATTCGACAAGGATTTATTTAACAAGTTAGTTCTTTATCACTTCGGACTAGAACACAGAATGTTATTTTCTGTTTCTACTTCGATAGTTACTATCAGCATTTCTGAACAGACAAAAAACGCTTGAAGATATTGTGAAACTCTGTTGACATTTTCCCCACCAGAGGGATAGTGGAAATCACAATCCCTTCTTTTCTTTTCTGTTTTATCTTTAGCATTTCCATTTTTTGAAAGCTTCTTGTTTCTGAGAATACTATTGCCCTAGACAACACTTTCTGTAGAAGGCTACAGACAGGTGGTATTGCTCCAGCATGCACATGAAGCGGCATTTTGTTTAATAACTGTTCTCCCCCTTTTCTCTATCAACAAAAGTGCAACATCTTCTTTTGTGAGGTTTTATTTTTGTTTATTTATTTATTTTTTTGCTTTTTCATTATTTGATGATGTTTCTTAGAATGTTTGTTAGGAAAATACGTGAAAAAATATTTTGTAGGCAGAACAGCATTTTTACTTTAATTCGTAGTGGGAAAATTTTAATCGGATTTTGAAAATTTTTAATCGAATTAATCGATCCGATTAACTCGATTAAAAAAATTGAACGGGACTAAGCATTGATCGATTAACCGAACCGATTAATCGGCACAGCCCTAGAATAAAACAAAATTATTAAAATACTTTTTTTTTTTTTTTTTTTACATTTAGACATTCTCAATAACTAAACTTCAGCCTAACACATTACTTCCCCCTTTTTTTTAAAAAAAAGGACATTGTTGAAATAATAATAATAAAATTAAGTTTTTAAATATTTTTTTATTTATTTACTTTAACTTTTAATTGTTATACATTCTCAATAATTTCACTTCACCATAAAACTATTTATAAAATAATTGAATTAATAATGTATAAATGTGAGAAAGGAAAGTAAACTCATTTCTGTATAGGTTTTTGTAAATTAAACTAACCAAAACAGACAGACACAGAACCATTACTAAGAATTGGTATGTTATTAGATAAATTGACTTAAGCAAAAATTTTCTCCACTTTGAATTTGGCTAATAGATACTGACATACACATTTTTCCTTATGAAAGAGACAGAATAATTGGCTTTTGCCACTACTTTTGGCTTGTATGAATGTCTTGTATTACCTTTTGGCTTAAAAAATGCCCCAGATATTTTTGGAAAATAAAGACCATATGGTTCATTTAGAAACAATATTTCAAATCTGTGCTAAAGGAAATTGAAATTATCTACATGTAATTTTGTAAAATTTAAAATAAATTTCCTTGGACATGTGGTTTCCAATGGCACAATTATCTTTGCACCATGTTATCTATATACAAGTATAGGAATTTTAAGTTGGGGTGAAAACTTGTCCATTTTAGAGAAAAACCTTGAAAATTAGAAAAATTACTCAGTTTTTGAATCCTCTTAAAATGTCATATTTTGTACTCATATGCTTAAAAACATTTTAAGTAAAATGCCCTGTGGAAAAAAAAAAAAAAAAAAAAAAAAAAAGACTAAAACTTTAGATGAAATAGCGGTAGTCAACTGAATAGAAAATATTTTGTATACTTATGTAAATAAAATTTCTATGATCAATTTTCCTTTTACATTGATAATTTATGTGCAAACATTTTTATTTAATTAAGTTACTACAATTGGATTTTTTTTTTTTTCATAACAGTGAAAGCAATTACATTGGTTATTCATTAAATTGCAATCAAATCCAGAGTGTGTGTAAAAGTATTTGAAGTGTTGCTAAATAAACTTGTGGATTCTTGGGGTTCCACTGGTGATTGACCTTCATGGCTGCACAGCGATACTTTACAATATTTTGTGTGAGCTCCCTGCTCAGGGTGCTTATTACGGCCAAAACTCTTCAATTATTACATAATTGTATAATAGGGGATATTTGTCTTACCAGTTGTGTTTCATCAATTCTCCTTAAAGACAGTCCCATTATATATATACATATTTTATTTACTTATTCATTTTTTAGGGTTGGGGTGGGAAAGGAAGCATATTTAACAACTCAAGTCAAAACTTACTTTAAAATTTCGATGGTGTACAGTTCAGAGATACTGTTTATATATTCAGGGATGGTAATGTTCTTATTTATTTCCAAATTTAAGAAATCTTTATTATTAAATTTTTAGTCAAATTTCTTGTTATGAAAATTCTATAACATATATTTTTCTGTAGAATTCTTTGTTCATATGATATTAAACTTATTTACATGCACAATTGCTGCATGTAAAACGTGAAACACAATCATTTTTTGAATTAAATAGATTAAGATATTGAATAAAATTAAGATAATATTTTTTCAAATTATATAAACATTACATAATTAAATATATTTAAAACACTTTAAACACACGTAAATATAAATTTATTTAAAAGATGTTAAATTTTTTATCCAAAGCTTTTCGCTTTAATAATAAAGCATCATCAGGGATTTATGATTCGTTTCCATTGCGCAGTTTTAAATATGTTTTCTTTTTACAGTCAACAGTTAAGTTAGAAAGACAGAAAGGGAGACTAATAGTCTCCCTTTCTGTAAAGAATTCTATAGCTTTAAACATTGTATACAACGTAAATTTAATTTCTTTATTCCATTCAGTTCTCCTATAACTATTAAACAATTAACCCTTCATGACCGCGACTTAAATGGACCCACTGGAGGAGTCTATCAAATTCCCATAGAAAGCAATAAAGAACTTTTCTATTATATTGGACAGACCAAGAGGACTTTAAATAAAAGAATACAAGAACATATAAGAAATATAAAAGAAGCAAATAGTTCTACTCTAATCGACTTCATCTATGCCAACACAAACGCCAACCCCATATGGGATAAAGCCAAAATTATTACAGCACCATCTAATATCCATTTCCGAAGCTATTCATATAATTAAATGCAATAAATTCCAAAGATGCTGCAATTTTACCAATAATTTGGCACAATATTATAAAATAGTTAATAGTTTATTTCTGCTTATTCATGATGTTTTTTCTCCTACAATAACCTCGTATGATATGCAATAGTTCCAGCTTCTCTCACTTTTCTTAACTCCTTGGTCCAACCTCTACCGGAATTCATATTGTTTTTTACTGATATTTAAAATATATCACGTTATATATAAAAGACTTAACTGTTGACTGTAAAAAGAAAACATATTTAAAACTGCGCAATGGAAACGAATCATAAATCCCTGATGATGCTTTACTATTAAAGCGAAAAGCTTTGGATAAAAAAAAAATTTAACATCTTTTAAATAAATTTATATTTACGTGTGTTTAAAGTGTTTTAAATATATTTAATACAAATGACACGTGTTCAATTTAACTCTTTATTTTTTAGAGATTATTTATTACATAATTAATCAGCATAAATCATCATAATTCCAGTTCTCATCAGAGGAAAAAATTGGGTGAGAATTTCTCACCCTTCCTCAAAAACAAAGCGAGTTAAAAAATATGTGAGGTTTTTGAAAATTAAGTGAGACCCCAAATAAACTTTGAATAATAATGGGTCTTTTACATGGACACATAGAATTCATATCTGGAAAAACTGTGACTTTTTTTCACAATTTACAAATTTTGTGTAGTTTGTAAGTGGGTGCAGAGCAGAGATAGCTAGGGCGTAATTACTGCTCAGTTCTAGGATTCCAAATGATGTGTTTGTAAAGTGTTTGTGTTTGCATTTTTTAGAGTATCGGAAGGTTTTTTTTAACAGTTGAATGGGTGAGAAAGGGGGGAGAGGGTGACCAAGAAGTTACATATATACTTGATCAGATTAGTGCACAGTTTGTCACTTTTTTCTGTCAAAGGACAAATATAAGACTTAAAAAAAGAAAAAAAAAAACTGTTTAAAAAAGTTTTTAGTGATTTTTTTTTAATTATTCCCGGAAAATAAAAATGTGTGTCAATTTCTTCCAATATTAAAATTTTTAAGTGAGAGGATGAAAAAATATGCGAGACTCTTGCAATCTCGCACTATAATGGAAACACTGCACTTTTGAAAATAGTTTTTTTTTTTTTTATTGGATTGAGGACTTTCATTTCTGCTTCTAAACAGGATGTTTACCTTTGCATAAATATGCGATTGATTTATAATTATTAGAAATAATATTTAATATATTTTAAAAGAAAATTATTTTTTTATACGGCAGCTTAAAAATTGCTTCCCCTGTACACACACATTAGTTGTTAAATTATTTTTACTGGCAATAATATATATGATAAAGATTGGTGTTGCATTAGTAATAAAATAAAGTGTTCTGTGTGTAAACAATGTTTTCACAGAAATATTCTTTTTTATTTATTTATTGGACTGCAATAAATAAAATAATAATAATAATTTTCCTTTTTTGGAGTCATTAAAAATGCTAAAATACATAAAAATCTAGAGAAACCTAGATAATATAATACATACAGTAATCCCTTAACATTCGCGAGGGTTACGTTCCAGGAAAATCTCGCGAATGTCAAATCCGCGAATGTTAAGTCTATCTTCTTATAGTAAAAAGGGGGTTAGGTTCCATAAAATCTGAATTAAAACAGCAAAGTATATAATACAAAAAAGATATTTATTTTTATCGTGTGCAAAAAATAATTTATCTACACTTACTACACATAAATATATACATACATTATTTTATGAGTTATGTGAACAGAAATAGTTAGTAATTTTTGATTGTTAAAAGATCGTCGAGCACTAATACTAATAGAGTGGACATTGCAATCCTTATAGTGAAGCAAACATAAACTCAGATAAACCGGCTTTTTCCATGTGACCGTGGAATCCACAGTGCGCTAATCTGCTAAACAAGCCAAACTGTGGATTCCATGAACAATGGATGTGGAAGGGTGACTGATAACTGAAGGAATGTGGGATTATTACTAATGCTCTTGAAATATTCACTCCCTTTTTACAACTGACACTTAAAATTGATGGATAAGTATTTCACAGACCAAAGAAAATCCTTCAAAATTTTACACACTTCAAAACCAAAAGAGAGAGAGAGAGAAAAAAAAAAAAATAAAAAAAAAATTCGCGAATAATCGAGGCACTTATTCGCGAATGTTAAATCTTGCTGCATTTCTATGTTCGCGAATAATCAAAACTCGCGAATGTTAAGGGATTACTGTATTTGCATTATTGAGAATTTTTTCCTAAGTACTACATTAAATTTTCAAAAAACAGATTTTAATGCTCAAAGTGTGTGTACTAGCTATACCTACGTGAATATAACCATAAGACATTACCACACAATTAAATACATTATGTGTATCAGTATTGTGTTTATTTTCAATATGTGCAAATTTATAGGTGTAATGGGATAAATTGATGTATACGAATATTTTAATTGTATTTAGATATTTCATTTAAACTAGTATCACCCAGGGGTTGACTCAACTAGTTTTTTAAGTAAGCATTTAAATAACATATATAGAAATTCAAATTTTCTGAGTGAACAATGTTCTTAGTAATTACTCAATCCTTCCAAAAGAAAATTCAATATTAGTATCTTCATTTACATGATGATGCACAGGGATGGGGAAAATGCTTAATTTAATTTGCCACTTGCGAATAACTTTTCGGACATGGCGAGTGGATTTATTAAAGTCAGTCAGCTTCATTACAGATAATCAACATTTCTCCATAATTCCACCATATAATAGAACAGCCAAAAAACTGCATAAAGCAGCCATTAAATTCATACCAAGAGCCAAGGCCGTATCCAGAAAAAAATTTCGGAGGGGGCCCAACTTTCACTTAGATGTTGGTCGTGCACCGGCACATATGTACACCAAGAGCGTGTGCATTAAAGTTTGTCCCCCCCCCTCCCAATCACCTTAAATTTAAAACAAATATAAGTTATTGCCTTAAAATTCGTATATAGGCTTAATAAAATGGTTATGCACTATAAATAAGATCGGTTACAACGCCGCATGGCGGCAAACAATGGAATTAATATTCCTAAAATCTGAAATGGCAAGAAAAAATTTAATAATAATAATAATTCTAAAAAGTGCCTTGGGCATAAAACTGATGGAACTAGTCCTTTAAAATGCACAAGTCTTTGCTAGAGAGTTCTTTAATCCGTGATGTTATAAACCGCTGACAAACGAAGAAAATCCCCAAAAACTGGAGTCACGGTAGTTCGGTTAATAAGGAGTCAAGCTCGTAATTGAAAGATTGAGCGATCGATGCTGGAGCCATCCAAAGACTGTCATGTACATTAATGGTATCTGGTGCACGTAAAGTCCGTTGTGTCCTCCATGTTTTGTAAATGTAATAGCTCAGGTATACTGAAGTTGGGGAAACATCTCCTCCGTGGAGGTTTTAAATTGTGATGGTACGATTACCCTAGAAATGAATTCTAGACCGTTGATATGCTGTCTGTCTAGCTTTAGTGCAATGTTAAGTCCATTCAAATTCAACATACCAAAAACTGGCTGACGTCCTAATTCAATGGTATAGCGCATGATTTATGTTCGAAACAACCATGTTTCAAATACTTTTTGGTTTTTTTTAGATATAGCTTCTTTTTTTATACAGCCGAGATATATCTTTCCCGTAAAAAGGGAAATCTAGTGCAGCTACGCTGCCTGCTGGGCGATAAACCCAAAAATCTAATCAACAAAATATTTATATCTAAATTTCCAAAAATAGTCTAATGGTGTTCAATGCATCTAAAAACGTGTAAATACATTGAAAACTGGAAGTCTAAAAGTTTCTGAATCCAATACATTTTCTCTTGTTATGTGTGTAGAAGAAAATAATATATATATATGTGGTTTTCTAATTAGATAATAATGCTTGCTTTAGATCATATTACCGGAAACATGAGGACCTGTGTGCTGGCGTCCACTAAACCTAGACATATTACATGTCTAGGTTTAGTGCACACATTGAGGTCTTCTCATATGGCTTACTGTTTAACGTGGGTAGACGTGTCTTCTACAGACCCTGGGGCCCTGCTTATACGCATTGTAGTTGCTGAAAATCTTCTGGCATGGTGTACGTATCAAACTATCTAGCATTTCTATATGTAACCAGGGTGTGTGTCAACCAGGTGTCTCATGTGAAACAGCGTATCTTTAACTGTGGATGCACGTCATTAGTGATTATTGTTTGGAAATTGAACAGTGAAGCGATGGCCCATCATCACGTTCTACATCAGACTCACAAGTAAACCTTCTCTCCTTTGATACCGGTTTCCTGGAAACCTATATATTTTCTGAAAGCTTATGTCATAAGTAGAAAAACTGTAAAATCTTAGGGGCAGAGGGATAAGCGTTTAGGAGCTATAGGACCCACAAAGTATCAGTAAAGTGTTGGAAAAATGACACCAAAAGTCACTAAAATGCTCGTTTCACGTATTTATATGAATAATATGATAAGAAGGTGGAGATCTCAAAATAAAGGAAGAAACAACTCGTTGAAATGAAAAAAATATACGTTGGGATGTTGAAAATGTGACTTGTGTTATTGACTTCAAACAAAATCTAGTACAAGAGACAATCAATGTGCAATTCATCAAATAAATAGTGAAACGGGCAGAAAGACAGTTTACAATGGGCACATTTTACAAAAGCCATAGCCGCACACTTTGTACACTCATCATTCGTCAATGAATCGAAGCAGTAATCCATTGGCGTAATCCACATTCCAGATTCGTCGGCCAAGTATCCGCACTTATAAAAAGCATACTTAATCAAGTTCTTGAAACGAGAAGCATTGAACTGATATAGGGAAAATGATTGCAGGGCCGGAAAACTATCATGATGCCAGATATGCTCCTGTGTCTCGATAATGATTGTGTCCGTTATGTAACGAACAAAAGATTTGTAGTGTCTGAAAAAATGAATATCCAGAGGCTGGATCTTTCCCGTACATCCTTAGGTACCAGTTCTCTTTGTATGACTTTACTTTCAGGTGCTTCAAATGCATGATCTTTGTTAGAACACTACGAATCCCTTAAAAGCAGAATTTTCTTCCTGTCATCAGGCATACTTGGCCAAAATACGTCACGATAGAAGTGGAGGACGAAGACTGTTGCGATGAGCATTGCTGTTCCTTATCGACACCGTCATCTCCGAAGTCCATTTCCTCGTCCCATTCTTCTACATTGCCTCCAGCAAATTCTAATGTCTGGATCTCTTCCACAATTTCCATATAATTTTCCAGAAGGGTAGTTATGTGTTTTATTATCTCCGATTCCTGGATGTTCGGAGACCGATTGCTTGTTCCGAATTGGGAGACCAAGACAGCCACAACGACTTTAGGATCCATCTGCAATGTAAGACGAAGAGTACAATACGTTAGTACTTTACAGCAACATACGGGAACATACAAGAAATAGAGACGTCATTACGGGAATATGTCCCTCTATACACACTTTACTGATACTTTGTGCGTCCTGTAGCTCCTAAACGCTTGTTCCTCTGCCCCTAAGATTTCACAGTTTTTCTACTTGTGACAAAAGCTTTCAGAAAATATATGGGTTTCCGGTAAACCGGTATCAAAGGAGAGAAGGTTTACTTGTCAGATATGTCTGCTTTGTGACGATCGTAACAAAGATGTTTACATAACGTGTTGGTTTTTTAAGGCCTGTCAGGGCAGTAGATAGCAGAGCCACTTATTCTACTTGCATCGCAGCTCATACCCATTTTTGTTTTAGAACCATCTTAGATCTCTTCAGAGGTTTGTCGAACTCAGGGAGCCTTAGCTCAAGTTTTCCCTCTTCCCTTTCACTTGGCCTATGGGGCGAGCTGTGGTTAATACCAATGTAGGTACAATACCTTACTTTTTTCGAGCGCAGGGAGCTACAAATACTTTTCTGACTTTGTCTTGACCAATAATTGTTGTAATGCTTGGAGCTATACAATCGTATGCAATTGATTTTTCTCCCTGAGAGATTCGTTGTGGTAATCCTTCTGATTCCTTATGCGAATGTTTAGTTAGTTATAAGTGCATGGCGAAGGATGACGTTAGTGGTGTAATAGTTTGAATGATGCTGACGACACATGGCTACATATGGTGGCTTTTTCCGCAAGTGGGTTTAACATTTCGGTTTCCTTTAAGAAAACAAGGAAAATTGATACGGAATTTCTTTGACAGAACCTGTGGACTGCATGTACCCACTAGAGTCTGGTCCAGTCAAAGCTCAGTCTCGTTTGGGAATCTGGACATTCGTTTGAAAATCTGCCTCGCTGCAAATATGAATACTGAATGCTATACTGTATGATGTGACTACTGGCATTTTTGCTTTAAGTAGTATTAGATAGTACCATCTTTCATAACATGTCTTTCTGTAAAGTAGACTTTATATAGGCTGTTTTTTTTTTTTTTTTTTTTTTTATTAGAATTTATACTCTATGGAAGGTATACTACGTGCATAACTAACAAAACTAGAAGTTCCATATGCAACTGTGATCTTTGTTAATGATGAATCTTTTGTCTCACACGGAATTAAAACGTATTTCTGGCATGAGAAGTGTTTAAAAGAATGGAGGCACACTACAGTGTTCAGTTCAACAATAAGTACTATAAATATCTCTTTTTAGTGTTTTTTACAAAGATCTAATATGCATTTCGGTAATTTGAACTTTACAAGACAGAAAATTGCTAATAAATAAGGTTTCACAAGCAAACAAACTAACAACAACAAAAAAAAAGATATTGTGGAGAAAAAATTCATTTTTTACAATATATTTTCTGGTCAGTAGAACATGAAAAAAATTGTCTCAGACAATTTCGGGGGGGGGGGGGGGGGGGGGGGGGGCTCGAGCCCCCAGAGCCCCCCTCTGGATACGTCCCTGCCAAGAGCATAAAAAGTGTTTTAATAGGCAACTACTTCAGATTTTGTTACCTTTTAAGCTATTATTCTATACTGATCACTGCATTTTAAGAAATGATGCTTTGGAAACTTGAAAGAATTCTATTAAATGATCAATTCACCTTACAATTATGTACATTTTGTTGTAAAGATTGTGCATCATATATTGCTGGCTGATAAAAAAAAAAATATTTGGCTAGTAAGAATTTCTAAAAATTCCCTCAGGGTTCATACTCATATATGGGAAAGAAATTCCCTGAGTTCCAAGATCATTTACAAGATAATATTAGCGACATATTACAAGAAATGCTCCTCTAGACAGGACAAAATACGCAGCTACTTCCACTGTATGGTGTCATATTACTGTCGACCATGATAGAAATTCAGGTAGAAATCATTGTTTACATACGTATTTTCACAATACTTAATCAATTGAATTTTTATACGAAGCTTAACAAGAAAAATATAACTTGAGAGAAAGAAAATATTTGTTTTTCCAGGTTTTATAACCGATTTTCCCTGACTTTTAATGAAAATTTTTATTTTCACTGAGTTTTCCCTGATGAGTATGAACCCTGTCCCTGCCCCTGTCTCTATGAACTTCTCTATCTATTTACCTCTCAATATAAAGTTCTTCTGGGCATGTTAATCACAAAGAACACTGTCTGTATTGAAAAATGATCACAGTTTAAAAAGAATAAAATTATACTGATTTCTGTGGCCAGACAAATAAAAAATAAATTCAAAAAATAAGCTAAATCATGAGTCGTCGTCTTGCATTTTTTTAAAAATTGCACAAGAAGATTTAACACTTTCTTCTAAAGGAATTTTAAATACAAAAGATTACTACAAGTATAAAATGAAAAATTGTACAAAAATAAATGTATTTTTGTCTGCCTTTTTATTCCAATAAAAGACTTTTTTTTTTTTTTTTTCTGCAACCCACATTAATCATACCTTTTGAACATTATACTACTTTTAAGTCCCTCCCCCCTCATTAAAAGCAGGCCAAAAATTTATGAAAAATTTCTTGTTTGCATATTAATATATAGATAATAAACATAAATAAACACTTAAGTTTTCTTTTTTTGCATTTTTATTGTGAAATAAGGAAGTATAGAAAATATGAAAACAGTTTTAGTTATTCATATGTATACATCTATATAACAAAACTCAACACTTGAAATACAATATTATTTCATTGCTTTTTGCAAAATTTCAGCTGTTTTCTTCTTTTTATGTAACATCTTCTGCTTGTTTGTGAGCTTTCTGATTGATTTATGACCACTTGTGGCTTGGCTGTTCTTTTTTATGCGGATTGCTCGCCTTTTACTATGGAATAAAAATAATGTTATTTTGTTTAATATAGCAGAAGTAACATATAAAGATAATTAAAGAAATTTGACATTTATGATGATAATAAGTGTAAAGCTAGCTTTATTAAAGTAAAACCCAACATTGAATTTAATTAAATATTTCCATAAAACTTGTAATTTTCAGTTGGACGAATGCTATCTTACATATTACAAAATGTATGAATGTAGTTTGTATGTTATTTTTCTTTAACCATCTGATCACCACTGACAGATATATCCGGTCACTGAGCTGTTCTTTTTCCCACAATACACTAATAATTCAAAACTATATAATTATGAATTTTTAGCTTGTTTTAAAAGTTTGAGGGTCTTAAATAATAGTCATAATGATTATAATCATGTACATAATTACATTTTCAATCTCAAGATTAAACAAGCATTATTTTAGTATATTTAAAAAACTGTGCAGTGAAAACATTACAATTTTGCCCTTTTCAAAGGCAAGATGGTTTAAAAGATCAGATAGTTAAATCTTTTTTTAAAAAAAAAAACACTCATGATTAATTATTTAACATGAGTTGGAAGTTTAAAGATATACTGTATACAATTTTTAAAACTGCAAAGGAAAGCAGCCTGGAAATAACAACAACAAAAATTTACTGCCTTCTACACTTTTCTGTTTAGCTAGTTTAAAGTTTATAGAAACAAATGTTATAATAGCCACATAACACATAACTACAGTAAAGCACTGTTTATACGTGTTTTACATTTACATGTCTTTTTAGTGAAGTCCCGATTCATTCCTATTCATTTTAATGCAAAAATTCATTTTCATATGCCTCTAATATCAGTTATACGTCTTTTCCACTCTACTAAAATTTGCAAAATTTCTCGACCTGTTATAATTTTTCATTCTAAATAAGACGAAATTTTCCTAGAAAGCATCTTAAATGGAGGAACACAGGAAAGATCAAAGAATCAATTGAATTCACAGCAGAATTTTTAATACTCATAGACAAGCAGCAAATGACATGAATATTAAATATCTTTAATGTTATTAAATAACTATCTGCATGGATATAAATTGTATGCTTGTTATTAAAAATACGCAATATATATAATTAATGTTCAAAATGTGTTCATATAGTTCTTAAGAAATGTAATATAATAATCAATATATGGTATATGTAATTAGTACCCAGTCATGCATTAATAGTACGATTTTTCTCACTTTTTATAATAAATCTTCTTCTTCTTCTTATTATTATTATTAATTATTGTCTTAAAAGAAGTCTAATATACATTTACTAACTTAAGAAACTTAATTAGTATTTTCATACAAATTTTGCTTAAGTATCATTAAATTTGTAGTAATCAAAGTGTAAATATTAAAATTTTGATTATACGTCTTTTCATTTATGCATCTTTTTACGTCAGTCCTTTGAAACATATAAACAATGCTTTGCTGTATTTATAAATCCTTTCAGGACAGCTGATGTTTTACTTAGATTTTTCTTTTTCTTCTCTATGTTGTAAAAAACAGGCAAACATAAAATGCATTGGACTCTTAAATAACAGCAATTACAAATATTTGACTTTGCTAAGTAAAACTTCTTCACAACAGCAGCACCAATAACAGACTATCCATTTCAGTTAAAAACTGAATTGTATATGCTCAGTTTTATGGCTATTTACAGGTTTTAGCATAACTTTTGGTAATTTTTACAGAAATCAAAAAGCTTCTTGAAACATCTTTTAAGATAAAAAATTTATTGCCAAACATTGTCAAAAAGGGTAATTATCACCAAAATATGTCAACCTATTACTAAATTTCTAAGGCTGCCAAAATATACAAGGAGAGTACTCAGGAAAGAACTATGCTTTCAATTCTTTTAGATTGCTATTTGAATAAAACATCTCATGGTAGCTTCCGTTTAAAAATGAACAGTTAACAACAATATTATTTTTATAACTAAAATATAAAATTTTATTTTTCTATTATTTATCTAAATACTAAATTTCTAACTTCTACTTATGTACTTACTGTAGATATCTATGAAAAAGATCATAGTGATCAAAAACAAGTGCACAACTAAATTTTATAATAGTATGAAATACAAAGGTTCAATATTTTATAGAAAACAGTTTGTCGATTATAATAAATACTGATTCATTCACATACACACGCATGTGCATTTATATATACATACAGATGTCACCATGCAATTATCTCTAAAATGGGAAGTCATGTAGTTATGTTATGACAGTCTCAAATGCAAAATTTAAGCATTTTAGAACTAACTGTTTTTGAGCTATACATGATACATATATTTTGCAAATTGGAATCACAATACTTACTTTATTGTATAAGGAAATAAATAAAGAGAAATAGCCTGTTAACATCCATTAAATTTTGTAGCTATTTGAGTGTTTTCATTAATAACAATAGATAAAATTACATGTACATTTGTTTAGAATCTCAATTTAAAAAGCTGTGCGTAAAGTAATGATAATTTCCAAAAAGAAAAACTTCAGTTGAATTTATTAAATATATTTTCAGCTTATTTTCACCTTCAAATTTTATCTCCAGACTATACAGAATACATTTTTAAACACGAAATCATAACAAATATTAATAAAGGATTTATAATGTCTTTAAGCTTATACCGCACACTACATGACATACTTTTATTTAAGTTGAATAATAATGAGAAATACTCTACTCCACAGAATCTTACAAAGAAGACAAGTCATGCAAGTGTTACATTATTACTAAAATTCCTAAACGATACGAGTATCCTTTTTCTATGTAAAATTATTAAAATAATTTCACTATTTATAATTAAAGTAACTATTTTAATAATTTCCTTAAATATTGTCAAAAAGCAATATTAGCTTTTTTTTTTTTTTGTAAAAAGAAAAATGAAAATTTGTAGATATGAAAATTAAATATTTTTTAGTTCTATTACTGCATACTGTTCTATTATTATTTAGTTCTGCATTCATAAAAATCTACTTTTAACACTTGTAATTTATTGCATTAATCTTAATTAATTTATATTTTAAGTATTTATTTATTCATTATTGCATTTTGTATATAAAACTTAAAAAATAATTAACTTAAACTTAATATAATTAAACTTAAAAAAAAAAAAAAAATACTCAAAATATAATGCAAGAGATAAACTTTTAAATAATAAAGACTGCAAGAGACAAACTTTTTTTTTTTTTTTACAAAACACAAAAAAGATATAATCCATCATTAATCAACTAAAAACAAAAATATACTTCTTTTTAAAGACTAATTAAAATTTAAAATCAGTAAATTAGATATCAGGATGGCAATTATTGAAATGCATGCATATATATCAATGATTACTAGTAAACTGTTGTTTCTAAACATTTGATATGAAGGTTAACAACAGTGGTGATCTCGTGCAACAATATACAAATACAATTTTACTACAGAACAATATAAAATAAATAATTATAAAATAATAAGTTGAACCCACTCAATTAAATATTTATAGCAATGTTTGACACAACATAATATAAATAATTATAAATAATAGAAGTATTAGTTTTAGTTTTGATACAGAAATTTTTATAAGTGAATTTTTAAGTGGAGGAGAAGTTTTGGAGCAGTTTTAAATGAGATTAGCCCTTTTCTACGTTCCCGTAGAATCTCAGTAACAGGAGAAAAGAATACACGCATAATGCTGCCAATCAAGGAAGATCTAGGCTCCCTCAATCGCCGTTGTTAAGCACTGTTTTGTGTGTTCCTACCAAGGCACCTATATGGGGGCTCTAGAGTTCCTACCAGAGAGTGTCTAAGACGTCATACATCGGTAGCACATTGTCACGGGCAAAAAATTTCCGTATATTGCAGACAATTTTTGATGACTGCAGGCAAAGACTGTCCAAGAGTTGCAGGCAATTTTTTTATTATTACAGACAAAGAGTGTCCAAAAGTGGTGGACTAATTTTTTTATTAGTACAGACAAAAACTGTCTGTAAGCATTTTTTCTGTGTCCACGACTATGTCGCCGTGTCGCGGTGTTTCTGCCACTAGGATCTAAATAAACCAACTTAAAATCTAAAATGCCAGAGGGTTGTATGATAAACCAATTGATATATACATAAAAGTGGTTTTATTAAAAGTGGTAAATGGTTTTATATAAATTTTTTTTTCTATCTTTTATTTAACACCTTTTTCAATATATTACATTTTTTCAAACATATAACAAATAAATAAAAACTTACAAAGTATCTCTTTTAAAAGAAGATGTATCTGATTTTGAAGCCTTTTTCTTATTATTGGAATCAACAGCTTTTATTCGAATATCCCTTCCGTCAATATTCAAACTTTCTAAGGCCAAAGCCTTCTGTTTTGCTTCCACAGTCTGAAACAAAGAATTAAAAAAATTAATTAATTAAAATTACAAATAAAAAAAAAAAAATAATAATTCATTTGCATGCTCCATGCTGAAATATTGAATCATGAACTTTTTTTAGGTCTAAAAATGAGTGTGCTTACAATGTGTTTGAAAAATTCTGCTTTAATCCCTTTGCAGTTTTTATTATCATAGACAGACAGGGGCCGTAACAATTCAAAAAGTCATGGGAGGAATTAAAAAGATTTCATTTTTAAAAAAATTCTAAATCATTCTAAAAAATAATAATAAATAAAATAATAAAAATGAAATGTTAATTAATATTCACTAATTATTAATGTTAATTACAAAATATCACTACTTAGGGGGTGTCCATTAATTACATGAAGTGTTCAGGGAGGAGAAAGGGGGTCAAGCCAAATCTCCCCCAATCTCACGTGTGTGTGTGTGGGGGGGGGGGGGGGGTCTTGGCAAACATCACGTAATTTTTTTCCTGCAAAAAACAGTGTAAAATTGCGAGAAAATTGAGTTAAATTCAAGTAAAACATGTTTCTTGACTTAGATATGGCAAAATCTGACACAATAATATTTATTGTGGCTATCCAAACACCACGAAGCAGCACAATAGCCTTTTAATTGTTTTAGGTGCCACTAGTTAACCACACGCAATCCATGCACATCTATGCAATCTTAAAAAATAGTCTTGAATAAAAATAATAAAACAAATTGTGTTTTTTGGAATAAATCCAACACATTTACAGCAAAAATACGAATTTTGAAAAAATCTCACGTGAGATTAGGGGAGGGGGTTGAGCCAAATCTCACAAAATCTCTCCAGGGGGGAGGAGGGGGCCAAAAAAATCATCAAAAACGCTTCACGTAATTAATGGACGCCCCCTTATGAACATTTATAAGTCTATAATAGCAGGAGACTTGGCGTTGAAATATTAAAACAGGAATAAACTACTACGTCAGAAACGGCAAAGAAAAATTATTGAGGTGCATACAACTGTTTCGGTAGCCTAAAGCGTACCGTCTTCAGTGCAAAAAGAAACTTTGCACTGAAGACGGTACGCTTTAGGCTACCGAAACAGTTGTATGCACCTCAATAATTTTTCTTTGGCGTTTCTGACGCAGTAGTTTATTCCTGTTTTAATTTATAAGTCTAGTTTTGTTTTTTAAATTCTGATTCTTTCAATTATCATTAAAAGGAAATTTTGTAACAACCAATTGGGGGTTGGGATTATTCAGCCCCCTGAGTTCCTCCCTTTCCTATACCCTTGTAGACAGAAAACAAAAATGGTAAAGTTGCATAAAATAATGTACAAAATTTTTCTTATAAAAGCAATTACAATTTTCAGAATTACAAAATTAAAATTTTTATTATGGCCCCCATACAAAATGAGTGAAATATGCACTATCAGGTTGCTACTCAAACAAGGGAATCAAATTTCTCGACTTTTTACTTTTTTTCTTTTTAGGTGTCTTTTACAATGTGTACTTTATTTCCACTGAGGCAAAGTCTGCATAGAAATAGTGATGATAAAAATACATAATTTGAAAACCCATATATATATATATATGTTTTTAATTATAAATGAGATTAAATAAACAATTAAATTTTGAAACCCCTCAAAATTTCTTATTTTGAGTAATTTACAGTTCTATTCTGGATTATTCAAATTATGTTTTATAATGCAAAATTGAAAAATGTTTGCATATTGTACCTTTATTCTCATTTTTTAATGACATCAGTAAACAAATAATTCAAATTCAATTTCATATGTGACAGCAAATCTCTTAATTATATACCACTAAAACATAAAATACTAATAATATTTATAGGTAAAAAGTGATGGCAGATCTCAAATCCTGATGGATAATTTGTGTGAAATTTAGAAATTTAATTTCACCTGTTTCTTGGCATATTGTGTTTGCAAGAACATGTAAAGTGAAGCTGTATTATACTTCTTGGTGCTTCGCTGAAGTATATGCATTGTATTTCATGTGAGTAAGTATAGGGCATTATCAAATTACCCTGTATATGTATGTATGTATGTGCTCATATATAAATCGGGAGCCCAGTGGAAATTTGCTTTTATAGCCACTAGTGAATGAAATCGTACATTGCTGCTCAACGGTGAAAAAGGTCTCCCTTGAAAAGTTTTTTTCACCATTCTGAGTTGTTCTTAATTCAAAAATAATTTGTCTTAATAAGTGTTTTAATTATCATCATTGGTTTATTCTCTCTATGCTTATTTGCTTCTTTTGTTTTGGTTTCACATCAATTTATTGTAAAAGCAATATTATTTTAATTGGATCTAACTATCTAGGAACAGTATTCAGGTAAGTTTGAAGTTAAATTAAATTAAATAAAAAAAAAAAATCAACAAGTAAAATTAATTGTTTCAATAATTAACAAAATGTCTTCACAGGTATATTTTATTCTTATTGGTCTATGTGGTTTCAAGGGTCTAAAATCTTGTGTTTCTCGGCTTTTACTATGTTTTAAAAAATTTAATACATATATATATTTACGCAATTTTAGGTATACATACATATGTACATACAAAAACACATACACAATACACATATTAGGTACAAACTGATCAGCAGCAACTATTACAAGATTATGTGGTTTCTACTATTGGTGTTATTAAATCAAGTGAAATTAAATTATTTCAAGTTACTTAAGGAAATGAATACCGAATACGTATAGAATAATATTGGGTTGAGGTATTATAACACATGTGTTTTTAAAATGTTATTTAAATCAGATTGCAAAATACTTAATGGACTCTTCCCAGTGTCGTCTGCTTAATCATGTGATAGAGGAAAACGAATAATCGAATTCAATTAAATATTGTTCTTAGGAACAAAAATGTTTATATTTAATATAAAATAAAATAAAAGTAATATTGTGCATTTGTAAACAGTAGAATAGTTGTATTTGTAAATTTAATAATTTTTTAAAAACACTTTATGTGTTTATTTTCAACTGTAAGAATCGATTTTTCTATTTTCTAGTGTAACTGTTACATTAACTGATCCAGCAATAAATAATAGCTTGTTCTTGTGGAATGCTTATGGATTACAATTTGAAATTCTAAAATGTTTCCATTTAATTTAATTGCATAAAGGTGTTACAACAAGTTAATTACCTTAGTTACTGGTCTAAATGGATTTACGCAGTACGATATTGCACTGTCACTGATTTAAATACCAAAAATCAGAGTATTTAACATGCTCTTCATGAACATCAATAACAAATATAAACTAAATGATGATTGTACATGTATACAGCAAACAAAAGATGTTGAATAATGATATAAAATGGATTAAAAATAAGGATGTATAAAAAAAATAACACAGATTAAATACAATTGATCAAAAATAAGAATAGAAAATATGTTATTTCAGCAATCGCCATAGATAAACAAGACTTTGTCTGCTATTTGTTTTTCCTCTATCATGTGACCTCTGATGTCAGGTGGGAAGAGCCCATTCTAATCCTTAATGCACTTAAAATTAAACTCAGAAAATTTTAACAAATGAAATTAGGTACGATTGGGTGGGTGGGGAGAAAGGAAACATGAAAAATATTAATATCCAATAATTTAAGAAAACTTACATGAAACAAGACATATCCAAATCCCTTTCCAAGACCTGTTTGACGATCTCTTACAACCCTCACACCTTCTATTGTGCCACAATGACTAAATGCATCCCATATGCTTTCATCTTTTACATCTGTCATACGTAAATGCATAAAAATATTTTATTTAAAACAAGAATTTAAAATGTTTAACAAAAAATAATTAATTAAAGAATAATTAGTAAACTTTATTCATAAATTTTTTATAAGGGAAAAAATAAATTTGCAGGTGGAAATTTAATTTTTTTAATATTTTAATACATTTTGACTATACATATAAATTAAAATGCATTAAGAAAAATACAAATAATTGCTACGTACTAAATGGCAAATTTCCAATAAATATGGAGCGCTTGCTGTCATAAATCTTATGCGTCCCAGCTGGCAATGCTAAATCTACTGTAATATGATGATCTTGAAACACAAAACCACTCCTACAGAAACATATAGGTAAATTAAATTTTTATAGAAAGTATTTATATAAATGTAAATTTAATATATATATTACAAATTTATCACACTCACTCCCCCCCCCCCCCCCAAAAAAAAAAAAAATAAAAAAAAGAAACACACACACACACACACACAAACATATATATAACGAAAAAAACAGTGCATGGCATAAATAAAAGCAACAGACAAATTAGCTTTATGATTTTGCTAAACTCTAAACATTGGAAATTAACAGAAATATGGGAGGGGGGGGGAGGGTAAAAGTTAAAAATGCTGATAAAATAGAGAAGAATATAAATAAATAACAGTTATGGAGAAGTATTATTATATTTTGTTTAGATGAATAATAAAATAAACTTTTATCATTTTTTCTTTTTTAACCCTGAAATGTTGCTTAAAACAACAATTTCCCTCCATATATTATATATATATTGCCATGAAATAGAAACATAGACTGTTTTTTTTTTTTTTTTTCCTTAATTAAGCTATACAGTTTCTGAAAACTTGCGATATTGCAGCTCTTTTTCTGGAGGATTATATGTTCCCTGATGATGGAGTCCTCATAGTTTTGAGTATTTTCTTATTCCATTTCCAATTTCAAAAAATCTTTGCTCTTTTTTTTTTTTTTTTCCCTCTCTTCTCTTTAATTTATGGTTTCTGATGGTTAACTTTCTTAAATTTCAAATGAAATATTTATTCTTTGATAGCTTATGTGTATGTGTCTAATAAGTAATCATTAGTATGTATTAATTTTTGATTTAATCACCAATAAAGGCTTTCATCAATTACTTTATTGATCAGTAACTGACATTAATAATTTATCTCCTGTGTGCTAAAATTTACCCTGATATAAAATTATATTTTGAATGTTGTTGGCATTAGCAATGTATCTCTTGAATATTAAATTTTATAATGATTTACAATTCTCAATTTTGTGCATATATATATATCATTAGTGTGTTAGGGAGTAAAATTAACATTTTTTTTTTTTTTTTTTTTTTTTTTTCGAGCTGCAAGGGATTATGAAATCAAACTTATCCTATCAAGATATCAAATATATAGATCTATTTAATAATTATTTAATAACTTTTTAAAGTTTTAAATGCACATACTTTTAAAGATTTATTACACAAGTGCCACTGGCTACAACATATTTGAGATGAATCAATAAAATTCAATCTGCAATATAAACTTCTCAGAGGAGGTAAATTTATGACAAATTTAATTAAATTACATGTAAAAAATCGATTTTTCAGTAAAGTATAATTTACTATATAATAAACCTAATCACAAAAAAAAAATTTTTAACAATTAAAGATTAGTATGCCAGAGTTTGCATTAGACGGTGGTATTGTGAGAATCTCGCAATATTTTGAAAAATCCCACTTAAAAATATATCACAAGGGGATGTTCCCCCAATTTTTTCACATTGCTCATTGAGTATTTCATCTTTTTTTTTTTTTTTTTTCAATTGGTTAATACATGAATTGCTTTGAAGTTTGTAGTTATCTATTTTTAACTTCTCTAGAATTTCTTGATAAAAGAAAAAAAAAAAAGTAGAAATATGTAATCATTTCAAAATTCTTCTTAATTGTGGATATTTGTTAAGAGAATCAAACAACTACGAAGTGAGAAGGCATCCTCAGCATGCAATAATTATATATTGAACAATTTAGATTATTCCAGTTACTATACTTCTGTCAAGCACTCTTTGAGTAATCAAAATCAAGCTGAAAATGAATTTTGAAACAGATTAAGTAATAACTTGAGCAATTCTTTCTGCATTTCTGATGAAAATTTAGATTATGAATATTGAAGCAGTATCTGTCCTTAACCACAAAAGGGGAAGGTAAATAAATAAATTTCCGTTTTTAATATTTACTTGATTCTTTTCTTAATTGTTTAATTTGCAATTGTAATTCTCCCAAAAAGAAATCTGCAAAATCTAAATTATGCAATTCCTCACTTAAATTTGAAAAATCCCACTTAAATTGCCTGTTAGAGTGGGAAAATCTCACTCAATATTTTTTTGTAGTGTGAACCCTGCATGCATTAAAAAATAACAATAAATATTGCAACTGTTAAAATACAAAGCAAATAAAATAAAGGTTAATTAAAGACTTACGCTTTTAAAGCATCCTCAGCATGCTCTTTCTGTTTAAACACTACAAATGCAGGTAATGTCTCCGATGCATAATTAGAATGTAATCTGTAAAAATTAAAATAATAATACACACAGATTACAATTCATCGAAGGACTGTGTTAAAAAATATTACCGTAAAATTCCGATTATAACCCTCCTTTCCTTTATAAATAAAAATCATTAAAATCAGAAGGTGTGATATTATTGGAAACTTTTAAAAAGCTGAAATTTTAGAAAAAACTTCAGATTATAATAGCCGAGAGAACAGAAGGTTTTTGGGAAAGGGAAAAATCTAAAAATTACAGAGGAAGGTATATTTGTGTGGGGGGTTACTATCGGAATTTTACGGTAAATAATAAATTTTAAAAGCAAATACTATAAATTGCAAAACGATTGCTGCAAGAATTGTTTTGGGTTGAAATAAAAGAATGACTCTTCATCAGGTGATAAAAATACGCATCAAAGTGCCCAAGTAAAGTAAAGAAATTAAATAAATACAGTAAACTCCCGATTATCCATCAGCAGATTACTTATGAATCAGGGATGCCGCACAAAAAAATTTCAAAAAAGAGGAAATTGCACATGAAGAACAATTTTCAATATTCTTCATATATTTATATGCAAATTCTGTAATTTAATATACATTAAAATAATTAGTAATATAAAGTATAATTTAAATATAATAAATTGAAAAACAGTTGGGAATTGTATGACCTCGAAGGCCTGTTTGATCAGCAATCATTAGTTTGAGGAGAGGAGGGCAGAAAACATTTACAAAAAGCGGAAATTCGCCATTCAGTGGAAAAGTGGCATCCCCGTATGAATGCAGAAAAAGGGCAAGTTCAAAAGGAATGGTTTTCTCAACAAGAAACAATTTTTTTTTTTTTTTTTTTTTTTGTACAATACAATATGCTACCAAACATGCAAACATTTTAATTTGTTCCAAAGCATTCTCAATACCTGCCTTATTACTACACCACTTTTCTTGAAGGGTATTTTTTCTTCTTATTTCATGATAATTGCATGTTGGAGAAAATTTCACTACAAATAAAGTAGCACGTAAAAAAGGCAGGTATTTATGTTCCGAAATAAATTAAAATGTTGGCATACCTGCAGTACTGCTTAATTTACTGCAAAAATCATTGTAAGTATACTTTTTTGTTTACTGTTTTCATATCCAATAGTATGTAAAATACAAGTACCTTTTAAAACTTGAGAAACAGTCTTACTTGAAGCTTCAGTGTAAATCTTTTGTCTCAGATATAAGACCTCTTCAGTACATGCTTCAGGTGATGTTAACAGTCGAAACTGATTCTTCGTCGCTTTGATTTTCCAATTTCAGCAGATGGCACCCCATTTGATCTATGCCCAGAACTGGTTTATTACGGTTTTATCTGCACCAGTTTTTGATAACTGAAGCATCAACATCACCTGAAGTCTGTGCTGAAAATGAATGATGTGCCAATGTAGGACGAAAGATTTACACTAAAGATTCATGTAAGGTTGTTTGTTTCTCAAGTTTTAATAAAGTTTTGATGACTTTCAAGGGGAAAAAAAAAATTACTAATTGTGAATATTTTAATTTGTTTATGTTATGTTTTACATACAATTCATTTGCATTTTTGAGTTTGAATATTTTTGTCATTTACCTCTCATTTCCAGAGTTTTTAGGGTTTATCCACGAAGCCCGTGTAGCTCAATTTCGTGGATAACTGGGAGTTATATAAGGAGTATCGCTTATTGCTTGTAAAATAAGAAATACACTTACAATGCATGTTATTTATAATATGCGGTATACATATTGGAACAAAATGCTAATACACAGGAAAATATTTATTTATTTATTTTTAATTACAAATTTAATTAAAATTTATTTAGAAAAGAATTATAAAAAACAGAATTACATGGTAGAAAATATGTGTAAAGGGTTTTAGGGAATAATAGATTGACTGCGAATACTTCTGAAGATGTAAAATTAGTGGGGGTAGTAGAGAGGCAAATTTTTTTAAAATAGAAATACAACCTTGAAAATTTGTTTTAGTAGGTTTTAGGAGGTGTGGAATACATTTCACATAATTTTGAAAGAATTAAATTATTAAGGGCAGATGGGAGTGCCACAGGTACCACTGAGCAGGAGTTTGCTGTGTGGTTAGACTTTTCAAGAGTCACTGGCTCAGTGAGTGAACAAGCTATTCACTAGGGCCTTGCTAAGATGGCAGTTTGTTACATACAGAATTTTCAAAGATAGTTTGCATGGTAACCAAACAGGCTATTGCAGGTCAACCAAAATTTTCAAAGGTGTTTGAACAGTGAGCGAACAGGCTGTTGTTGGTTCTGAAATGGGAAGAGAATGCCTCAAACACCATCGAACGGGAGTTTACACAGTCAGAATTTTCAAAGATCATGAAGTAGCTGGTCTTTGAAGATGACTAATGCAATTCAAAGATGATTGTTTCTTGAATTATCTATACAGACACCATAATAAATATAAATAAAGTTAATTAAAAAATAAAATTAAATAACCTTACAATTACTTCTTGAAAATTGCCTTAGTACTTGCGGGAAGGGGCCCTCTCCCATCATCAGAGGTTGCTCTGTGGCGGCTTGCTTTGTTGTTCTATGATGACTCATTCTCTTGCAGTCTTCACGATTCTGCACCAGTTACGGTTAATTTCTTGTGCTGGGTCGTTGCCATTACAGGTATGAGGATTGAATAAGATTACGACTGTTTCGCGATTTGCTGCATAGCTCTCACCAAGGTAAATGCTAACAAACCTATCAATATCAATTTTAACGATATTCGCAAACTTGCTGATTACAATAATGCAACTTACGGCACAAATCGCAAAACAATCGAAATCTTACTCAATCCTCATACCTGTAATGGCAACGACCCAGCACAAGAAATTAACCGTAACTGGTGCAGAATCGTGAAGACTGCAAAAGAACAAGTCATCACAGAACAACAAAGCAAGCTGCCACAGAGCTGCCTCTGACGATGGGAGGGGCCCCTTCCCGCAAGTACTAAGGCAATTTTCAAGAAATAATGTAAGGTTATTTTATTTTTTAATTAGTGATATGTTTCTTGTATTTCGATAATATAAATAAAATTTTCTAATAGAGCGTATCATGGTTAACTCTTTCAGCCTTGGCCGATTTTTGGTATATCTGTTTAATGATTCATAAAATTAATACTATGCACAGTATAAATATGAGAATTTAATACTGTATACTACACATGTTTATTCATCTTATTTTCTTGAAAAAAGCTACACCAGCCTTTTATTGTGATTATGCATGCCGGAAAAAGATGGGCTTAACGCTTATAGGGTTAATAAATATATTAAAATAGAAAAAAATTATAATTAAAAGGAAGTTGGAGATGATTTTCAAAAATTGATCACCTTCTTAGAAAATTTAAGATTGCCACTGGCAACCTGTTGACCATATTTGTTAAGCCCTGTTAATAATTATGTTTGCTAAAACAATTTTTCATAAATATTGTTATGTTATTCTGTATTTCTATTATATTAACTGATCCTCATTATTTACAACAGTTTTAACAATTGTACATAAAGCAATCATTCACACCCACAACTATCTTTATTTTCATCTTTGTTGAATTTACAAAGAAATATGCAGTTATGTATGATTTTTTTTTTTTTTTTTTTTTTTTAAGTATGGACAAGTTTTGTTTTTTAAAGTAATCCAAAAAAAAAAATAGATTATTTATTAAATAAATAAACAGCTGTTTGATGATTTAGTCTACTTACAATTTTGGAGGATTTTTACCAAATATTTTAGCTTTATCAGTTTCCTGGAATAAAAATAGTAACATATATCAATTACTTATGCTTGTCATAGAGAAGGAGAAGGTATTACAATCTTTTATTTATCAATTTTTTCAAGATATAACAAAAAAAAAAAAAAAGTAAACTTACAACTCCAGGTAATCTAGCAGAAACAACATTTCCAAATCTTGAGAATAAATTCCTTAATTGCTGAAAGATTTTTAAACACATAAATTTAGTACAAACTCATTAAATAATGAACCTACAAATTTACAATACAAATTACTATAAGAAGTTTTATACTTCAATTAGAAAGTTTTGCAAGACAAATATATCTTTATACATTAGTTATTTAGAAAATAATAATAATTAAAAAAAAAAAAAAAAAATGCAATAAACAGCTTTAGGACAAAACCTTCCCTGAAATATATTAGAAATTAACTATTTTCCAATTACAAGCCCGGTGCTCTACCGACGAGGCTACTGTGGTCATATATTTATATAATACATTCACACACAGCACAAATGAAATACAAACATACACATTTGAATAAAAACACACCTGTACATGGTTTAAATTGCCATTAGTTTTGTTAGCATTTTGTTAAAATATATCAGTAAGAATTTCGCAAAAAAGCTGAAACAGGATAATTTCATATAATATCTCTATATAACCACCTCTAATTTTTATTCAAACATTCGCAGGCAAAAATTACAGAGACACTGAAAATATCGGGAATTGTTACTTAATTAGTATATTTAGATTAAATTTCGACTTTTAATTGTTAATATTAAATGCAAACGTATTTCAAAGTATGCCAGAATTAAGAATTTGCTTCATAGATGCGTTCTCAATACTAGTATCTATTGTACAATAAACCTAATCTAGTCCTACCCATTACTCCCTTTTAAATTAGAAGTATGGATGCTTGTTAAAAGTATCAATAAACAAACGACACAGAAAAAAAAAAATGAAAAAAAAAAAAAAAAAAAAGTAAGGAAAAAGAAATCAACAGTATTAATTTTTTAAAAAGCTAAAAATTCTGTTTGTGCATTTTAGCTAAAATGCTAAAGAAATTTGTTTGTCAGGTTAAACCCTGCACACATATTTTAATAAGTAATAGATCCGCCCACTAACGGGTCACTATTTTTAAATGAATCACTATAATTAATGAATTCTCAAAATTGCATATTATCACTCATAAACTTTTATTCTTAAGAAAAGAAAAAAAAAATCATTTCTGATCAGGTAAAAAGTCACACCGGGTTCCCACTGTCTTTGGCAGCATAGTCCTGGGTGCCCGTCCCCCTTCCCACCCCTCTTAATAATTCTACATTTTTGAAAATATACACAATCGATTTATCAGTCCTTGATACCTAATAATACCAATTTTGAATGTTCTAACTCTGTTTCTAAAATTTTGCCCCTGTGCCTTCCCCCTTTTCATCCCTCCTAATAATTTTACACTTTCAAAAAAAATAATCATTCGACTTGTAGGCCCCAAAAACCTATATACACCAATTTTGTATGGTCTAACTCAATTTCTAATTTTTTGGCCTCTTTGTCCCCATTTCCTGCCTCCCCTAATAATTTTATACACTTTTGAAAATATCCTCATTCGACTTGTAGGCCCCCAAAACCTATATACACCAATTTTGAACGTTTTAAGTCAATTTATAAGTTTTTGCCCCCTTCCCGACCCCCCCCCCCCTAATAATTTTACACTTTTGAAAATATCCTCATTCGACTTGTAGGCCCCATAAATCTATATACAGTAGAGAGTCAGAAATCCGCTGACCTAAAATCCGCCAAAGTCCGAAATCCGCACAACTCGTCAGATATAAACATTGAAATTCACATTAATAAATTAGAAAAATGCATATCAGAGTTTTTGAAAAAATCTTGAATGCAGATTCTGTACATGCATTTTATGATTATAAATAACATTACTAATAATAATATGAAAAATTGCTAGAACCAAGTTACTGATAATGAAAATTATGATGATGATATCAGTGAAGTATACAACAACAAACTAATTATTAAAAATGTTATCAGATAAAGGCATAATTATAAGGAAGAACTCACTTAAATTCTTAGAACAATGAATTTGTGTTACAAAACAAGAATTTATAATTATTTTCAATAGGAAAAAAAATAAATAAATAAAATAAATAAATAAAATAAAAATAAAACCTCAATGATATACCTATGCATGTTAAAGTGACATTTAAAACAAACTACATATAAAAAGATTTTATCTACGTTTGACAAATAATTTTTTCTTTTTTGTTTTCGTTATGTATATTTTTTTAATGTTTTAATTGTATTCTTATGTACCTAATAATTTAGTATTCAAGTAAAATTGTATTATTACTCACTTGTATGTGTTTAGTTTGAGTAATATTCTGCTTTTATTATTCAAAGAGAAAATAACTTTTTATGGGTCCCAAAATACACCAAATCCTAAAATCCGCACAACCTCTGGTCCCAAGCTGTGCGGATTTTTGACTCTCTACTGTATACCAATTTTGAACGGTCTTACACAATTTAAGTTTACATAAACACCAAATGATCAATACAAAAATATTCGTCAAAATTAACATTTCAAGATATACAGAGGCAAAATTAACATGAGAAAATGAAATTTAATATGCATATTTACCTGTTTACTTATACTTTTAGGCAAATTGTTAACGAACAATGTTCTGCTCAATTCCTCTTCCTTATTCTGTTTCCAATCTTCAGATAAATTGGGTAATTGAATGTATTCTGGTGCTTCCATTTCAATTCCTTTTATTCCTTTCTTTTGAAGTGTACTGAAAAGCTTACTTTTAGGGTCAAAAACTTTTGACAAATCTATTTTAACTTTTGGCTTTCTTACAAAATCTCCCATTCCTTTAGCATTAGAAATACTTGTTTCAGAATTATTTTCTGATGTTAGGAAACTATTACTATTAGCGACATCTGATTCATGTTCAGGCTCTCCCGATTCTTCTATATTGTCCTGTTCTAAAGAGTACAGCTTCTTTGATGCTGAATTTTGTTTAACACCATCATGTTTTATTTTAGCTTTTGATTTAGTCCTAGGAAAATCTTGTTGCTCATGTGCTTTTTGTTTATTTAATTTACATTTACGCTTTTCTGATTCTTTTACATTGTCTTCTTCTATAGAATATATCTTTTTTGATGGTGAATTTTGTTTAACAGCGCCATGTTTTATCTTAGTTTTTGATTTATTCCTCGGAAAATCTTGTTGATTATGGGCTTTTTGTTTATTTGATTGATGTTCAGGTTTTTCTGAGTGTTTTACATTGTCATCTTCTAAAGAATATAGCTTCTTTGATTGTGAATTTTGTTTAACACCATCATATTTTAAATTAGCTTCTGATTTATTAAAACTATATAAATTACCTTCTGATTTAGTTCTCTGAAAATCTTGCTGGTCATGGTTTTTTTGTTTATTCTTTTTTTTAGACTTTACATTATGTTCAGGTGAATTTTCATATTTCATAAGAGAAGTATTCTCCTTTTCTAAAAACTTATTCTTTTGTTTTTCCACGGCAGCTTCTTTTTTCCAGTTAAAAGATTTTTCCTTTTTAATATTATCATGACTTTCCATTTCCTCTTTTCCAGCATTATCTAAAAATGCTTTAATTTCCTTTTTCAGTGAAACATCCTCATTGTCATCAGAATCTTTATCCAATACATCATTTGATAATATATCATTATCATGATCAAAACTTTGCTTCTTTTTCGATTTCTTAATTAAATTTTTGTTTTGAAAATTGCTTTTTTCTATATTCTTTGATTTAGATACAGATTGAAATTCATTACCATTTTCAGAATCATCTCCCACTTCAAATTTTGGGAAAACAGAGCTAGAATTAAATGAATTTTTTTTAGATTTTTTGTCTTTTCTAGGAAAATCTTGCTGCATTTTGAAATTTTCAATTTTCTTATCATCATTATGATTTAATTTTATATCATTGCTGTTCTTTTTTGGAAAATGCTTTTGCTTTTTAAACTTTTTCTCTTTATCATTTTTATCGCTTTTAGAAGAAAATTCTTGTTCAAATGATTCTTTAAACTTTTTTGAAGAAACATTTTCATTTAGTTCTGAATCATTAGAAGATGAAAATTTCCTTTTTCTGCTTTTCTGGGATACACTATAAAAGAAAGAACTTACATAAAACATCATTTGCAAAATGTCTTATAGCAAGTATATCATTATTAACAACTGAAAGCTTAGCAATATTATATATATATATATATATATATATATATATTAGGGGTGGGAATCGATTAAGAGTTTTAACTGGGTTAATCGTAGTTCATTAATCGATTAATTGTTCGATTAATCGGATTTTTAATCGGTTTTAATTTTTCTTTATATAATTTTATTTCAATGATGAATAAAACTCTCATATTGTGTGTGTGTGTGTGTGTATATATATATATATTATTCATAAGTTTGACTGAAAAAAAACAAAAACAAAAAATTTTTTTCCAAAAATTTTTGTTTAATCAATTATATCTGTTTCATAACTGAAATTTAAATCAATTTTAGAGTAATAATGGGTGATTTTAAGTGTTAATTTTATATAAATATTTTCACTTATTCATTTTTTTTTTTTTTAATAAATTAATTTTTCGATTAATTTTGAAAGAAACATTAAATGAATTTATACATATTTTAGTTTTATATTGCTTTGTCCATCTCGCTTGTAACAATTTTTAAATGAATTCTCAAATTTTCATATCTTTGTCATAAAAATCTCAAATTCTTATATTTTAGTTCTTCCTTGTCATTTCGGACTGGAACACAGAATGCTATTTTCTGTTTCTACTTCAATAGTTACTACCAGCAATTCTGAACAGACAATAAACGCTTGAAGATATTGTGAAAATCTGTTGACATTTCCCCCATCACAGGGATAGTGGAAATCTCAATCCCCCCCCCCCCCTTTTTTTTTTTAATCTTTAGCATTTCCCTTTTTTGAAAGCTTCTTGTTTCTGAGAATACTATTACCCTAGCCAACACTTTCTGTAGAAGGCTACAGACAGGTGGTGTTGCTTCAGCATGCACATTAAGCGGCATTTTGTTTAATATCTGTCCTCCCCCTTTTCTCTATCAACAAAAGTGCAACAACTTCTTTTGAGAGGTTTTATTTTTATTTATTTATTTATTTATTTATTATTATATATATATTTTTTTTTTCTTTCTTTTTCATTATTTGATGGATGTTTCTTAAAACGTTTGTTAGCAAATTATGTGAAAAAATATTTTGTAGGCAGAACAACATTTTTACTTTAATTCGTAGTTTGAAAATTTTCACCGGATTTTGAAAATTTTTAATTGAATTAATCTATCTGATTAACTCGATTAAAAAAATTGATCGGGACTAAGCATTGATCGATTAACCGATTAATCAGCACAGCCCTAATATATATATATATATAATAAAGATGATCTATTAAGCATAGTAGAAGCCAAGCAACAGATAGAAGATCACTGAAACACCAATGACCAATAAGATTAAAAAAAAAAAAAAAAAATCCTCAGTGGATGAAATACACTAATGTAAAGAAACCAGATCTATTAATTAACAGCCTGCAAAATAAACGAATCAATAAAGTAAAACAACAAATCTTAACTTAAAACCATAAACTTATCAAAAATTAATGAAAAAACAACCTAAGAAACACAAGGTAGGAAGAAGGAGGCAGGCGGCAAGACTTGTGACTTGCCTGTGGGGTTACACTAGTTTTATGCCGGCAACACTCCCCCAGCCTGCCACAACCAGAACAGGAACCATATGGATTTAAAAATGCAAATTTCAAAGCAGATGAACAACAATGAAACCACGAAGCCACAATGAAATTCACCGATTTGATCACATTGTGTTTAACAGTATAATTAATATATATATATATATATTTTTTTTTTTTCAAACTCATCTTATTGTTTTCACTATTGAAATAAATCAATAAAATGCTCAGATTCTTTTACAGCAAACAAATAAATAAACAAATATCAAAACTTGAAAGTGTTGAAATAGAATAAAATACCTAATATTCAAATACTGTAGAAAAAAATAAATAAATAAAACATTTCTATTTTTTCTAGACTATATCACATTTATATTAGAAAAAACATATCCATAAGCATAGCAATACACATTGTAATAATTGTAGCATTAGTATATGTACAGAAATTGTACACATTATTCTTAAAAAGTTATTTGCTTTAAAGTAGTACATACAATTTAGAAAGAAAAAAAAGGGGCGGAGGGTCAAGAAGAAAAACATTTGAAATATATATCCAAGGAAAAGACAGAATCCTTTGAATATTAAAGAGGTAAAGCTCAGATATTAAAAGAAAATTCCTAAAATCAAAGGACTATTATAAAATCAGTAAGATGCTGTAGTATCATTAACAGGCCTCGCATCGTTCCTAAAAAATTACCTGTGTTTTATTATACTGCCACCACCATTGTTAAAAACTTTTTCAAGGTTTTAATGTTAAAGTATTAGGTAAATAAGTGTTCATTTAAAATAGTAGTGACAATGTAGCAAAATGATTCCTAAAATTCCTAAAATTTTAGGGATGCTGCAAGGCCTGCATTAATATACTTGATTAATAAATTTTATTTATTAATCAAGAGATAGGTTTTATTGAAGCACGGGCTACAATGGTGTATTCAATAATGGATATTTTGTAGCAATGTAGTTACAGAGCCCAGTTACACTTTCTACATTAGCTCAAATTCTTCAAATATAAATAAGCAAATTTTTTCTGTGGAATAGACTAATCAGATGATCAAAATTTCCATATATCCTATAGTGATTAAAGGTTAAGACATCTTTTACTACTTAATGCAATTCATTTGCTACTTTTATTAAAGATGGGTTTTGGTTTGATTTGTCACTTTACAGTCATTTTTGCACACTAAAGCTGACCGGGACTAAAGTTTAGAATGAATTCCAAACCACTATGAACATCCATCCCTCAACACCATGACCCAAATCCAGCACATAGCAAGTGAAGGTTAGTGTACTAATCATTCAACCACTAGGCAGGCTTTTTTAAGGTGTTTTGAGAGTAAGGCTGATTGACATGGGTGTCGGCAGAATGGGGCATGGAAAATTCTACTAAGCATTTTTTCTTTAAATTTAAAACTATGCTATCAGAATTTTATTTAAAAAATATACTTTTTCAGGTTGTGCCCTTACCTGAATTTTTTTCTGCCGACGCCACTACCGATTGACTACTCCAGGGTCCAAGGCCTGAGGGGAAAAATCTTTCTAAGGGGTCTTATCCCATATTTATGCAAGTTTTGGAGAAAACAATAGAAAACTCTGAAGGGCACAGTCAATGAGTGCAACCTGGGATCGAACCCGGCACCTCACGTCTACCAGATTTGAGCGCAGAACTGCTCGACTGCTGGTGGGCCCGCTTTTTTTAAGGATATGATATGATTAATATTATCAGGGGTAATAGGGACTCAGAGATAAACATCTTAAAAATTATGAGTCTTCAATGAAAGAAAACCCAGAATGCCAAATGATACTCATACTACTTAGACCAAAAGCCCTCCGTTTTTTGTATCTTGTATCAGCCAATCAATAAATATATACATTTTGTTTACATATCATGTGGAATAACAAATGAATAACCAATGAAAACGAAAGATAACTTTTATGAAATGTGAAAATACTGATGGATTAGATTAAAACCCATGAAATCAGAGATAGCCCTTGCATTATTATGTATGTGTACATTTACTAAAATTCTCAATAAAATAGTCACACATTGAAAAAAAGCCCAAGATGAAAAAGTAAAGAGATATTTCATTAAAAGATTACAGCAAAAATATAATTACTTCTGATTATTCATTTCTTTAACATCTCCATTTGCTATTTCAGAATTTTTTTCCTAGAGAAAATAATATAAATTATAAATAGTAACTAGTAATGAATGCAGTAACTATTTAAATCAGTTTATATTTCAGCTATATGATTAATAAATGTACAATACTGTCTAAGGCAATAATTTGTTTCAATTCAAATAATGTAACCCTTTTTTAACACATTAATACAAAATTTTTGAACTCCTACAATCAGTTTTAGAAACAGTTGATTGCAATTAAACATGCCAACCAGTCATTTTGAAGCAATAAATACTTTACTTCTGATTATTCATTTCTTCAACATTCCCAGTTTTAATTAATGCAAAAGCTATTCAAATGAGTTTATATTTTAGCTATATGATTAATATATGAACAATATGTCTACGGCAGCAACTCCAAAATATGTAAAAGTTGAAATTTTTAAGCTGTTTTAGATTTTGCTTTTCTTAAAACATTTTTTAAATTCAGAAGCTTTTTATTTAAAATTATTATCATAGCAGAGTTTTCAGTTTTTTTTTTCAGCCTAGTAAAAAAGTAAAAAATTATTTATAAATGATCAATTTTTATTGTGTTATGTATCCAAGAAATTAATAAGCAGGAATCAATTCAGACAAAAATTGGGGTCCCCCTGCATGTAATTCAAATTTATAAAAATGGTTATTTTACAAAACTTTTCTATGTTTTCAGTATTATATGATTATTTAGCCACAAAATTCCTCATTTTTTTTTTTTGGTATATAATAACTGAAATATGCTTTTTTTTTTTTTTTTCTTTGGGGGGGGGGGGGGGGGTGTCAATCTTGAAATACTCAATTTTCTCAAACCTTTTTTCTTTTTCTTAACTTTTTTAAATATCTGATTTTTGTGAAGGTTGTCTCCTGATTTGTAAACAACCCATTTGAAATTCACTGATTTTCATAAAAGGTTCCACTTTTAAATTGTCTATTTTTGTACAATTTTCAGGTATGAACATTTCTTAGATAAACCTCTGCAACCATTGCATTTGCTCTATCAAAATAAGCTACTGCATTAAAAAAAAATTAAAACAACCTCTTGTAAATTTTTTTTTTTTTTTTTTTGTGAAATAAATCTGCACTACTGACACTTTTGAAAAAATAAATAAATAAAAATAAAATAGCATTCCTCAAAAAATTCTGAATTTTTCTAAAGCACGAAGCTACCATCTACGAAATTTGGCTAGTTTTTAAAATTTTTTGTTTTAACCCAACAAGTATGAGTCGTTAAACCAATCAATAAATATTTGGTATTTCAATTCAATATGATATCTATCTCCAGTGGATTCCATTACATGTCGATATTATGACAATGATATGACAGACAATCTTGTATGCAGTTACCGACATCCTTTTTTAAAACTTATTTATCTAGAGCTCTTTTCTCAGAAAAAAATCTCAAATTAAGAAGGATTGGCATGGGTCCCCCCCTCACCACTGATATAAGGGTAATAAGCTGGGTCTGTCTTTATCCCTCTCACATGACAGGAAGAGGAAATTCTGTACCAGCCTCTTGCGCTTGGCCTATGGCCACTTGAAATGCTTTTTTTTTTTTTTTTTTTTTAAGGGCAAGAAAAACCTACCCTCTTTGCCCAAAATGCCACCAACGCCAGGTTTTTCTGGATCACATTTTATACTCTCTGTGTCTTCTTTGGGAGGATTTTTTTTTTCCCTTTCTTGTCATCGACTTCTTCCGTCATCGTTTCTAGGATCTGGTCTGACTCCACCAGACTAGGTTGGAGATTAGAAACAACAACATAAATATTTGGTTCGTGCAGTTAGCCCTTTGTTAGTTGAAATAGTGTCAGTTGGCTCATTGGCACTCATTTTGTGCACTTTGGCAAAATTTTATTAGTTGGGTAGTTATGGTTAGCGCACTATAAAAAGGCTTTGTTATGAGTCTAACAGTAATAGATATGTTATTTTTTCCTATATAATGACTTACTTTAAAGAGGAATATATAATTTTATTGCACATATTAAAATAGCATTGAGGATACCATTTACTCACGCAAATGTATAAAAATAGCAGATAATAAATACCAAAATATAATTGCAAACATACAATACTGCATATGGGTCCATGGTTTGCCAATGGTTGGGCCATCCATCCTGCTAATGGCCATTTATAACCATTGGCCAACAAAGAAACCAGCAAAAACAACAACTGTTTTAATGTTGGCCCATATAAATTTTGTTTGTAGAGAATTCTACCCTGAATTTCAAGTCTTGAATCAGCCTAGAATTTTATAAGTTCACAAAATCAGAAGCTTAATTTTAATATCCATTAAAATTTTTAAATTTTTTTTAAATTTATACATCAAAATTGTTAAGTATGACATAGATACCTTACTAAACAATTTATTCTAATGTGAAGATTCAAAAGAAATTTAAAGATTATTTATATTAGATTGAAAGTAAAATATCAAAAATTAATATTTTAAACACTATAAAAACTACTTAAAACAAAGTTATAATTCATATTTAAAATAAAAATTAATACCTTTATTTAAACTTCGTGCTTGGCAGAAAGCTTTTTCGTGAGGGGATCCCCTCCGTCAACGGTGCCGACTGCACTTTGTGGTTGGCGGCTACTGAAGTCTTGATTTTCTCTTTTATTTTCATATAGGTGACGCCACAGTTTGTCGATTTCTGCTGATTCGTGGTCGTTGATGACGTGACTATTATGCGCAATTTCAATACTTTCCCTAAAAAATGCGTAGTTTTGATTATTGTAATTAGCGATTTTTGTAACTCTATCAAAATCTATATTTATATTGTTTTCATAGCAACTTCTAGATAAAGCGGTGGTATTTCGATTGAATTTTATGTCGTAAGAATACAACTATATAGGAGTCACTAAACGAAAAATCAAAATCAAAACGACATAAAATTCAATCGAAATACCACCGCTTTAGCTAGAAGTTACTATCAAAACAATATAAATATAGATTTTGATAGAGTTACAAAAATCGCTAATTACAATAATCAAAACTACGCATTTTTTAGGGAAAGTATTGAAATTGTGCATAATAGTCAGAGTCACGTCATCAACGACCACGAATCAGCAGAAATCGACAAAGTGTGGCGTCTCCTATATGAAAATAAAAGAGAAAATCAAGACTTCAGTAGCTGCCAACCACGAAGTGCAGTCGGCATCGTTGACGGAGGGGATCCCCTCACGAAAAAGCTTTCTGCCAAGCACAAAATAAATGTATTAATTTTTATTTTAAATATAATACTTTAAAACTTGCTGTATTCCCCCCCCCCTCTCCAAAATAAATTGACTTAACTTTACTTCACAATAAAATACTATACTATTACCTCAATAAGACAAATTTTCAATATTTTAATGGACTGAAATTGTAATGTGCAATGTAAAAAGCTCAAATATTACCTGAGGAATAAGAGTAGATTTGCTTTGCTTGCTATAATAATCTTGAAATAATGACTGGAGTTTTTTGCCACCAGTAGTTGTGGGACTTTTAGGCTTTGAGAATAGAGCAGCAACATCACCAACTTTGTACTTACCCATCTAAAGTGAAATTAGAAACAGTTATTAAAATATCAACCAATGATAATTAGTCTAATTTTTTTGAAATGGCCAATATTAAGACACTGACTATATATAATATCAGGGGTGCAGAAAATGTTCAAACCTCGGAAATTTCCCCCAAACACAGTATAAATTTCCCTCAATAATGCAAAAATTTACTTTGCTGTACAAAGTCATTTGTTCTATGTAATAAATCTTTAAGAGAATAAGTATACAGTGTAACATAAAAATATCGCTGTTAGTGTATAAGCACTTCAAAGTAGCAAATTGTTATTTTTGATTTACATTTTTATTTTCTCTTAAAAAAATATTCAAAATTTCCCCCGAACCTCGTTCGGGCGTTCGGACATATTCTGCACCCCTGTATAATATATAAACAATGTAATAAAATCTGAGAAAGAAATCATTAAAAATAGCATAATTAAGATTAATAATGTGATATGTGACAGAGTTGGTAGGTTTTTGACACATGACAGTTTCTGACGGTTTAAACCATGGTTAAAACTGTCATGTCAAAAACCTCCTTGTCAAAAACCTATATTTAAAATTTAATTGTTATATAAAAACTTAATTTAACAAAGTATAGTTTATAAAGATTTTTGAAAACTAAACAGATTCATGTTCTTTGAAAAACACATTGTTATAACATTTTGATTATATTAAAAAAAAAAACTTTAGGCTTTTAAAATTTCATTATGAATTATTGTTATGTTCATTCAAAATAAGCTATGATACTTTCATGTATTACTACGAAATTTACTTATAACTGTGCTTAATATAGTATATGTTAAACTTAGTTAGTTGTTTTTAATAAGATATTATTTATAAGTATGTTTTAAAAAGTAAACAGATGAATGTTTTTGTAGAAACATTATTATAACATTTTGATTAATATAAAAACAAAACTTTAGGTTTCTAAAAATTCATTATTTATAAATCATTGATAAATAATTTTATTTGTAATACAACATTGTATATATATATGTAATATATTATAAATAATATTAAAATTAAATGATGAAGTTCTGGTGCTTTACACGGGATGGTGCAACGATCCTCTTATCATAGTGAAATAGAAGTCCAGACATCTTATATAAGAGATTAGAGAGTCCATTTGATAACGAATATCCTTTATTACGTTCTAAAGGTAGTGACAATGTATGATGATGCAGTCATGGGCCGGTACGAAGACATCCGGAGCAGTATATCCCGGTAAAAGGTGCCGATGGCCGGCACTTCGGCAAACCCCGAAGGGCGCCGCGAGTTTAGCTCGTAAACTTTACATGATGGAATATTAGTTGACGTGAATTTACTAGACAAATGATGGTCTTAAAAAGCCACGAGTTTTCGCGTGCTCCCGTTTTTATACTGCATATTTCGGCGGGAACTGAGACTATTCTTATGAATGCTTATTGGATAATTAGCTAATCTAAAATCCGCCTACCTTTTACGATTGGTTGACCCGGGCATCCAGGATTTATTATTTTGCAATGCTTTACCGTTTATTCCGACTATTGCATAATTTTGATTACGAAATTTCTTCTAATCGCGATTCCCGCGCTACGACGTGCTTTGCTGAAAAACTAACTTAACAGGGGCGCTAAAATAGAACTCTCACAAAGTTGTTCTTAAAATTAAGATTTATTCTGAGCTAATTCTATTAAGATATCATTTAATATTAATTTAAATATTAATTTAGAATCTTGCTTATTTTATCCTTTCATATCCCCCCCCTCCAAGCCGACGCTCCCCCATATTTGCCTGCAAATTTGTGGGAAGTCCCTCAGAAGTAGAAGATACTCCAGGAGAAAGTTAAACTTAAAATGGAAAATTTGACAAATTATAAAACTTAAGTTTTTGAAAAATTTATTTAAAATGGAAAATTTTATTTTAAAAATGGAAAATTTTATTTTCTAGAAAATTTCGTCTGAAATATTTTGTTATGGAATCCTTTTTAAGTAGGAGTTATGGCCTTTCCCTTTATTCATAAAAATTTACTTTTTCTTTTTTAATTTATTTACTTGTATGTTGGACTGGTCAACGTGCTCGCCTGATACATATAATGGTATTTACAGCACTTGTTTACAAACATAAGAAAAGTTTAATAAAATAATGTATGACATACTGGAAAAGAAGAAAAAAAAAATTATAACATAATATGTTTACCGGCATAACATTTTTGACAAGATAACTTTCTTATGTACAAACTAGTTTGTTGAGGAAAGTCTTTAAAATATAAAGTTCCTTTTGGCCAATAAAATTTTTAAATGTCTTGAATAATAACGTTGATCGTTGACAATAAATAATTGTTGTAAAAAGTCTGATCTTGGTTATTGAGTTCATATATAATATGTATAACAATAATTATAACACTGTAATTTTAACAGTACATTGTAAACAACTGTTTTGTAAATTGTAAACAAACTTTTCTTTTCACAAAATCTGTGTTTTTCTTTGTGTATCTTTTTAAAAATGCAAAGATATTTTAATAAAACAAAAACATAAAGTATATAAAAACAATTATATCATAGTACATTTTTAACAATTTCTAGAAACTTTATTTACATACTAACACAAATAATTTTTTCATAAATATAACATTTAACAGACACATAAAATTATTTAATAAATACAATAGTGTTTAATACACTCTAATAATACTACTACTAATATTAAGAATACCAGTACTACTAGGTCTTTTCTTTTTACAAATTATTTACATAAAACCAACTTAATCACTTTATTTAGTAATTAATTGTTTTAAAATACCACATTGGTACCAGAGCTTGGTCAGCCATTGGCAAGCCAAAAACAAAATCCGATTTGATGCTCGATTTCTCCCTGTTAAATTCAAAGTTGGTGATGAAATTATTTATGAAGAAGGTAATTGGTGAATTTTTACAGAGGGCAAAAAACAAATCATTTTTCCCGCACTCTCTGATCACTTTATAGTGGTGAAGATCAGAAGATCACGAGAATGATAAATAAATAAAAAAAAAAATACTTGGGGCATGGAGTTGATCCCTAACTAAAATTTTGCTGAGTCGACGAATCGCGTTTTCACATTGCAGAAGAGAAGAGAAAATACGTCTCTCCGTTTCCATGGTAACGATAGAATGAAAAACCTTCGGTCTTTATGTTTACCGGGAGTATGAAATGAACCCGATTTGTGCTTCAAGTGTTTCAATTAATGGTTTCAATAGTTGATTATAAACAGATGACTATTACGTGTGGCAAGACTAATAATAATAATAAAAAATAAAAATAAAAAAAAACTTAATAAATCGTAGTAATGCATTTAATACAATGAAAGATTTTTTTTTTATTTCTTTAAATAATTCGTGAATACTTTTTATTTTATTTTATTTTGTTTTATTTTTGAAAGAAGACGGGTGAGTAAAATAATTTTGATTTAATGATTGGTGTATTAATAAAAATTATTTATGTTTCTCAATATTAAAAATAATATTTGACCTATTTTATTTCCGCAATTTTTATGATTTGCAATTTAAAAAAAAAAAAAAAAAGTTAATAATAACAATAATGGTGATGATATTTTTTTAAAATAATTTTAAGAAAGGTTTGAAATTTATTATTTAAGTTAATGCTTTTATTGAGTTTTCTGAAGTATTGTTTTAAAAGTTGTGACATTTATTAAATATTGAATTTATTAGTGAAAAAAAAAAAAAAAAGAGTAGGGAAAATTTTTGTTTTCTTTATTTTTTTCTTCTTGTTCCGTACAGATTACGTAAGTACAGTTTTAATTTATATCAAATCTTAAAAGTTCATGTTTGAATTCTATTAATAAAAATTAATTATGCTACTTAAAAAAAAAAAAAATAATAATAATAATAAAATAAAAATAAATAAATATTATTTACCATCGAAAAGTTTGTTTATAAGTTTGCATTGAAATTTTTTAGGGATTTTTGTTAAAGTTGCAAAATTATTTATTATATTTTATATGTTAAATTTAGAGAAAATAAATTTTCAGTATTACTTATATTGAAAAAAAAAAAAAAAAAAAAATATTATACAGATCTTTATTAAATGTTCATATTAAGTTAATGCTAATTTTTTATAATTTTTAAGAGTTTCAGTATATTTCTGTTTAATGTTAATTTTTCATAAAAGTTTTAAAATTTAAAAGTATTGTCAAACATTGTGGAATTAAAATTATCTGATTATTTGTTTTCATTTATTATCTAGAAAATTTTTATAGTTCATTCAGCTGTTGGTAAAGGCGCATTATCAATTGTTGTTTTGAAATTAAATTTAAATTTAACATTAAATTTAATATTAAATTATTCTTCTGTTATAAAACAAATTATTGAGTTTTATTGGATCTGTTAATATTTACATTTGATTTTTAAGAAATTTTTCTCACCTATTTCTGTTTAATATTATGAGTGCATGGTGTACATATTTTTTATTTTTGCATGTTTGTGTTACTAATTTTATATTTTCAAATATTAACATTGCTTTTATCTTCATAAAATTTATAGTTACTTAATTTAATATTCAGGCAATGTTATTATCAGTGTTTTGTTTAGTATTTTTGCATGCTTAAAAATTTTCATTTTGATAATTTGTACATTTTATACTCTTATTTTTATTGCGTGTTAAACATTTTATTATAACTGGGTACATCACTTCTCATACATATCAAAGTACAGCAATGTATTTAGTGTAAAGATTTTTAACTAAGAGTTTCTACAGTCATTGTTTTCAAAATTCACAGGACCAATATTGCGTTGGTACAATCCAGCCTCATCATGAGCATTGCTAACTAAAAGTTGCATCATACATCAAAGTTGCATCATATATCAAAGTTGCATCATATTCATCACACATTACTTATCATTTAGAAAACATTATTTTATTTTTTATCTCAACACGAGTCCAAGCATCAATTTTACCGAGACAACAATATGAGTACTAAATATTTCTGAGGTATTTTTGGCATAGAACCGGTCGCAATACATTAAATTGCTCTGATCAACTGGATATCCTGATCAGAGTATAAACAATCCTACAGCCTTGAAACCTCATAAACAGAAACTAAATTAATACTCATAAAATTAAGTCTCCGGGAAAAGATGTCACTTAAAAAAAAAAAAAAAATTATTATTATCATTTACAATTCGACATAAGGAAAATTCAACAAAATTGCAGTGTTAAATAATTGTTGGAGTTGTTTCAGGCAAAATTGTGGTAAAAGCCATGAAAACTTCACAATTAAATAAAATACTCATTGTTACATTTCTCCTAATATGTCCGGGCCAAGCGCTCTCAACTCATACTCATTTACAAATTCGTCCTGTGAAATAAACAAAAAGTCACTTGACTCATTAGCATTCAAATAAAATGACTGTAGTTAAACCAAACTGTTAACTTGTATATTAGTGTAAATATTTTTTTTTCTCTTCCCTTGTGTATAGAAGTAGTAATTAATAGTAAATTTTTATGTTTTGTTTATTTATTATAAGATGTCAGAGGGAATTCTAAACTTTAAAAGGTTAAGTTAGGGACTTTAAAAGTCACTGAGCAAGACTTTCGATACTCAGTCACTAAATTAATGTCGGGCTTTAATCTTGTCCAAATATAAAGTACTTACCATGATCCCTGGTCACGGGGGGCATCCAATCGTTGAAGCCACTGCAGAATTTGAAAATCTGGAGACGCTATCTGAAATTGGATACTCACCTACAGACCTATGATATAAATTCTTTTTATTTACTTTTTTTTTTCTTCTTTCCTATTTTATATGTTGATATTTTCTAATATAAGATTTTTTCAGGTTTCAAGTTGTGTTTTAATGGTACAATTTATCATATACTAAGTTTTCAAAAAAAAAAAAACTCTCTAGTGTTTTTATACTTTCATATACTATTATTCGTTTTATTCATATTACATATTTAGTCTCTTTTATTGTATTTCCATGTTAATAATGTCACTATTATACTAGAAGAAATATTTAGGTGTCGTCATATTGCAGTGTTGTTAGATACCAGGACTTGAATACATTGTGGCCTACAGGTTCTGTTAAAATAAAAGTCATATTTCTTATGTTGTATAAATTTTCATATGTTTTAAGTTTTAGTGTACTTTAGATGTCATGATGTTATATTGTTTATATACCATATTTATATAAATTTGTCAGGTTGTAATGGAGTACAACAGTATAGAATATTTCAATGTTAATAGTGAAAGTCTTGTGTATCTTCTGTCCAGTCATTTTCATAACATATGTTTGTATTCTTCAAAAACTGTATTAAAATTTTGTATTTATCCTGTACAGGCCAAAGACATCCTGAGTTGGTTAAAATTTAATGCAGCCAAAATTAAGATTTATTCTGAGCTAATTCTATTAAGATATCATTTAATATTAATTTAAATATTAATTTAGAATCTTGCTTATTTTATGAAAGGATAAAATAAGCAAGATTCTAAATTAATATTTAAATTAATATTAAATGATATCTTAATAGAATTAGCTCAGAATAAATCTTAATTTTAAGAACAACTTTGTGAGAGTTCTATTTTAGCGCCCCTGTTAAGTTAGTTTTTCAGCAAAGCACGTCATAGCGCGGGAATCGCGATTAGAAGAAATTTCGTAATCAAAATTATGCAATAGTCGGAATAAACGGTAAAGCATTGCAAAATAATAAATCCTGGATGCCCGGGTCAACCAATCGTAAAAGGTAGGTGGATTTTAGATTAGCTAATTATTCAATAAGCATTCATAAGAATAGTCTCAGTTCCCGCCGAAATATGCAGTATAAAAACGGGAGCACGCGAAAACTCGTGGCTTTTTAAGACCATCATTTGTCTAGTAAATTCACGTCAACTAATATTCCATCATGTAAAGTTTACGAGCTAAACTCGCGGCGCCCTTCGGGGTTTGCCGAAGTGCCAGCCATCGGCACCTTTTACCGGGATATATAGCTCCGGATGTCTTCGTACCGGCCCATGACTGCATCATCATACATTGTCACTAACTTTAGAACGTAATAAAGGATATTCGTTATCAAATGGACTCTCTAATCTCTTATATAAGATGTCTGGACTTCTATTTCACTATGATAAGAGGATCGTTGCACCATCCCGTGTAAACCACCGGAACTTCATCATTTAATTTTAATATTATTTATAATATATTACATATATATATATATATATATTTTTTTTTTTAGTATTATGTTTATAATATTATGTATTTAACCAATAAAATAAAAATGTATAGCCTAATATTTTGTATTTAAATATTTTATAGATTTTTTTTTTTTTTTAATGACTGCTGAGATTGTGAGTTTTACAAAAAAGCAATAATTCTGAATGTTAAACGAGCTTGAATTGCTTCTTAAATTATCATAAGACAAGAGAAATATAAATGCTTTCTGGACATGTATAAATTAATTTAATATTTATTCGTACAGATTTATTTTAAATTTATTAGTTCAAATCAAACTGTAAATAGGTACAGATATTTATAAAGCCAGTAACAATAATAAATAGATAAATTATTATTAAATGATAAGTGTAATAAATATAGATTATAAATATAATTATTTTCAAATTCATATTAACTTACTGCCCACATATAGTATGTTCTACTTAAAAAAAAATAAATAAATAAATAAATACAGTTTTCCTGTGTTTAACACTCGGTTTATGTTCAAATTCCTAAGTAACTTTGGAATTTTAGAATTTCCTAAATATTAATATAAATAAACATACAAAATATGTCTACACATTCTTTGTATATATTTCTAATGTTTGAAACCAGTATATTTACCTAAATTTTTATTAATGATCACTAATAAATTGTTTTAAGATTTGTTAATTTATAAACAGCATAATACTTAGATGTTAACTTATATATGGCAAATATTACTAATTCATATTTCTAACCAGATTCAAGCGTATTTATAGATTCTGAATCTCGACAATATAGATTTTGACAGTTGAGGTTTCTAACGGGTTTTTGACGGTTTAAACCAGATTTAAACCCTTGTCATGTCAAAAACCCAACCCTGATATGTGCATAAATAAAAAATAAAAACAATAACCAGATATGATACAGAAATACAAGAAAAAAAATTATAGTACCAAAAGACTATTTTGAAAAATTAGAATTCAAAAGAATAATGCACCAAGAAAAAGTGTAACAGCAACTGGATTTTTAACATACAATACAATAAAATGTTGAAGAGCTAGTAATAGTCAATTCAACGGATATATATGTATAAACAATGAAATATATATCATGAACCAATACAAAAAAAATGTCATAATGAATAATAAAGCATACAAAACAAACTAAATGTGCAGAGGCAACATAGCAAATTTGTATTAAATATCAATATATACAATATAATAAGAACTTAATAGTATCTATATGTAAAGTGGTGAAACACAAATAATAAAAAATTAACATAACAATTGACGATTAATAATGTGAAATAAGTATATGTGAAATAAGTATATGTGAAATAAGTAAATAAATAAATAAATAATACCCAGATACAACATAGTATTATAAATACTTTAGTATCCAGAATATTTAACGAATAAGCCATGACAAACAGCTACTATATTTATGCTATGATGCATTTTCCGAACTAATATTCAAATAACTCTTGTTGATTTTACCTTTAATTATACTTTTAAAAGAGAAAATTTCATAAATACTCCTAACTCCCTCTCGGGATAGGGAAGATCCAAAAAAGAAAATTGCTTCTCCCTTCCCCCAATAGACTATAAAACTTGCTTGCATATAAGTGCCATTCAAAATTTATTTAATTTATTATCCCAAATTTTTTCATTTTAGTCTGGATTTTACTATAACAACATGATGACGAAACAAAAATATGGGATAGAATGACTTGTGCAGATCTAAGACTTATCCAATTAAAAAACCTTAATGAATGTTTATCATATACAAAAATCTAACAAAACAGGAACAAGAGTACTGTTCTTTGTCAAATGGTGTTATTTATCAGAGTATTTGGATAATAGAGAGAATCTAAAGTAACAATATACAACTAAAGTACAAAAACAACACTTTTCCCTACACTTAATTCTAAGAAAAGATAATTAGATGAATGCAAAGAAAAGAGGGGAAAAGGTCCTACAATGATTCCACTGTTACTAACACTGACCATACTATGGCCATAAATACAAATCATTTTGTTTGTGCTCAAGCTTAGAAATTCAGTTCTCTTTCAGAGTAATTTAAAAAATATTAATAATATATTTGTTCATCACATAGAAACTTAAATCTTTTTTCAAATTCTGAAAAAATAAAATGAAATTTTCAATCATAGTATCAATGAAAATATTTGTATAAAGAATTTAGACTTAAGCGCATATTGACTCAAAAAAATTCTTGAGGTCGGGGGAGGACTAGAGCTCCCCCTTTCCCCTTGAATCCACCACTGTGCCAGACAAAATTGAAAAACATATAGTATTAACTGGTTTCCCTACTTCATTTAAGACGTGTTAGAACATACTGAACACTACTACTATCAAAAAAATTGTGTGAGCAGACAAGTAAAACAATAATTACAAAAACAATCTTAATAGTTTATTTAATTTAAAAGCAAATACGTTTTCATCCGTAGTAGGCACATTTTACAGGGGGTCGATCCATATTTTTATTTTTTGCTCTTTTATATGAGAAACACAATATTTTTTGTGAAAAAGTTACTTCGTAAAGCCTTCCATTCATTTCAACAGTCAGTTAGTTTCATTGGACCAAATAATGTTAATCATTTAAAATTTTACTGAAAACGTGGAAAATTTTGTTAAACGATCATTTTTATTAAAAAAAAAACATTGTGAAATGAACGACTTTACGAATTTGAATTTTGTGGGGGATTTAAATTGTGAAGGGATTCATTTTATGGTCTTGAGTCCATTTTATGATTTCAACTATGGGATAGAACCCGTTTCACAGATTTGAATTCTGTAAAATCGTCTATTTAATGAAATTGAATTTTGTGAAATGGGAGCAGAAGGGCCCAAATTTTGCTTGGATCGACCCCGATCAGTCACATAAAAACTGAAATTGCTTAAAATGCATAATCATACATTCTGAAAGCGGAATATTTCTTTCCGTTTAATCATTACCTCAACAAATTAAGATGAAGTAAAAAACAAAATTATACTATATTAATAAAAGCAACACATATAACCCATGTGAGCAAACTGAACGATATATAAACATACAAAAGTTACAAAAGTCGAGATCACGCAACTTTTAGAAAGACATCGGAAATGTATCAATTAATCGGTGGAACCATGGAGACGAAACTTATCAGATGTTAAAAGTTTCTTCAAATGAGTTGAGAGGAGGATGCATGCAAAAGCAGTGGCAAAACATTCGTCTTGTAGTACTTTTTGCATTTAAATTTCCCCGCTAATTACTTTTTTACTTCCTTATACAAAGTATAAGAAAGTATAGTAATGCCAGAATCCCAGAATGTTGCAAATTTATATGTGTAGCTGTACACTAAGACTACTATATAACTACTTATATAGTAGTCTTACTGTACACTTGCAACAATCTCTAATAATCCGGTTTAGAGATTCTTTGACTTGCAATTTTGGTTTTAAGCACGGATTAGGAGATAAGGATGAAACACTAGATAGGCCAGCGAGCGCGAAATCTGAAGCTTCCCATTCCGCATTAATTCAGCCGACTAGATGAAAACGATCCGATCGCCGCCTGGTGTAGTATCTTTGAAACTTATCGGAAGAAAGGGAAAGCCCGCCCCTTCGGCTTCAGTCATCCAACGAACGAACAGCCAGAAATGTAAAAACGCGCTGATTGGTGTATTTTCGAGATTTGGTCGCCCTCTATCTGTAAGATGAAAATTACTACCTTTCCGTAACATTAGTAATACATCCTTCTCTTTTAATCCGTGGTTTTAAGTATGAGTTCCCGTTCTGTATGTAAGTGTGTGTGTATCTCGTATAACTCAAAAACGGTAAGTTCATAATGACCAAAAATACAAAGGCTTTGGCTGTATGTATCTCGTATAACTCAAAAACGATTGGACGTAGAACGTTGCAAATTGGTACATAGGTTTGTTATAACATCTAGTTGTAAACCTCCTCTTTTGGACTTTATAGGCTTTTCCGTTTTGGAAATGTTTAGGAAAATTAGGTTCATAATGACCAAAAATACAAAGGTTTTGGCCATATGCATCTCGCATAACTCAAAAATCGTAAGACGTAGAACGTTGCAAATTGGTACATATATTTGTTATAACATCTAGTTGTGCACCTCCTTTTTCGGACTTTATATGATTTTTCGTTTTGGAGATATTTAGGAAAATTAGATTCATAATGACCAAAAATACAAAGGTTTTGGCCATATGTATCTCGTATAACTCAAATACGGTTGGACGTAGAACGTTGCTAATTGGTACATAAGTTTTTTATAACATCTAGTTGTGCACCGTCCTTTTTGGACTTTATATGATTTTTCGTTTCGGAGATATTTTGGAAAATTAGGTTCATAATGACCAAAAATACAAAAGTTTTGGCCATTATACATGACCTATATCATAGAGATTTTAAAAAAATCTAATGATAGAGCCAGTAATGATACTGTTATGAAAGTTGAAGACATTTTTGCGTGTAGAAAGTTATGCTTAAAGACATAAGTAGGTTCTTGTCAATGAATGCATTTTATTTAATGAATATTCATCCTGTAGATAGAGCCTGTAATGTATCTCGCATAACTCAAAAACGATTGGACGTGGAACTTTGCAAATTGGTTTACCGGTTTGTTATAACATCTAGTTGTGCACCTCCCTTTTTGGACTCTATATGATTTTCCGTTTTGGAGATTTTTAGGAAAATTAGGTCATAATGACCAAAAATACAAAAGTTTTGGCCCTTAAATATGACCTACCATCATAGAGATTTCAAAAGAAGCTAATGATAGAGCTAGTAATGATATTGTTATGAAAGTTGAAGACATTTTTGCGTGTAGAAAGTAATTTGTAAAGGCATCACATATTTTAATAATATAAGGAGATAATCAATTAATCTAAATTAATTTATAGTTCTTAATTACATATAAAAATGTGAATCAGAAGAATTAAGGAAACGTAAATTAATTAATTAATTACAATTATCCATCATAAAAAAATATATATATTATTGTTATTTGTTTATTAAATGTAACGTATAATAATGATTTAAAATATTCTGTTATTTTTTAAATATTTTATTTGATATATTATTTAATATCTTATGAATAATAATATAGTCCACGATCATTTAATAATTATTTCATATAAATTAGTTAAAAACCTAGATTTGAGCTCTCGTTGCCTTCAGCAGTAGCTTTCATGTCCATACAATCCTGATCTCACTGCCAGCGACGGCAGTGTCTCACTTGAGCATGAATGAAACATATTCACACACGAACCTTCATTGTGTCACTAATGTCTTCGGCAGTATCTTTTCCGTCTGAATGATGTTGGGTTTCCGTTTCCTCCCTCTATCCGATTTAATTTTACAGGCACAAAAGTAAATGTAATCAATTCCCAGACATGAAAAAACATCCTACACATCAAAAATCACCTTTCTGGAGGCAATTTGGTAAAAAGTTGCTCTTGGATACGTATTTGTTGCCCCGCCATCAAAAGAGTGATATTTCGAAAAATTCCTTTGTCGTGACTGTTGAGTACACATAAATAACCCACACACCAAAATATTGCCCTTTCATGATAATTTGGAGTTGAGATGAGATAAACTTACAAACATGTTTTTTGCCTCCCCTTTCTCGTTTCAAAGGGAGGAATTAAGGAATTTTGCGAAAGGTATCAAAAATCATAAATCAATCTGTGAAGAACTTCAGGAAATTTGAGATTTTGAACAAACGATTTTAAAAATTTATACTTGAAAACATATTTTTATGCCCTTCCAGACCCTGAAAAGCGAAGAGGAGAATTTCACAAAACAGCGTATATAAAAACACCTTCTCATTCGAATGCAATGTTGGGATTTAGGATTTTGAAAAATTATTCTTGGAAACAATGACAAATGTAAACTTTGAGATGCCCTAAGCAAGGCATTACGGGGCCCCTAACAAATGATATTTTTACGATAGATAGTGATGCAAATGGAATAATCTCATATCATAATACAATAGAAACTAGTATATATACTGTCGCCATCGCAAACTTTCTTCTATATCATTCCATTAACAGTATCACTATAAGTTAACAATCACAAGAATTTAAGCAATATTACTTCTCACAATAAATATTTTTAAAATTGCAGTTTGTTGTAATTTTAACCAGATTCTGAAATATTGCCATTTACAAATCACAGAATCTAAATAACAGCAGCACCACATGTCATCAGATATGTACTCAGATTGAATTAGCATGATTTTTCGTATCTCATCAAGTTTAATACATTTAAATATCATAGAAGTTATGATATAACCTGTAACTATAATATGTACAAATATATTTATTTATACTTTATTAATATTTAAGTATTTCTCGCATGAATATGTTTAATTGAGTCGCCAGTTACCCATTACGTGACGTTAAACCCAACAAACCAACCTGTTTAATTGATTTTATATTTATCTAATATATGTTTGGAAGAAATAGAGATAGGGACAGGAGATATGCTTTCTCAAATTTGTAACTCCTCGAAATCTGCTTAGATCCGATGCTATTTTGTTTTCTGCAACCCCCCCCCCTTTTTTTTTTAGTTCCCCATCATACTATAGGTATGGGAACTTAGGTAATCGTGAAAATTTTCGTCCTCGATTTTTTTACACGTTTTCAGATGTGAGGAATCCGAAAAGGACAAAATTTGTATGGTGTCCGTCTGTAGGGTGTCTGTTAGTTTGCTAGTCCGTTAATGTGTTAGTCTGTGTACACGATATCTCAAGAACAAACAGTCGCAGAGAAATCATATCAGTTTTAAATATTACTTTTGACACTAGCAAGAACCCTATTCATTTGCAACATTCGAATTAAAAAACTTCGTAAATTATTAGAAATTTACGATTTTCTTAACATGGGAGAATATGGCAAAATTTTACTTAAACGCGCATTAAATGGAAAATTTTTATTGTAAATATGTCAGACCAGTTTTAAAATATCAGGTTTGATGCCAGAATGAACATCATTGGACATCATTTGATTATTCATTGGACATCATTTGACACTGGCAAGGGCCCTATTCATTTGCAACATTCGAATTAAAAAACTTCGTAAATTATTAGAAATTTACGATTTTCTTAACATGGAAGAATATGGCAAAACTGTACTTAAACGTGCATTAAATGGAAAATTTTTACTGTAAAAATGTCAGACCAGTTTTAAAATATCAGGTTTGATGCCAGAATGAACAACATAAACTATAAACATGCTACTTTGAAAATTTCGCAAGTTATTGAAAATTTGGGAATTTTTAACATGGCAGAATAGGGGAAAATGTCACATAAAAGTCATTTTTTAGGGATATTTTCAACGTAAAGATGTCAGACCCTTTTTGAAATATTATTTAGGATACTGGCATGAATATCATCGACTATGAATTTTCCAAAATAAAAATTTCGTAAGTTATTGTAAATTTACGAATTTCTTAACATGGCAGAATAGGGCAAAATTTAACATAAACGCCAATCTTGAGGGATATTTTCATCGTAGAGACATCAGACGACTTTTGAAATATTATTTAGGATACTGGCAGGAATATCATTGAATATGAATTTTCCAACTTAAAAAATTCGTAAGTTATTTGGAATTTACGAATTTCTTAACATGGCAGAATAGGACAAAATCGAGTATAAGCGTCCACTTTGAGGATCATAAATATATCAGACAACTTCTAAATAACATTTATGATACTTGTTTGAACATGATTGACTACAAATATTCTAAAAGGAAAATTTCGTAAGTTATTCATAATTTAAGATTTTATCAACATAGCAAAATTGAAAATTTTCCATATAAATATATATTTTGAGGATTGTTGCATTCGAAATAGTAGCATGAAAACTAAACTGTGAAATTGCAAACGGCGACGAATCGTGGAGCTAGACAACAAAACACATGTAGCCGTGCTCCGTGCTCCAACATTGTGCTAACATGATCTAGGTGGAATCTCTTGAGGATGCTCTACGGTCCGTCACAGCCATGTGGATAAGGTGTCTACTGTCTCGTGCTATTGTTCTATTGCGTGCCCCACTGCCAGGTTTTCGGCTTGTTTGATTCTCCTCTGTCCATTTCTTCCAAACACGCATCACTGTTGTGGCATTACACTGCGTACAAGTTGCGATTTCTCGATATGAAAATCCACCCTCTCGCATACGAACGATGCGGCCTCGTACGAACTCCGTTCATTGTTGGTATGGCACCCTCCGCTTTTGACGAGGCATATTGACCTATTGATCACCAATGAAACGTTTACCGCAGACAGAGGACGATAAACAGATTTCAATGCTCTTTTACAGTCCTTTATATACCTGGAACTAGGGAATCTATTCTCCGACCAGACTATACCTCATTTCCGACTGTGGCAGTCGTTATTTTGATCACGTGACGTCACATTCCGACTTTTGATTTGACGACTGTCGTTGTTTGAGGACGGTCGCATCAGAGAATAGATGGCATGGAACAAGTGACTGATAAGGAGCCGGTCCTCTTTCCAGGCATGCACAATTGCTTTGTAATTCTAATCATTTGCTTGGCTTACCTCACTTTACATTTCCTGTAACTTTGCTTCAATTTATGTTATCCCTTTATGGTGTTGCAATTTTCACAAACATGAGTGTATGAAACAAAGAAGCCAACAAGCTTATACCTGTGTGGGAAATCTTCTGACTATCATATCTCCGAAACTAATATAGATAGAACTACGAAAATTCAGAATCGAGACAGGTCTGGTGTACAGATGATTTTCCCAACTTTTAGTGAAAATTGGGAAATCGGAAGTGGGACATCAGGATAAGGGAATCGGAAGTCTCTATCTCAAAAACAGCTGCAACAATTTTCTTCAAAGTTGCTAAACTCTATTAGATGTGCTTTCGTATGAATTAGTTGTTTATGTCAGGAAAATTGATAGGTATCCTGTATAAATAGCCAAATTTCAAGTGCCGCAAGTGTGTTCCCTTAAAAACGGCTGTACATATTTTTTTCGAACTTGCCATAGTAACCTCCTTTTAAATATTCTTTTGTATGTAATTATTATTTTCCGGTTAACAACTAAGTTTACCAAGTTTTCGTAAAAGTTGGTATCTCGAAAATGGCTCTAACAATTTTCTTGAAAATTGTTACATGAACCCGTTTAAGATATCCTTAATGTATTATACATGGTTATTACAGGAAAATTAATCGTCATTCTGATTAAATAGATCAGTTTTAGATCTCGGAAATTAATGTTTCAAAAAATGGCTCAATTGACTTTTTTTTTTCTTATTTTTAAACTTGCTATCGCTATGTAAATCTCTTTTATATGTTTTTACACAAATATCAGCTTTCTCTCACCGGAAAATTTTTAGGAGTCTACTTTGTAAGGCCAATCTTATGTCTTCTGATCACATTATCTTCAAAAAATGCATATAATACATGTAACAGTGGGTAACGGAAGTTGTGTGATTGTTTCACACCAGCCTTTTTTTTATATATATATTTCGTATTGCTTTTAACTTTCAATACTCAACTACCGTAGGTAATGAGACTATTGTGTTAGGTCAAAAATTTGGTATCAAGTTTTCACCTGATTTACATGTTTTAATGTCTCCTGAGTCAAAAAAATGTTTTTTGGCAATTGGTCAGTATGTATGTGTACGAGAGGAGGCTGAAAAGTTCCTAGCTTTGCCCCCTTTCAGTTGAATTAGAAGAATGAATTTAGTGGTAAATTAAAGCTAGATTTCTTGATATGTAACTGTACAAATATCAAATAAATCTGACTTTTACAACTTTTTTATTTGTGCCAAAAAGTTTGAACAACGATCAGAAGGAGAGAGTTGAAACATCCAAAGACATTTTGGCCCATTTTGAAGTTTCACAGTACTTTCTTCTTAGTGACAGAAGATTAAACGTGGCTTCCCATTTATGATCCTGAAACAAAAGAACAATCAAAATGGTGCCACAGGGGTTCCAGAGCCCAAAGAAGTTCCGCTCCCAGAAATCAGCTAAAAAAGTCATGGCGTGGTGTCTATTTTCTGGGATAAAGATGGGTCTCTGTTAGTGGACATCTTACCCCAGGGTTCCAGTATAACTGGAGAGTATTAAGCTTCCTTCAAACTCTGGCAACTTACAGAGCTTCAAAAGTCATAAATTATCCATTGTCCGAAAGTGACCCTTGAAATTTTGCACACATTTACAATGAAGGACATTACTTTTTATTTCTCTTTTACAAAAGAGACCAGTTCCCATGCAATTATCGCACTAGGGGGTTTGTGAGCGAGGGCTCGAGCGAGCTTCGATTCTCAAAAAACACATCAAAGAAATATCAAAAGAAACCGAAATTGAAGCTTTCCAGTTGCCAGTGTTTGAAGGCTCCTTTATGCTAACCTTCTAGACCAACTAAAAAATCAATTAAGAGGAAATACCAGGGGAAGTTGATCAAAGAAGGAATCCTGTTTTTGTCTGACAATGCACCTGCACACACTTCGAGTTAAATTGAACACCCTGGGTTTCCAATTGGTCCACCATCCTTTATTCCCTTGACCTGGCTCCCTTCTGATTATTTTCTGTTTCTTAATTTGAAAAAACACTTGAAAAAGCAACATTTCGAGGGCAGGATGCTGCAGAAAGCTGGTTTTAGGAACAATCAAATGCATTTTATTTTAATGGTCTATAAATGCTAGAACAATGCTGTAAAAAGTGTATCAATCTCCAGGGAGACTATGTTGAATAAATATATATAATTTCATAACTCTGACTCTTCTCTCTCTGGGTGAAGCCAGGAACTTTTCAGTCTGCCTTTGTATATATATATATAAGGTAAATTGGGGGAAGATGCCATGTATAAGGAAGGATGTTTTGCATAGTACAGCCAAATATCGAAATATATGACATTGAAAAAAAAATACACCATGTTCTTTAATGTTTAATTAATCATGTATACTTATTAATTCCTTTCCCAGTTTGTACACGATTGAGAAATTAAATGTTAAAAAAACTCGTGTAATTGAGGAATCTTCCCTCATATATATGGAGAAGATGCCACCAGTTATAAGGTAAAATACAAGAACCACAGTGAATAAGAAAACTGAGACAAACATTGGTTTCTTTTTATTTATTTTGCCTTTTTTGACTTTTCGGGCCTTTTCCTGCATAATTTAAGACCACTGCTGTTTGTTTCTTATGCCCGGATGGTTTAGGTTTTTTGACCTGAGGAATGGGGCTGATTGCTTCTAGACATCCTGTTTTTTGTGCTGGAGGAGGCAACTGCTGGTGAGAGTCGACTGTCTCTAGCTCTGATAGTGGAAGCAACAAATGGTGTAGGCCCACATGATCTGTTGGTGGAAGCAGTTGCTGCTGTAGGCCTATTGTCACATGCGTTGTTTGTAGAAGCAACAGCTATATCACTGGTGGAACCATCAGAGATAATAGACGCATGATCTGGGATTGCTTCTGAGTTATAAGGATAAATCCCAGTAGCTGAAAACCCAGAAGTTCCATTTCCTACTGAGAATCCCAACCTGTATTCAGGGAGATCCAAACTGAAGTCTTGAAAATTTATTTAAATATTATAAAAATGGTAAATTATTATAATATTATAATTATAAATTCCATTCATATTTGACACTATAATATACAGTATATAAAACAAAACATAAAATTTAAAGGTCATTTAATTTATTGCTGAACCATGTTGCATCTTCACCCAAGTATGGGTTGAAAATGCCACACACTTTTTTTTTTTAACGTATAGCTGCAAGTTTAAAGCCGCTTCTGCTTGCCTTGTGTGTGTAATAAAATAAAGAACGCACTTCTGTTGATAATATCTTATTTAAAATAAAACATTCCAACCCAATATTAAAAGTGCCTTACTTTTAGTCACAAGGTTAAATGCTCATGAGATCCAAAATAACGGTGATTAAAGGCAATAAATTAAGATAAGTTCGCAATCGATGTGCTCACTGGGACAAGACTCTTCACACATGCTAGTCAGTATTACCATCTGTTGACATATAAAAGTACTAGGAGGAAATTCGTGTCTTCCCCCAAGTTACCTTATATGTGCATTATGTGTGGGAAATCTTCTGACTATCATATCTTCAAAACTAATAAAGATAGAACGACAAAATTTCAGAATTGAGACAGGTCTGGTGTACCGAAGATTTTTCCAACTTTTGGTAAAAATTGGAAAACCAGAAGTGGGGTATTCGAAACCAGAAGTGAACTGTAAGTCCGTATCTCAAAAACGACACTGACGATTTTCTTCAAAACTACTATATAAACAATATGTTTGATGCCCTTTCATCAGTTGATTAGTTCAGGAAAATTGATAGGCAAGCATTGTGTATAAGTAGCTCAATTTCAGGTCTCACAAGTGCATTCTTTAAAAAAAGTTTTTGATACTCACCAAATTAACTCCCTTTTAGTTATCCTTTGCATACAATTGTTGTTTTCCAGTCAACAATTGAGTATGACAAGTTTTCTTGAATATCAGTATCTCAAAAACGGCTCTAACGATTTTTTTGAAAATTGCTACATAAATCCCTTTTAGATATCCTTTTTTATGCAGTATATGGTTATTACAGGAAAATTAACAGTCATCCTGATTAGATACGTCAGTTTTAGATCTTGGAAATCGATGTATTAAAAAATAGCTGTACTGATTTTTTTTCTAAACTCGCTATATAAATTCTGTTTTATATGTCTTCACACATTTATCAGCTTTCTCTTACAAGAAAATTGTTAAGCATTTAATTTGTTAGGCCAATTTTATGTCTTCTGACTACATAATCTCCAAAAAATGCATATAATATGTGTAATAGCAGGTAATGGAAGTTGTATATAGTTGTTTCACACCAATTTTTTTTTCATCTTCTGTATACTCTGATTGCAAAATTGTCTTCTCAAACTATTTATTGAAATGTAACACCATCTTTTGTTACACAACAGAATCATCTAACAAGTTATTACAAAAATATTCTTGTAAGAAAATTTACTGTTAAAGAAAGCATGTTGATGAGATAGGATGAAAATAATGTTCATTATCTTCAATAATTTATGGAATTTTAATTTTTTGTTGTTTCCAATCACTGAATAATAAAATTCATCTTGGCCTTTATTGTCACTATCCTTATCCATGAAATCTTTAAGTCCTGACTAAGCTTCAATAACAAACTTACTATATTTATTTTTGACATCTTAGTATCAATCTGAGTCTTTTAGCAGAATATATTTCTTTAAGTAAAATATCAATACATTTCATACCTAGCTCTGGTTTCAGAAAAAAAAATTAAATAAATAAAATTAGGATCAAAACATGCCAATCTCCAAGATAAAGGTAATTTCAGTAAATTTATCAATAGTTGTTTTTTACGCATCTGATCAAAACACATGACACAAATTAATTAGATCGCTGATTCGATAATAAAACACTTTAATTTCACAATATAACATTTGTTCGGCTCAAAAAGCACGAACTCGCACGATCACATTTTTCTTCTCTGTTTTCATTTCGTTTTCCATAGTAGGCTCGCACAAATGGAATATCACACTTTTTCCGGAGGGGTGTGCGAAGCACAAGCATGTGCGGCACGTAATACTCATTGGCAAAATGTCAATACAGAACATCCCGCCCCACCTTGCAATGTTTTTTAAACATTCAAGACACTTATAATAATTACACAATTCTAAAATTACAATATCACAAATAAAATTAAATACTTATGAAATAAAATACACTATATACATATAACAATAATGACACATTTAATAAACACAAATAATTTTACTTATTTATTCATGGGTAGGAGGCACAACTTTGTGATTGGATGTTTATAAGTACCCAAGACCAGCAGCGCCGACTTTGAAAAATTTCTGGGGGGGCTCGAACCAAGGCCGTAGCCAGGATTATTTTTTGAGGGTGGGGGGCATCACATTTCTAATACAAGGTCATCAAATATGGTGTAATAATGTACACACGCTTACCCAAGGAAAAGAACATATGCACACACAAACAATGGCCTGATTAACACAGGGGCACGTGCCAGGGGCTCAGAGTAGCAAAGGGCCCCAAAACTGGACCTGAAAATGCCATCATAATCTTTGCCATTTAGTTTATGTAAATCGAATTTATATGGCAGTAACTTTTGTAAAAATAGTTATATTACTTTGCATCGATGTTTCTGAAAACTTTTGCTCCTCATGCACAAACCATAAGTGTAGCACAGTAAAGGGAATCATCTTCCTCTGAACTCACCCCGCGCCCCATACAGAGACTTTCAGCCTCTCTTGTTTTTCTTTCTTTTTTTCTTAGTCGATTTATGTCCATTTTCAATTGCAACAACCTTACTTTACAGCTATGATTTTGGTAAAAAACTAAATAAGAAATAGAGGAAAGAATTTCTTGTTTAATAGAGAATCAGTATTCAAAATTTCTGGGGGGGGGGCTGATCCCTTACAGAAAATTTTCTGGGGGGGCTCGAGCCCTCAAGCCCCCACATAGTCGGCGCCACTGCCCAAGACAGTTTTAACTTCAACTACTCTTACTTTTGAGTCTTTGCCTGGGTAAGTAGCAGAAATTCTGCCCAATGACCACAGACATGGGGGCAAATTATCTTCTTTTATAACAACCAAATTTCCTACCTCCACATTATTTTTCTCGAACTTCCACTTGCTCCTCTGCTGCAAGTTGCTCAAATAATCAGAGCTCCACCTCTTCCAGATCACCTGAATAAATTTTGTTAATTTTTGCCAATGATCCAGCTTATTTTCACCAATATTTGTTAAATCAGGCTCAACCATTGATGTAATAGGTCGACCAATCAAAAAATGGGAAGGGGTTAAGACATTAAGATCGTTTATATCCGCCGACAAAGGAACAAGTGGTCGAGAATTTAACATTCCTTCAACTTGGATTAAAACCGTTAGAAATTCTTCATAAGTCAATTTTGAATTTCCAACAACTCTCTTTAAGTAATACTTAATGGATTTTACTCCAGCCTCCTAGATACCTCCAAAATTTGGGGCTCTAGGGGGGGGGGGGAGAAATTTCCAGTCAATACCCTCTGATGACATGAAATCGGCAAGTTTTTCATCTGGCTGGTTTACTAATCTGTGCAATTTTTTAAGCTCAGCATTCGCGCCTACAAAATTTTTAGCATTGTCAGTAAAAAATTTTGCACACTTGCCCCGCCGAAAAATGAACCTTTTAAGAGCTGCAATAAATGAGGCTGATGTCATGTCTGACACCACTTCCAAATGCATCGCCTTAGTAACAAAACAGATAAATATACATACATAAATTTTATGGTACACACCTTTCCTTTGACCCCTATACTTAATATAAAAAGGTCCGCAGAAGTCCGCTCCAGTAATGTTAAAGGGAAAGGTTTTTCTCACTCTCTCCTCAGGCAAATCACCCATTAATTGGTCGATTACATGAGGTTTTGCTTTGAAACAGGTTATGCAATTATGCACAATTTTTCTACATGTGCTTCTCCCATTAATTATCCAAAATTGTTGCCTGATTTGGTGCAGTAAAGCTTGAGGCCCTGAGTGCAGATACTTTACATGAAAATAATTAACAAATTAAATCAGCTAATCTATGTTTAGAAGGCAACAAAATGGGGAACTTTCTGTCGTAATTCAAATCACTATTACTCAACCTGCCTCCTACCCTTAAAATACCATCCTTATCAAGAAAGGAGTTTAAATTTGCAAGGGGGCTGGTTTTGGATCCTTTTTTGGCACCCATTTCCTCCTGAAAATGTTGTCTTTGAACCATTTTTATAATAAAAAATTCAGCTCTTTTCAATTCGGCAGCTTCTAAAGGACCGCTCCTCTTTCTTTTCCCCTGGCAGTTCTCTGTGAACCTGAAAATAAAGCTTAAAATACGAATAATTTTAAAATATTTGTTACTTATATTGAGAAAATTGTCAATAAAGGAGTCAACATTAACACTGAAAGAAAATAAGTTAGAGTCACTAATTTTCAGTTCCTCATGAAAGTCACTTAAAGTAATTGCTACTGGAATGTCTCTTTTAGGATAGTCATCCCCAGTAAGGAACCTTGGTCCCCTCCACCATAGTTCATTCTCATTGAGCTTATCTGGGTCTACACCTCTTGAGATTAAGTCCGCGGGATTTTCCCCGGATGAGACATATTGCCACTGTTGTACATCTGTAAGTTCTTGAATTTTGGCCACTCTATTGGACACAAATGTCTTAAGTTTGAAGGGTTCCTTCTGTAGCCAAGAAAGAATTATCATTGAGTCACTCCATAAGAATATGTTGTTAAAGTCCATTCTTAGAGCTGCTAGCAGGCGTTCGATCAGTTTTGCCAACAACAACGCTGCGCATAATTCTAAGCGCGGTATAGTTAATTTCTTTAGTGGTGCTACCCTGGATTTACTTGTCACCAGTTGTGTAGAAACTTCGCCAGATTGCGACTTGGATTTACAATATATGACAGCACCGTATGCCAGTTCCGATGCATTGCAGAAACCGTGAATCTCAATTTGTACTGCCGATGGCAGCACAATGCATCTTTCTACTTTCATCTCTCTTATGGACTGCAAAGATACTGTAAATTTACGCCAATCCTTTGATTCTTTCTCTGGCAGGAGGTCATTCCAGTCAAGCCTTAATAACCAAAGTTGCTGCATAAAAATTTTAGCCTTTGTGATAACAGGAGGACCCCCAAGGGGTCAAACAATTTTGCAATAAGTGATAGTACTGACCTTTTAGTAATTTCTGTTAAATCTGCACAGTTCACCTTAAATAAAAAAGCATCTAAATTATGCTGCCAACAGACACCTAAAGTTAAAGATTCCTCTCGTTCAGCAAACTCATAGTTTGCATCATCATTTTTAATGAGCTCGGGGTGATTACTGTGCCACTTGTGCAAAGACATTCCTGCAGACTTAAGAATGCCTATTAGCTCATTTTGAATAATTTTAGCCTTTTCCAAGGAGCTAGCTCCAGTTAGGACATCGTCCATATAAAAATCCTCTCTAAGTACAGGAGCTGCGTTAGGGAAATCTGGCTCTTCATCTTCGGCTAACTGTTTTAATGTTCTCATAGCTAGAAATGGTGCACTGACCGTTCCGTATGTAACAGTTAATAACTTGTAAGTTTTGGGGGGTTCATGAGCACTATTGCTCCACAAAATTCTTTGTAAAGCATGTTGACTCGGGTCTATTAAAATCTGTCTGTACATCATTTTCACATCTGCTGTGAACGCATAAATGTATCTTCTAAATCTTATCATAATAGAAAATAAATCTTCCTGAATGACTCCTCCATTATATTGGAGTGAATTTAAAGATAAACCATTGGAAGATTCACTTGAACAGTTAAAAACAACACGCAGTTTGGTTGTAGTTTTATCAGGTTTGTATATTCCATGATGTGTCGCATAATAACATATTTTGGGTTCTTTTTCCTCAATTACTTCTCTAAGATGACCCAATTCTTTATATTCTTCTAAAAAACTTTTATAAAGGCTTAAATACTTTTTATCTTTCGATAATCGGGTCCACAGCGATCTGAGTCGTTTAAGAGCAACCTCACGAGAATCTTTCAAGCACGAAGGATCAGTTTTAAGAGGCATCGATACTACGTATCTCCCCTCTTCACCTCTCCAATGAGTTCGCGAGAAATGCTCTTCGCAAATAGAATTTTCTTTAGATTTGATTACCCCCATTTCAACATTCTCAATCTCCCAGAATTTTTTAAAAGTTGTATTTAGATCCCCATCAAGAATCAGACCGCAATGACCCATATTCGCACCTTGTTGCTTGAAACTACCTGAAGCAACATAGCCAAATTTTGTGTTTTGTAACAACAAAGAAGAATTTTCCGCATATATCTGTCCTGGCGTAAGTAACTCATAGAAAATCTCTGCACCTAACAATTTATCTATTTCACCAGGGATATTAAAGCTATAATCCGCTAAATGGACTGTATCTGACACCTCAACATTTACATCAATTATCCTCTGAGGAACAAGGTCGGTGATTTTCTTAACTATGAACATATTTAGATTCCTCTGAAAATCTCCCGTCTTATTTGCTATGGTAGCTCTCACGCAGCCCTTTACTACAACTGACGAATCGTTTAGACACGAAATCAAAGTATTTACTTTTTCTGCTTTGAGCTGTAGACGATTTACACATTTTTCACTGACTAGGCAGACTTGACTTCCCACGTCTAACAAGCATCTACACTCAACCCACTGGTTATATTTATTTTTTATCAGCGCTCGAATTGTGCTTAGCAAAACATTTCTAGTGCTTACAAAACTCGTAGCAACAATCGAGTCTGTATTCACAGATTTCACCCGAGTTACTTGACTATTTGCCCCTACTCCATACACCTGACCGCCAATACCAATCTCAGAATAACTTGTATTTTGATTTTGCGAATTTTGTCTCAAATCCCTATTTACATTCTCATTGGAAAAGTGAAGAAGTTGATGATGTGGTTTCTTACCCATGAAACAATTGCGCACTTTACATTGTCTGAAATTACAGTTTTGCAATAAACACTTAAAGTTTATTGCGCAATCCTCTTCTTAGTCAGTCTAAGAACATGATTCGATAAGTATTTATTTAACAGAACCGTATGAAGGATACTTTTTTAACATAGGAATTTTTGCTAGTGTTTGGACACTTTTGTTACCGACTGTATATATATATATCATTTCAAATCAAATTTGTAACTTGTTACTGCGCTTTGAAGAATAAGTTCCTTGAAATTGCTATGGAGATAAGTTATGGGGCGTGTTTAATTTGTAACTGTGCTAGAGCAATTTGTAACTGTGTAAGTGTAAAATCTTCGACAATGAGTGATAACGGAGGGTTTGTTGTGCTTTAATTTTTTTTTCTATTAAACAAAAAAATCACATCGTAAATAAAAAATTTTTTTAGTGTGCATAAATGATATTTTTGGCTGCTGAGGAGATATTTTTGAGTTTATTAAGCGGCTGATTTTATAAACCACTGAATTTATTAAGCGGCGGTTACTGTATTAGCAGAAAGTCCAAATTTGGTAATTCTAAATCTTTATAATGTAGGAATATTACTTGGCACTTTTTATTAAAATTGGACAAATAGTGTGTATACACAGGAATGAAAAGCCGCGATTTTTTGTTTACAGGGTCACAAAAAAAAAAAAAAAAAAAAAAGATATATTAGGGGCTATATCTAGAAATTCCTCAAAATATATTTCAAGTTTTAAATAACTTTCATTAAAGCATAAAACTATCAGAGTGGTCCTCATTTCAAAGAAGCAATATCAGTTGGCATTAACTTGTTTAGTTTGTGAGAGAATTATATGTGCTAAAAATACTTTTGTGAGTGAAGGAAACTTCCTCAATAAAAAGTACTTACACTATAAAATCAAGTTTTATGGAATTTTTCTGTAGTAACAAGCAACAAAATCAGATTATTTGCTTAAGGGAATTACATTCTTTGCAAATGAAAATGATGTAAACTTTTCTCACTTTGAATCCACCAAATAAAGCAAAACACTAAACCAGTACACAATATCTTGTATATTGAAACATGGTCTTTAGCAAATTGTAGGACAGTTTTCCAACTAAAACTGTCCCTGTCGATTAGTGCTTCCGTCTATTATGTTTGTGCCAGGCATTAATCCAGTTTTGCACAGTTCTTTAGCTGTGCAAATGTTTTAAGCTGAGGTACATATTGACAGGGGTCAAAGCAATCAAATAGGAAAATATAGGAATTTTTTTCACGCAAATATAGGAACATAATTTCAAGAGAAGATTGAGAGATTTAGTAAAATCGAACTTTCTTTAACATTATTTTGTAATTTTGGAATGATTAAATGACTTTGTAAACAAAACACCCTAATTTAATCTCATCTAATTTAACAGGTAAAATAAATGAACAGATTTATTACTGTTTACTTTTTACATTATTTAGAAAAGAACATATTTCCAAATTTATCCTCTCTTGCTTGTCTAGCTTTCATACCAGTTTATATCATTTAATTACCACATAATATTTTTAAAATAATGACACCTTTTACATCATAATGCTTAAAAAGTCAAAAAGAAAAAAATCATAACCCTTCAGTTTAACTATATGTAGTGTAGTTGGTTGAATACGTTTTGAGTTATGTCAGTGCCTATTTAATCAATTGTGCTTCTCTCCCCCCCCCCCCCTCCACAGAAAATATAAAAGAACAAGTGAAAATGTTAAAAAGGTAATGGAATTATGAATTTTTTTATTGATTGTAAGTAAAAAATTTCTTATTTCAAATATTAAAAAGGTAATGGAATTATGAATTTTTTTAATGATTGTAAGTAAAAAATTTCTTATTTCAAATTATATTTGTTAAGCTCTAAGTAACAATGTGTTTACATTAGGATATATTATTTTTATTTTAAGCGTTTGAAGCTATGGGTAAAAATTCCTTTATTTTTCCTCATATTTTCTGTTAAATTATCCTTTTTTAAAAATTCTGTGCTTTCTATACCATAGTTAAGGGTTTTTTTTATCGATAAATTGTTGTAGTTATGAAGTGGAAGTCTCAGGTCCATTGGATCATACTGAAATTGTCTGTGAAGTTAAGTTGATTCTTTTTTATGAAAGTACTATACTAAATTGAATACTGGCAATGAATGCCTACATGCATTATTTTTATAGGAATATCTATATATTTTAAATTTAAGAAAAATGATTCATAGTTCATTTCAGATAATTTGGAGTGGAAGGCTGATTTTTTTATACCAACTATGTGAAAAATACCAGAGCCAGGAATCAAACCCGGGCCTTCCACTTTACGTGCGGATGTTCAAACCATTGATCTACCCTGGCTGATTACAAGCTAGGCATTTCTCACATAACAATCATTGGCAAAGTCACCGAGACTACAAACACAGCTATATCAAGTGACATTATTAATCATGGCCCAACTTCAATAGACCACGGAATTTTGTTTAATTTAGAAATTCACTCATCAACCATGAAAATTCATTTCAGATAATTTGGAGTGGAATGCTGACTTTTTATACCAACTATGGGAAAAATAACAGAGCCAGGAATCGAACCTGGGCCTTCTGCTTTACATGTGGATGCTCAAACCATTGAGCTACCCTGGCCGATTACCAGCTAGGCATTTCCAGGTTTGCTATACAAATCAGGAAAAAAAATTCCCTGAGTTTTCCCTGTCTCTTTTAGAAGTAAAATAGATGACACGCAATTATGCAGCATTAGAATCCAACATGTTTACAAGTCAATTGAACATACTTAGGGTACATTAATTTTATTAACTTATTGTAGTTGGGGGGAAAAACATAATTGATTCATTATAAAGCACTAAAAATTTTAAAAATATTTGATTATGAAAAAATTTTCCAATGTTTTTCCAAAAAATTTCAAAATTTCCTGAATTTTCCCTGTTTTTGCAATAAATTTTGAAAAATCCCTGAGTTTTCCAGGTGCCGTAGCAACCCTGATTTCTCACATAACAATCGTTGGCAAAGTCACCGAGACTGCAAACAAAGCTATATCAAGTGACATTATTAATCATGGCACAACTCCAATACACCAGAAAATTTTGTTTGATTTAGAAATTCACTCATCAACCATGAAAGTTCATTTCAGAAAATTATGGAGTGGAAGGCTGATTTTTTATACCAACTATGTGAAAAATACCAGAGCCAGGAATCGAACCCGGGCCTTCCGCTTTTCCTGGCTCTGGTATTTTTCACATAGTTGGTATAAAAAATCAGCCTTCCACTCCAAATATATATATGTAAATTTATGGCAATTAATTTTTTTTTTTTTTTTTCAATTGAAGAAACCAACATGGTGGGGGGCAATGATATCAACATTTGGGGAAAATTATATATATTTTTTTTTAATAAAAAATTAAAATTATATATATTTTGTTGTTTTCTCTGTAAACTACACAATGGATTAAATTGAATTAATTTTTAGATCGTTTATGTGAAATACAATTCAATTTGGCAATTAAGAAGTTGTAATTTATTAAATGGAAATAATTATGGATAGAAATTATAAAAGTTAATGTAAATAGTGCCACTTACTGTTTTTCTGAAGGATATCGTTTAATTTTTGTGTAACACCTAAAAATTTAAATAATGTTTATCATCGGCATTTTTATTCACACGTTCTTTTAGCGATCCCTAAATTAAACTAATATGTTTAGTTAAAGTTCGACAGATGGTGTCGTAATTGTTTTTGAAAAGAAAAAATGCAAATTAAGTGTGACGTTACTTCATATCACTACTTATTGGATGAATGTTGGAATCCTGTGGATAGTATATAAGAGCTAGCTTCATTGTAATTAGCGGTCAGTTTTTAGTTTGTTGCATTAGCTCTAGCTCTGTTTTGCTAGCCGTAATGAAGGTGTTATATGTTGTAGATATGAATGTTAAGTTATTTAAATAGTTTTCCTTCATTCAAAAATGAACTTTTAAAAGTATAAGTAAGAAGTATTATGATGTGGCCATGGTTTAACAAGTTTGATCACCTTTTCTCCCGATTTTCCTTCCATGTAGTGTTGCTGTTCATTTTCAAAAGGTTGAATCATGGAGTCAGGTATTTGAGTCTGTTGTTCATTGGCCTTTAGGGTTAACGTCGTATGTTTTTTTTGCCTGCCATGTTTTTGAAATGTTTGTTAACTTTAAGAGTTAACATCGTTTTTTTTTTTCTCTTTTACTTTTTACATAATGAAATTAATAAAGTTTAAGGTTAATTGTTTTTGAGTTTAATGTTTAAAAATTAAGTTAGTGCTGGATGCTAATTTTTATCACTTGCCTGAGATGGATTCAAAAGATTGTTTCAATTTTTATTAATATTCGAATTGTTTATTCGTTTTACAATGACTTTGTCATCTTTTTGAATTGCCTCATATACATTAACTTAATATTTTTAATCTAACTAATGGAGATGTTTTCATTGCCTAGCATTTATGCTCTGCTATATTTTTTAAACTAAGAAGCCATATTGGCGATAAGATATCTCAGAAGATCGCGTGTCACAGGCACACTCGCGAGCCCTGAACGTCACTATGCAGAGTGACCAATCAGGAATGAACACTCTCGGCAGGGTGGAGTGACAGATGAAGCATGCCACAGCCGCCATGCACGATAACGGAGAAAGCAGGGTCTGCGATTAAAGGACCGAAGAGGGAATTTTTAAGTGCTGCTGAAAAGCAAACTTACTGTGTAAAACGGGAAAGCATTAAATTCTTAACTAATTTAGATTCGCTGGGAAAATATTAAAATTGATTTTGCTAAAAATGATGAAAAACGATGTCGTGCTCCATGACAAAGGGATTATTAAGTTCAAGGAATTAGAGAGTGCAATTCATACAAACTCATGTTATTCTATAGAGTTACCTTGTAGAATGATTATCAACTGAATTTTTTTGAGAGTTTTTCATATAAATAGAAACCATAGACACATAGCACACTCTTCAACATTATGCATTTTTTCTACCCATACTTTCCTATAAGAAATATTTTTTATTTCCAATTCCATACTTTTCCACCAAATTTGAAAGATTAATTCTACTCTATATTTATTATTTACTAGCCGCCTTCAGTGACCAGCTGGTCCGCGATCCTTTAAAAATCCAGGGTTGCCAACTTTTCAAAAACAGTTTGAGGAGTATTCAAAGAAATTTTGAGGAGCATTTCGGCTGCTTTGAGGAGCAATTTCAAAAATTTAAAAAAGAAATAAACTACTAACAAAAATAAATTAACAATAATCATATGAAATTAAGTAATATTTATTGATAATCAAATATATTTAGCAAAACAGTGAAGAGAGATAAAAATAGAAATGATTAAGCCTGAATATAACCTTAAAACCCAAAAGTAATTTGTTTTCTGCATGATGGCATATTCTCCATACATAAATAAGGACAATATATTAAAGTGGATTATTCAGTTACATAAAAAAAAAAAGCACAAAGGAAGGGGGGAGGGGGGAAATTAAATTTCCATGAATGTCAAAATAATTATTGTACTATCACATTAAAATCTAAAAACAAAATCTCCGATATTCATATAAATGTATAAATGATCTCATCTCAGAGTCAACTCCCTCTAATCTGCATAGCATGAGACCAAATGTTTTGTAAACTTTAGAATTTTGCAGATTATTGGTCATAATTTGTTTACTTTTTTTTTTTTTTTTTTTTTTTTTTTTTTTTCGGATACAAATGAAGTTATAATAAATCATTAATTATTAATTTCAAATAAATCTTAATTTTAACTATTTTCCCACTTAGTTAATACATAAAAATGAACATCTTGACATCACATGCATAATAGGCACACATCGAATTTTTAGTTACTATTCGGTATTCTGAATATTCATTATTCAGCAATAATCAAACATTTAGTGCATGCCTATTCAAAAGAAACTTGTTTAATTACAAGAGCAAGACAATTGATGTGAAAATAATTTCAATGCTATTCTTCAAACAGATACAAAAATTGGAGTTTTTTTAAACAAAATCTTGCAGTAATAATAAAGTCAAAATAATGGACAATTTTAATAGTTTAGATATTAGAAAATGTAATAAAACTGAATCTACAATAAAATAATCATTGTTATTAAGGATGGAAAAGGATTGAAATTGTACAACGTTAAATTCAATTTTAGTGCAGACTGACAGCCATGAATTTTTCTGAAACTTTTTTTTTTCCTTTCTTTTTTAAGATTATTGCTAAATATACCTCAAAAATCGAGAGTTTCTCGTAGAGAAGGGGGGGGGGGGTAGTATTACGTTTTTACTGTTAATTAAATAAATTTGCTATTTTTCCCGTATTTGAAGGACTTCAAAATATTTTTACGACCGATTGACGAAATTCGTAATTATTTCACTGCAAATTTACAAAATCTACGTTTAATAGCAAATAATTGCTAATAATATACTATAATTTTGAAACTAACTGATAAAATTCACTCTTCTTTCAAAGCTGATTCCTAAAATTCGTGATATTTTTGCTGTTAATTATCTCGAAAATGGGGTTAATTATTAACGAAATATACAATTATCTGGCTGCTAATAGATGAAATTTGAGCCCTTTTTAAAGTTACATCCCCAAAATACCAAACTTCGCTGTTAATCGATGAAATACGCACTTTTTTCAAAACCTAATCCAGAAATATGTGAAAATTTACAGATGAATTAAAAAATACCGGATTACTCCACAGCTAATTGTCAAAAATTACGTTTACTCGGAACTAATTTTTTTTTTCTCCTAATAGGTAAAAAATTGCGCATGTTTTTCAAAGCGGATTTCTGAAATACACGATTATTATGCGGCCGATTGCCGAAACATGCTATTATTTAGCTACTAATCTATGAAAAATGCGTTCTTCTGAAAGCTGAATCTTAAATACTCAACTATTTTGCCACTAATCAATGAAATTTGCATTTTTTTTTTTTTTTTTCTTTTGAAAGCGGAATCTCGGAAATTGGGAATAATTTTGAAGTAGATTTCGCAAATACCGGATCTAACTAATGGAGATGTTTTCATTGCCTAGCATTTATGCTCTGCTATATTTTTTAAACTAAGAAGCCATATTGGCGATAAGATATCTCAGAAGATCACGTGTCACAGGCACACTCGCGAGCCCTGAACGTCACTATGCAGAGCGACCAATCAGGAATGAACACTCTCGGCAGGGTGGAGTGACAGATGAAGCATGCCACAGCCGCCATGCACGATAATGGAGAAAGCAGGGTCTGCGATTAAAGGACCGAAGAGGGAATTTTTAAGTGCTGCTGAAAAGCAAACTTACTGTGTAAAACGGGAAAGCATTAAATTCTTAACTAATTTAGATTCGCTGGGAAAATATTAAAATTGATTTTGCTAAAAATGATGAAAAACGATGTCGTGCTCCATGACAAAGGGATTATTAAGTTCAAGGAATTAGAGAGTGCAATTCATACAAACTCATGTTATTCTATAGAGTTACCTTGTAGAATGATTATCAACTGAATTTTTTTGAGAGTTTTTCATATAAATAGAAACCATAGACACATAGCACACTCTTCAACATTATGCATTTTTTCTACCCATACTTTCCTATAAGAAATATTTTTCATTTCCAATTCCATACCTTTCCACCAAATTTGAAAGATTAATTCTACTCTATATTTATTATTTACTAGCTGCCTTCAGTGACCAGCTGGTCCGCGATCCTTTAAAAATCCAGGGTTGCCAACTTTTCAAAAACAGTTTGAGGAGTATTCAAAGAAATTTTGAGGAGCATTTCGGCTGCTTTGAGGAGCAATTTAAAAAAGAAATAAACTACTAAAAAAAATAAATTAACAATAATCATATGAAATTAAGTAATATTTATTGATAATCAAATATATTTAGCAAAACAGTGAAGAGAGATAAAAATAGGAAATGATTAAGCCTGAATATAACCTTAAAACCCAAAAGTAATTTTTTTTCTGCATGATGGCATATTCTCCATACATAAATAAGGACAATATATTAAAGTGGATTATTCAGTTACATAAAAAAAAAAAAAGCACAAAGGAGGGGGGGAGGGGGGGGGGAAATTAAATTTCCATGAATGTCAAAATAATTATTGTACTATCACATTAAAATCTAAAAACAAAATCTCCGATATTCATATAAATGTATAAATGATCTCATCTCAGAGTCAACGCCCTCTAATCTGCATAGCATGAGACCAAATGTTTTGTAAACTTTAGAATTTTGCAGATTATTGGTCATAATTTGTTTACTTTTTTTTTTTTTTTTTTTTTTTTTTCAGATACAAATAAAGTTATAATAAATCATTAATTATTAATTTCAAATAAATCTTAATTTTAACTATTTTCCCACTTAGTTAATACATAAAAATGAACATCTTGACATCACATGCATAATAGGCACACATCGAATTTTTAGTTACTATTCGGTATTCTGAATATTCATTATTCAGCAATAATCAAACATTTAGTGCATGCCTATTCAAAAGAAACTTGTTTAATTACAAGAGCAAGACAATTGATGTGAAAATAATTTCAATGCTATTCTTCAAACAGATACAAAAATTGGAGTTTTTTTAAACAAAATCTTGCAGTAATAATAAAGTCAAAATAATGGACAATTTTAATAGTTTAGATATTAGAAAATGTAATAAAACTGAATCTACAATAAAATAATCATTGTTATTAAGGATGGAAAAGGATTGAAATTGTACAACATTAAATTCAATTTTAGTGCAGACTGACAGCCATGAATTTTTCTGAAACTTTTTTTTTTCCTTTCTTTTTTAAGATTATTGCTAAATATACCTCAAAAATCGAGAGTTTCTCGTAGAGAAGGGGGGGGGGGGTAGTATTACGTTTTTACTGTTAATTAAATAAATTTGCTATTTTTCCCGTATTTGAAGGACTTCAAAATATTTTTACGACCGATTGACGAAATTCGTAATTATTTCACTGCAAATTTACAAAATCTACGTTTAATAGCAAATAATTGCTAATAATATACTATAATTTTGAAACTAACTGATAAAATTCACTCTTCTTTCAAAGCTGATTCCTAAAATTCGTGATATTTTTGCTGTTAATTATCTCGAAAATGGGGTTAATTATTAACGAAATATACAATTATCTGGCTGCTAATCGATGAAATTTGAGCCCTTTTTAAAGTTACATCCCCAAAATACCAAACTTCGCTGTTAATCGATGAAATACGCACTTTTTTCAAAACCTAATCCAGAAATATGTGAAAATTTACAGATGAATTAAAAAATACCGGATTACTCCACAGCTAATTGTCAAAAATTACGTTTACTCGGAACTAATTTTTTTTTTCTCCTAATAGGTAAAAAATTGCGCATGTTTTTCAAAGCGGATTTCTGAAATACACGATTATTATGCGGCCGATTGCCGAAACATGCTATTATTTAGCTACTAATCTATGAAAAATGCGTTCTTCTGAAAGCTGAATCTTAAATACTCAACTATTTTGCCACTAATCAATGAAATTTGCATTTTTTTTTTTTTTCTTTTGAAAGCGGAATCTCGGAAATTGGGAATAATTTTGAAGTAGATTTTGCAAATACCGGATCGTTTACCCACTAATAATAAAAAATTTACCATTTATATGCTATCATTTGGCTGCTAGCCAATAAAGGTTTTTTTTTTTTTTCTCCAGTTGATTTCAGTAAATCGCGATACATTTGTAGCCGATAACGGAAACACTCAATAATTTCGCCGCTAATTAACAAAATTTATGTTTAATCACAATTAATCGCTGAAAAATGCTTTATTTTGATGCTAATCGATGAATTTCTTGCTTTTTTCAAACATGTGGCTTTTTATAGAAATATATAATTATTTTACAGCTAATTTTTTAAATTACATAATCGTAAACAAACTGCTAAAATAGATGTTATTTTTCTAAAAATGTGTAATTACTTTGTCATGAATCAGCATTTTTTTATTTTTATTTATTTATTTATTTATATTTTACTGAAATGTCATTTTTTGCGGCTGATTTATAAAAAGCGCGATTTTCTTGTGCTATTTTAGTGACGAATCTATTTTAAATCTGACAATTTTTGTGAAAGTCCCATTTTCAGATATGAAAATTTCTTAGAATCACCCACACACTATAAAAACTAAGTTATAGCATGTTCAGTTATCCCAACAAAAAGCACAGAAAATATTCTTTTTCTTTCTCCAACGGTAGATACTTGGTACGATAAAGTTCGAAATTTTCCATGATTTTCTCAGAAACTTGTATAATAAAACACTTAAGAAAGTTTCCTATTACAGAGGAATTATTACCTTTATACTGTTTTCTCCAAAACTAGCGTGATTACGGCCTAAGACACTTTAGAAAGTCTCCCACGGAAGATACTTCTTCCTGGTCTTAGATTCCTTCCGTTGTCAGTAGCTTTGAATCCATTATTTTTATCGATAAATAATTAAAATAAACAATTTTTTTCGTTAGAAAGTATTATTTTTTAGCGACCTATTAATCATTAAGATAACTGAAACATTGATATAGTTTAAATGAAAATCAAAATACCGCATAATCATAGCATTCGGTTTCTTTCTTCCCCCCTTTCAGCTTGCGGTTTTAATTAACACTCTCTTAGCTACTGTAAACAAATACTTGTTCCCGTTCCGAGTCAGCAATATTTCGATTACGCAATGCCTAGCACTAGAATGTTTCTTTTCTTTTCTTTTTTTTTTTCTTTACTATTTATTTATGAGTATTGTACGATGAAGCGTGTGGTTCTTCAGCTAGATTGTAAAAGTTAGTTTTGTTATTTTTTTATTTTCAAGAGGCGTTGAAGCGCTTTCATAGATAAAAAATAAAATTCAAAGAATAACGTTTTATGCGGCAACTGTTGGAAATGCAAAATCAAAAGTTGATAAGGATTGAATCTCAATTTCTGCCTATAAAAAAAGAAAAAAAAAGTGCAAGGGAAAAAAAAAAAAAAAAAAAGAATAGTAGTTTATTTTTCAAGTGTCTGCCACTATTCAGTTTTATGTATTTAATAAAAAATATTTAGCTAGGTGGTCAAAACTGAATTTGCGGAGCATAAAAAATAACTTGCGGAGTTGCGGAGTTTTTAGATTTTTTCGGAGAAACTCCGCAGAAATCTGAGCAGTTGGCAATCCTGAAAATCCGACTTTACAAAACTTCCGCTCGGTGGCGCCTGCACATTTTTCATATAAATACCATATAAATAGAATAATTCCATACCATATACACAGAAAATTCACAATATCTCCGATCAGAGTTGTGATTGAAAAAGCAGAAGAAAATTACCTAACATTTCTTCAGGTGCATTTTACAAAGCCTATAGTATTTCCAAGAAGACAGTGTGCATTGGCCTTTATGAGAGTAAAATAAATATATTTTCAGAAATCCTCAACTATTTTTTCAGTTATGGATGAGATAAAATAAAAATTTTAATTTTGAAATCCTTTAAAACTTGCTCTTTAACATAGTTCCATTTTAATTATGTTTACTCTACACTGGGGGAAATGTTTACACCCTGAAGAAATACCCCACTGTGTAAAAGCAAGTGAGAATGAGTAATAGACAATGTCATGCTATCTGGTGCTAAAGAGTTACAGTATTTCTGAAAGGCAATATTCTGAGTGTATGTTACATTCTAAATAGCACAAAAGTTCATTTTTGTTCTTCAACTTTGGTAGAAAGTTTCTTTAGTTTTTGATCACTATGAAAAGTTTTGAATTTCCGTGACTTTTCAAAGTTTTTCAGGCGGAGTATCAACACCCTGTCTAACTAATCACTTCATCGGCTATCCCGAGAAAACTCGGGAGGAAACCTAGCTTTCCACACATTATGGTGCCGGTGAAGTGGTTAAGCTATATTAACAAATAAGAAATCAGTAAATATAAAATGAAATTCACAACAAAATAATAAAAAGCATTTTATTCACATTTTGTTTAAAATTTTAATAAATAGTTTCTAAAATTACAAATAGCTTGTACAATATCACTTTTTTCCAAGACTCATTTTTTCCGTTTTTATACAATATCAACAGCCATTTAAATTTGGGCTTACTTACTTGAAGTGCTGTATTTATATATGTTATAAAAACATCTTAGAATAAAATTTTAAAACTATCTTAATTTATATTTTTTCTTAAATAAATTATCTCAAAGGGAAAAAAAAAAAAAATCACTCAAGTTAACACATTATAAACACTGCAAATGCCTAACCTATTTTTAAAAACAATTTATAGCTTAAAAAAAAAAAAAAAAGAAAAGATGCACACTGAATAAATAACCACTGATTAAAAACATCTTCACATATTCCATAAAATGTATCAAATTTTAAGCTTATATTAAAAGAAAAATGATTAAAATTGTCATATTAGCAGCATTAAAAGTTAAAAATAAAAACAAAAGTTTAGTGTTTAAGGCACATTTTACCTTAAAAAAAAAGAAAAAAAAAAAAAAAAAATTAAAAACTTCCCACAGGAATAAGCTCAAGAGTTAAATATATTTACAAAATATAATTTACAACTAAAATATAGCACACACACAAATTGTTAAATAAGGCGTGAATTTTTGAGATATTGTATAAGAACACTATACACAAATTTGTATTGAGCTAGAGTTTGTACAGTCAGCATACGCTGCAAGCGAAGGTGAGTAAGAACTTTAGGTAAGTCAACAGGCTGAAAGAGAGAGAGAGAGAAAAAAAAACATGCATTAGAATAACATACAACAAATAAACTTCAGTCATTATATACCATAAAGTGATATACACAATACAATTAGTGGGTCAACAGATCAGCAGTTTCAGTGTTTCAGATGTATTACTGACTAATCAGCAGTTAATTTTTATTTATTCTATAATATCTGTAACTGAAAATCTATCTATTTTTATTTATTTAAATTTTTCATTTAGTAGCAGGCTACGCCTGCTTCCCTAGTAGCTAAATTCAAATAAATTTTTGAAGAGAATTGAATCACTTATTTATATTTTATATCATGCTATAAATAAAAAACTAAAAGAAAACTACCTAAATTGGAATCGCTCTAAACCTCGCTTCAGGTACCCGCTATCTACGGCATCTCTTTTCTGCTCGCATTGTGTCTGGTCCAGGTTCCCACTGCCTTCAGATAAGTCCTTTCCTGGACAGGTGGATCTGCTATTATTTAAAAGCTACGATTTTGAAGATTACTGTATCTCAGCATCTATTAAATATTTTAGTTTTTGAACCATGTATTTTATAGCCCTTGTTTTTTACACTATATTATCACGTGATTCCGGCTAACATAATAAAAAAAATAAAAAATAAAAAATAGATTTTCTTGTAAAAGGAATTACATAAATAAAATACAAATAAATGTTAATTAAGCTTAAATTTTAATCAGTTTTATCTTTTCTATTATATACTGCCCTTTATTTTCCCCGATAAATTCTGTAAATACTAATAATAAAAGATTATTGTTATTATTTTATTTATTTGTTTTTATTTTATTTTATTTTTATTTATTTATAATTTTACTTATTAGTGTATATTAATTTACTTTTTTAATTAATCGATATTGTAAATTAAATTTTCATTGGTATGTTTTATACAGTCTAAAATTCACGATAAAAATTATGAGAGTCTTGAAACTTTTTTTTACTTCCATCACCCCACTACCGTAGATAATGGAAGTATTATATCTGTACTGATATGTATAAAGGATTTAAGTCCATATTCTTGATTTTTCAGGAAACGATAAAAAAAGTTAAACTAACTAAAAACTTATCAGAAAAATCGATTAGGAAAAAGTTATTATGTTGATTTATACCCTTTATACCATTCAGTGATTGTCAACCTTCATTTAGTAAAGGGAAAAAATCTAATTAAATATTTTATACCAAAGATTAATGCCAAATTTCTGACTTGAATCTTTTTTTACCAATGGATTTTCTTAAAGAATAAATGACATGGATTTAAATCCTTTATACCAATCGATAGAGATTTTTTTTCTGAGTCTGACTATGTACTTTCAAAATCGACATTTTTGGACTTAAATCTTTTATACTTATCAGTATAGATATATGAGGATTATTTCAAAAGTGTAAAGTTAAAATTGTTTTTTTTTAGGATGGAGGACTATTAGTCTCAATCTGAAAAACTAATAGTCCTCCATTCTAAACCAAATTCTGCTTTTGCCAAAAATTTCATCAAAATAGTTTTTTTTTAAGAAAAAGAAAATTTATAATAATCAGTTTTGAAATGGACAGTATCAAAAAAGTTTTTTTTTTTAATAATTTTGAATTAGAAAATAAAAAGCGCAGATGCAAAATGAAATATAAAATAAAACAAAATAATTAAGTTTGAGTTGGTAATTTAAGGATGCCATTGATATAGTAACTTTTTATCTTTTTTTTTTAACAACTTAACAGTAAAAATATGAAAAATAGTAGTTTTAAAAATAAAAAAATAATAATCCTTTCAGAATAACATATTAGCATCACAAACTATATTGAGTAATAATTGCGTCAGTTTTTGTGAGATGTATAATTTAATTTTTTATAATTATTATATTATTATTGCCCTGATCGTCCCTATTCGTTTATTTAAAATTACTGCTATCAACAATTATCTAGGAATGCGGTAGCATTCCGCCCCGCCAAGCTAAAATAAACATAAAAACTAGTATGTTGTGGTCACCGCAAGATTTTCTTCTATATTTTTCAGTACAAATTCACTAAGTGCAAATAATTTATTTATTTATTTTTTACATAAAAAGAAATATATTTACTTATTAATTATTATTATTTTTTAAAACTTATATGTTTATTTGCTCAGTAATATTTTTTTTACAAGACTTCAATATAGTCCTTCTTCACCAAGGCAGAGTTCCAATGATGTTAAAGCTTTTCAATTCCATTTAATATGTAATTTTTGTTTATCTGCTGAAAGGTTCGGGTAATGATGGCAGAAAGCTCCTGCCAGAGATGAAAAACAACATCCTCACATAGGTTCTTTCAACTTAAGGAATAAGTCAAGTCTGGTGGATGCATATCAAAACTGACATAGCCCAACTCTATTGGAGCAGATGTAGAGCTATAACATGGGCAATGTGTGGCCAAGTCTTGTCATAGACAATGAGTCGGCCAGCTTAAAGCAATTGAGAATAGATTTTGTGCATTCTCTTGTTCCATTTTTCAAGGAAAGCACGGTAGTATTGTCCTGTGACACCATGCCTACATGAAACTCTAACAATTATGCCTTGGTGATGTGATTGTAAGCAGAGATCAATATTTGTTTGGCCATAAACAGAATTCAAAGAAATTTTTTCAATAGTGAAAAAGTTTAGGTTCTCCACTCATTCAACTGTTATTTCAATCCAGGTTCAAAGTCTTCAATTGTGTTGCAGTCACTATTATTTCATTGCACACTTCATGCAAAGCATTGTAGATTTCGGTCTTGTTTTTGGCATTTACAGTTTCAATCTTAATATATGATCTTTTATCTGCCACACTATCATATTTATTTTTAATGTTATACTGAAAAATAAAGAATAATTCACATTACATAAATTTATACAAAATTTTGTCCTATACAGCCATATTAAAAATTATGAAAAAATTAAATGTTGTTGAGCAATTAATTTCTAAATGTAATCATCACCAATTTAAGTTAAGGTCCAACTAAATATCAAGTTTGGTTAAATTATGTTCATTGGTTCATGAGATACAGTATCCACAAAATTTCTGGCACACACACACACAGGCATGCATACATTATGTAAAATGGCCAAATTGTGTTCAGGAATCTGAAAATGTGTAAATCCATTGAAAACCGGCAATCTAAAATTTTCACAAATCCAATATTTTTTTTTATGTATATAGAAGAAAGTAAAAAAATTGAGCATCGTACAGGATCAGATCTTGTAAAGATACATTTGACCTACGTATAAATTTTGATGGATCTAGATCACCCGTTTCTATGCAAAAACATGATAACATACATACATACAGGCTCTTTTATTATTAGTAGAGATTTATACCTGGTTATGATCCAAACAATGAAGCATAATGTCACACAGAATGACTACACCTGATCGACCAACTCCAGCCGAACAGTGAACAACAATGGGAGATGAAGACAGATGAGGAGGAAGATTGCTTATGGCATGCCTTCTTACAGCATCGACTTCACTCATAAAAGCTAATATAAGAAAAAAAGCTAAATTATTCATTTTATAGACAGCTTAAATTCAAACAATTAACTTACTCCATAAACATATACTGCAAAAAGAAAGGTATTATATGTCTTGGCGGTTTTTTTTTTTAAGTTTTATTCATTATCTCATAAATATTGACAAATAACATTTGAGAAAACAAAATAATACCACAAGTAAATGACAAAGGTTAATTAAAAATTGCACAAGTTTAGTAGGGAGGCAGGGAGTAGCATAAATACACAATTTCATATAGAAACATTTTGGAGGGGGGTAGGGGAACGGAAGAATGACTGAATCAGGGGGCATATTATTCACTATTTTATTAATGAATATCCACTAACTACTGGAAATTTTTCAGAATGCTTGTAATATGCAAGTGGCAGTATCAAAATTTCTATGAAATTTACAAATTAAGAAAAATAAAAAATCAATACTTGCAGTGAAATTTAAAAACATTGAAACAGATAACAAAAACCTTCAGATAACAGATTAACCTTCATCCAGATTTAATTTTAAAGTATAATTTTCAACACTGAGTTTTTAAAAAGGAAAAAATATCAGGGGTGAAACTACCTAAGCAGCAAAAACCCTGAAAACTAATACTTGCATGAAGGTAGGGGCACTTATTAGAGATATATTACATGGCTACCTATAATAAGCGATATTTGAAGAATTCTTAATACATTTTAAAGCAAATTAACCATTCAAAATGAGGAATTTCTGCAAAAACAAAATAATTGAACATGAAATTCAGAGACAGCAAAATTTTCAGAAGCCCTGAATTCAGGGGTAGCCCCTGAAAAGTTTCACCCCTAGTATATGAATATTTGTTTTTCTCCAAAACAGATAAACAGTTTTTTAAAGTATGCTGGTTGCTATAGAAACACATATGCAAAATTGATTCATGAGTATTTCTTTTGCCCCATTAGTTTTCACCATCTTACACTTATATATTTGTTTTCACTTGCAGTACAGATTGTTCACACAAACAATGAAATACAATAGTGTTTCATCAAAATTTTGAAAATAATTGTAATATTTTGTTTTTGAATTTTTTTTTTTTTTTAAACAAACAATCAAAATCACACACACACGGGAAAAAAAAAAAAAAAAAAACCTCATTCAACAGCTTAAAAAAAAAAATAATAATAATAATAATAACATTTAAATATCTATCGCAAAAGTGTTTCATGACAACATGCTTAAATGTTGCTGTATTTTGCAAATTTTGAACACCAATTAGAGAAAAAATTCAAGAGAATAAATTTCAGGAGTACAATCATCAATAAATTTCAGAAAAAGTATAAAATAATAAATAAATACCAATAAATCCCAAAACATCTTGAGGGCAACTATGATCAGGCCAATCTGTATACTGAATATGCCACACTGATTTCTGCTGATGAGATGTCACATGACACAATGATAATGAGCATGTTACATAGGTGGGAGAAGATAAGCTAAAATTTCTGACAATCTGAAACTGAAATGGGAACAGAAAAAAATTATAATGCAAGTTTTTAACTGTAAAATAAAATCAATAGAAACATGCATTTATTAAAGTAAAGAGCAATATAGCAAATCTCAACTCAACTCTATGTATGCTGAATGTAAAAATGCAGTCGAATTTTTGAGACAGTAACAGTAAAACATAATCATTAGATTTAAATATGAGATCTTATAGTGTGTTCTAGTACATCTATTAAATTTCATTCACTGTAGCTATCTGAAAACATTTGAGGGATTACAGAATTAATAGCAGCTGTGATTCACTGCTTGAGTTCCTTTACATTAGAATAAGTAGGCTTATTTAAAAAAAAAAAAAAAAAAAATTGACATAAATATAGATAAAAAAAAAAAAAAAAGTTATAAAAAGGTGATGCCACAAAAATGGACTGTTGTGACTAATTTATTATGAATAGTTTTTGATACTGTAAAACTTTATGACTGAAATGTTTTGCCCTACTTCAACATCAAATACCGCCTAAAATAATTCTTTAATATATAAATGGTTTGTTTCAGCAAGTTTATTGCTGATTTTTATACAAAATTGCTACTAAAATTCCCTGTTTTAATGTGGAACCGTTTTTACTGTACAAGCCAAGAAAGTGAAAAAGACATGATAAATTTAAAAATGACAGCAGCAGCAGCAGTTTTTTTTTTTTTTAGTATAGAGAAATTCAGCCGTGGTTGAAATTATTGATAAATAATATGTATAATTTTAAAATGCTCAGAAAAAGAAGAAAATGTATGAAGACACAGGAGAGGTCGTAAGTATGTTATTAATCAATCAGGAATCACTATATTTATAAACCACTAAATATATCATCTAAAGATGATTTAAAATTTATTGATTTTTTGTACATTATTTAATTTTTTTTAAATAAAAGCATCAGCAAATAAATGATTTCTTATTTCAGTTAACGAACATTTATTAAAATATACAAGATATCTATAATTACAAGCAGGGATATGAAAATGGTTCATTCTCATTGTTTTCAAAATTTTTGATAACAGTCAGCTTTCGCCTGCCTAGTGGATGATAGTTTCAAATTAGGTGCTCCCATATTATTACGGCAAGCTATATTTGTCAAAGCAAAAACAGTTACCAAATGTCTTGATGAATGCCAACAATTAAAAAAAAAAAAAAAAAAAATATATATATATAATTATTTAACTGTTTTTTTAGATTTGCCTCTAATTTAGCTAAATGTTTTGACCATAATTTGGCATTTTTTTTAGTATGGGCCGAAAAAGAAAACCGCTAAACTCCCAAATGACAGTCCTTATACATCTATTCTATTAAATTACATGTTAGACTTTTTTTTATCATGGATAATTATTTTTTTTTCTTTAAATACATTATTGCAACTGTGATGTCATTTTTTTCTGCCCTTTTACCATTATTTTATTTACTCTTCTAATCTAAAAATAAAAATTTATTTCCTTTATTTCAATACATTTTTGTAGCTATGACATTAGTTTTAAGCATTACTACCTCCAACCCTCCGAGAAACTTGTGCTTTTATTATTAAGATGACACCACGAATAAAAGAAAGAAAAGTAAAACAAATTTTAATAATGGGCTGATTCAGAAAGACTACCCAGTGGAAGGAAAAACAAAATAAAATAAGTACCTCTCCAATTTGCAACTTATTTCCATCTTCCTGTGGCCAGTAAGGAAAGCATTTGTCTCTGCCTTGTTCCTATTGAGAAAATATGTAACTCTGAGTATAGTAATCACTCAAACTTTTATTTTATTATCCATTTTTTTTTTTTTTTTTTTTTTTAACTAGGTTGTAAACTAAATGCTAGGCATTAAAAAAATAAAATAGTTAAGGATTAAATAATAGTAATAATACTACAAATAAATAATAATTGTATGCAAAGAATAATATTGAAAACACTCAAGCAAAACCATTAAGCCCAAAACTCAGTTGTTAAAAACTTTTTCACCAAGACTTCTGATTAATTATTTCACAGCATAAATCAGTTATCTAAACACCAGTAATTGTAACAATTAAAAATACACTAGTATGTTGTTGCCACCACAAGACTTTCTTCTATATTTTCCAATACAAATTCACTCAGTAACAATAAAAAAAAATAATATGTTTTTTCCGTTTTTTTCATTAAAAGTAAAAAGGGGGGGGGGGGGGGGGGTGAGGCTCCTACACATACAAATTTTTTTTTCCAGTTGACTATCTCTATTATAAATAATTCTTGTAAATTTCATAATGATTACTAAAAAATAATTCTCTTTATGCACATTTATACAAAATTTTATCCTATATCCCCATGTTAAAAATTTAGAAAAAGCGGAATGGCAACGCAACCTGTAAGACAATTTTAACCAAAAGTTGACAGGCACTAATTTATGTCAAAGTGCAACTACATACCGATTTGTATGAAATTCTGTGCAGTAGTTCCTGAGATACAGTTGCCACAAAATTTTGTCACACACACACAGACAGACAGTTTCTAAAAATGGTCACATCATGTTCTACAGCTCTCAAAACGTGTAAATCCATCAAAAACCAGAGGTCGAAAATTTTTATGAATCCAATACTTTCTTCTACTGAATATAGAAGAAAGTAATAAATGGCTATATCTTAAAACAATAAATTATGGACTTTTGCTTGAATGCCAATAATATCTTTAATGAAATTTTAGTACTTCCCTGGAATCAGTATAACTTAATACTATTGCATATGATTAAGTAATAAATAATTTAACAAACATTAATTTTTACACATGAATTTTTTTAAAATCATACTGTGATGGCATTTTGTTTCTTAATTTGGTTAAAAGAAATGGCTAATTTTATCTTATAATCTGTAAAATTCGAGTTAAGAAGTATTTAGTTAATTTATGAATGTTACTTTTATTTTGTTATACTTCAATTCATTCAGCAATTCAGAGTTTGCGCTGAAAATTTAATTATTTTACATTGGTAATTTTAGCTATGTTATGTTTTAAAGTTGTTTAATTAACTACTCAAAACTCGTTTTTATATTTAAAAATGTTCTTTTATTTCAAAAAGTCTTAATTTCTTGTATTTTTTTAAAACTTCAATTAGTCTAATCACAAAAAATACTACGTTTTGTTGATCATAATTATTAGTTGTAGTTACTAAATTTGAAAGTAACTTGGTAAATTCTACAAAAAAAAAAAAAAAAAAAAAAAAAAAGACATAAATGACATGTATCTCTAGTAATTAGTATTTATTTCTGTAATTTTTTTTTCTGCCTAATTTGTTATTTTATTATTTTTCTTGCCAAAAATTTAAATTATTTAACAGTTTTTAAGTTAAGAATTTTAAAAAATAAGTTAAATTGTTACTTTTTCCCCTTGCTACATGTTTCTGCCCTTTTCCTTTCCTGTCTCTTCTTTCCAGTATGATGTAACTAATGGGTTGCGATTCTTGACATGCTATAAGTGAGCTGGTCTTTTTAAAATTTTCTGATATATTTAGTTCTTTAAAATTTACTTTTACGATTTTTAATAAAAGAAATCTATTTTTTCAAAATAAAATATTAAAATAATACAAACCTGAACTTCTGTCAACATAACAATTACAGAAACATTATGTTCCCACACCATCTGCCAAAAACTGTATAAAGTGTTTGGAAGAGGCCCCTGAGCTGCAATGTAGAATCTTTGAGTCGATCCCAAAGACGCCTAAAATGTAAAAAAAAAACATTGAAAAAATTGTAACAGGTATTTTAGTTATCAGGGGTTGATGCAGATGATTTTTGGGGCCCACCTTTGTGAAAAACATTATTTTTGTGAAATTTTTATTTATTTTTGTGAAAATTTATTTATTTTTGTGAAAAAAGAATTGTTGCATGAAACCTTTCATTTTAGCAGTTACTCTATCTAATGTTTAATATGAAGCTAATAGCATTTTATTGAACCAAATATAAACAACTCATTAAAAATAATAGTGTAAACATGGAAAAATTTTACAAAATTATCATTTTTATAAAATGAAATTTTGTGAAAAATCTGTTTTTATAAATCTGAATTTTGTGAAGAGGCCCATTTTATGAATTTGAATTTTGCGAAGGGACACATTTTATAAATTTGAATTTTGTGAAGGGGCCCATTTTAGAGATGTGGATTTTGTGAAGGGGCAGCAAAAGGGTCCCAAATTTTGCCTGAATCGACCCCTGGTTACTAATGTATTTCTTTAACAATTTTAATAAATGCACATTTTATGATTTAATGAATGATTATACTTTTATTACTGAATTCATGGGCCAAACTTTAGGGTTAGATAAAACACATATAAAGAAGCATTTTTTGTATAGCAAAATGGGGTCGGAAATGAAAATTTTCGGCGAACCCCGAACCAACTCTATCTCCACTTTAGTTCCTTTTTCTTATTTATTTTTTCCATTAGTTTCTTCAGGAAATAAGTATTAGTAGTAGTGTTAGTAATTTTTTCAAACACTTGTGATAATGCACTTTTTTCCCCCCATCCTGTTTTCTATGGATTTTTCACCTTTTTTCCATTCTAAAGTGGGATACATTTCTTGTTCTTTTGCTTACACTTTTTATTTCCGACCCCATATTGGTACACAAAAAGTGTGTCTTTATATGTCATTTGCCTACCTTAAAAGTTTGGCCCATGAATTTAGGGACACACTGTATAAACTATCATTTACAGGACAAAACAAGTCCTTCTGGCTTATACGGAAGGGTAGGTTGATTTCTTTTTCTTTATCAAGTAGCTATAAATTATTAGCGAATTAGTAGAAATATTGATGTAGGAGGACTATCTACATATGGAGTTTTGAGCAAATCGGTTCATAAATACCTTTTTATGTGAATTTAAATTTTTCAAGTGGCCGGTGCTTGGAAACAAGATGATGGGTCAAGTTGATAAATATATCAAATGCATTTGTGAGATAAGGCTACTGTACAAATATAGTTGGAATTAATTCAGAATCTCAAAAGTCATCATGTTGAAAAATTAAGCGGCTGCCACTTGGATCAAAATGGCAAAGAAAGTTGCTCAGTGAACTAATTAATCTAAGATATTGTTGCAAATTTGAAAATAATTCTTTTTTTTTTTTTTTCTTGTAGAAATTCTTTCAAGGAAGCTTATTAGTAAGTTGATTAAATGTTAACTTTCTGCATTTCTAGTTTGTTTTAACGTTAAAATAGCCTAATTTTCCCTTAAAAATGCATTAAAAAGCTCCAATATGGCAGGTAATGGATTTGGTGCCAAATTTGGCGACTTTTCCACTCGGCAACTTTTGGCGAGAAAATCCATAGTTCATTAATAAACTTCATTGAGACACTTATATAATTTATGTATACATCAAAATTCAAACAAATTTGGAATACGCTTTTTACAATTTGAATTTGAAATTTTCAAGTGGTCTCCACTTGAAAACAAAATAGTGGAGCAACTTGGTTAAGAAACTCATCCAAGATATTCATAACACAATTTAAGATACTGTCCAAATTTGGTTCAATTTGGAGTATTATTTCGGGAGTTATCGTGATTTTGAATTTTTCAAGTGGTAGCCTGATTTCAAGTGGCCCTACTTAACTTAAGATATACGCCACTTTATTAAAAATGGCAGATAAATTTCATTAATAAAGTTCATTTAGACCCTTACGTAGTCTAGATTTACATAAAAATTCAAGCAAATCTTGCTTTAAATACGCTTTTTACAATGTAGGTTAGAAATATTCAAGTGGCTGCCACTTGAAAACAAAAAGTCGGAGCAACTTGGTTAACGTACTCATCCAAGATATTTATGAGATCAGTTCACTGTCCAAATTTGGTTTGATTTGGAGTATTATTTCGGGAGTTATCGTGATGACCAAATTTTCATTATAGATAGATAGATATAGATAAACGAAGTGATTGCAATAGGTCGATTTCTAGAGAAATTAACATAAAAAGCTTAAGTTACCAAGATTTCACAAAATATACTACAGCGAAATGAAATATAGAAAAATTTACAGTGATTTTCGTTAGATGTACAATTCCCTGTGCAAATTAAAATAAATTCTGATAAAGTTTCTAATACGAATCATTCGATTATGATAAATATTCAGATAAAATGCACTTACACTGAGATGAGAGGCATTTATATAACCAGTTTTATTTTCTGATGTGGGAGTCAGTCGGACTCTGTTTTCTTCATACGGGAAAACATCTTTGAAGCGATTTCTTGGCAAATTTTCAGGAAGCATAGCAGTAGAAAAATCTGCACTTGGCTTCTTTTTCAGGATACGTTCAAACTCCAGAAAAACTTGTCCTTCAGCAAGCCTACTTTCAAGAGCTTGAATCTGCAAGTAAAAACTAATTTTACAGAAAGAACAGCAACAACAAAATCATTCAACTGCCTATTCAAATACTTTCCCTCATATGAAAAATGATTTTTGTTTTTTGCAATAAACTCAAATACAGTAAACTGTCTTTCATTTGAACTCTGAATTCAAATTTCCATTTAATTCACGCTAAATTTGAAATCCTAAAAATTTTAATAGCAGATTAACAGTATTTTTTTTTTATTAATTCATACTTTATACAGGGTTGCCATTCAAACAGGAGAATGAAATTCCCTGACTTTCCCAGGTTTTCCAGGTGTGTTTTCTAAGAAAATTCCCGTCTAACCATATATTGAGCACTGGTTGAGGGCAAAATAATTACGGTACTACTTGAAAACACAAAAAATACACATGACAAAAGTTACATACAGTGATAGCATCTGTCGCTTATAAGCAGAATAAGAAATTTCTTTCACAAGCAGAAAGGAAGGCTGGCGATGTTTAAAAAAATCATGGAAGCTAAGAAAAAAAAAAAAAAAAAAAAAAAAAAAACAGAAAAATGACCCTACGTTGGCGGAAAAAATTGTTTCTTCTTTAGCAACCATCGTATGAAATTCCCTGACTTTTCCAGATTCTCTAGGTAGCATGGCAACCCTGTTTATATTTTGATACTCTTTATTAGCATCTTGCACACACACACACACACACACACCACTTACTACATTTTTCAGATTCATAAATTTTTTATTCTTTTTCTAATGAAAATAATTTTGTGTAAAAAAATTAGATTGTAACTTTAACCTTTTAAGTTATTAAAAGGTTATACTCCATTAAATTTTTACTATTTTAGGCTTCTTTATTCGAAATTAACTGAGGCATGGTTATAATTACCCCACAAAAAGCACAGAATTTCAAAAAGTGGGGGTAATTGTGACCACCAATAGGAAAATTAAACCCTTTGGATTTCTCTTTATATTAATAAAGATTTTGTTGTGGACAATGAGACCACTGCTGTTTTGATTTGGCATTAAAATATTTCTATCTGCACAAAATTCTAATATTTGTTGTTTGGAAAAATACCTTATAAAATAAGTAATACAAACTGAATAATTTCTATTTATTAAATCAAATCAAAATAAAATAACATCTTGCATATTGAATGCCCCCAGGAAACTTAGCTTGATGCTGATAATGAAAATATGTTTTTTTTTTTTTAAACATAAAAAATAGAAAAATAAATAATTTTACAAACAACTTAGGATTCATTTTAATAAATATTTTAAGAATTTATTTACTAAAACTTAAACATTTACAGATTTATTTATTTAAAAAGATACTTTTATAAATATTTATAAACATACTAGAAGAGCCCCAGTTCGTGAACGAACAGAATTCCGAATAGAGATCCAAGATAGAGAATGAGAGAGAGCAAACAAAAGAGATCCACACTTTAAAAATCAATAAAGTAGTATCAATCTGCACTATTCAAAAGCTCAAGCTGTAAAACAAAATGTAACCAACATAGTTGCTTCTCTTTAAACACTCTCTTATAAACATTTTCTTTATTCTATTCCTCTTATAAACATTTTATACAGATGCCACATGCATGGCATAAACTCTTAATTTTTACACTCTTTTAAAGATAGCACTTGATCATATTTTTACATAAAAATCAAAACATTAAATTCATTTAGCCATTTTTTCCCTTTAACTTTTTGTTCAGCATGTGATCTTATACTCGGTGCATCCACATACAGAGTCCATGGAAATCTCTCAGCCATATATATATGTATAGATCATTAAAATTCGTATGAATGTTTTAAAATTATTTTTTTGTGATAAATAATGTTAACTGGAAGTAGGGTATATAATTAAGATGTTATTTTTAAATAAAAAAATTAATAGGATGTTAAAATTTTTTTGTTTTGATATCATTATAAAGCTTGGCCAAAATTTTGATATGAATAAAAAATACCATGTCAACTTTATATCAAAATTAAAATTGTATGCAGAATTTATTTATAAAAACAAAGTATTCATAGAGAAAATTTCATGCAAGCAAATTAATAATATTTTTATTTAATTTTTGTTAAATGTATATATATATATATACTTCTAATTTTTCAGATTATTTTTTATGCATAAATGATATTGTCAACAGAGTTCCCCCACGTTTGAAAAAGGGAAGGGTACTGGTACTTATGAAAAATGGGGCAAGGCTTTTTTTTAAAAAAGAAGGTACATTTGTGGAGATATAAAAGGGCAACTTTTACAAAAAAAAAAAAAAAAAAAAAAAAAGAGCATTTAATTTTGTGAAAAATGGGCATCAATATTTTAATATTTTATTATTTTTATAAACACAGTCTTTAAACAATTATTAGTGTGACTGTAGTTAGTATCTCTGTTTATACATTTATGAAAATATTTTAATTTCGTTGTTACTGTTGGAGGTTGATAGAAGTCTGTTGTAGTAGGCATCCAAAAGTAAAACAATTAGAGTACTATTTTTAGACAAGGAGATTAATTTTGTGGGCAAATAGGTTATATTTTAAGAGACGAGAACAGCATGTTTTAGAGGGCAAAAAAAGTGCATTTTTGTTTTTTAAGAGGCAAGGGTGCTCATTGAATTTCAAAGGGCAGCAGGGTGAAGTGCCCTTCTCAAAAACTTTAGGAAGAACACATTTGTCAATATTTCAGAAAGTTATTTTACAAATTACAGTTGTAATATAAATAGTTAAAATCAATAACATTCTCAATACATATGGTATTCATAACATAACAAGGCCCCATAAAGCCGCTATCAAATGAAGAACCAGTGTTTCCGCTGTGGTAGCATTTTTTGCAAAATGCTAAAAGACTTATCCAAAATGCGAAAATGAAATAACATGTTTTCGCTTTTTTGCTAAAGCATCTTACTAAAGACAAATTGAAAAAAAAAAAAAAAAAAAATCTTCGGAAATATTATAACGAATCTTTCATGGGAAAAAAATTGCAACATTGATCAAGAAAAATCCATCGTTTCATGCACATAAGGAAAATCAAATGCTGAACTATGCATAAGAATCGCATACAGGAAATCAATTTGTAAATAAGCATGAGGCATTTGTAAAGTGGACTAATATGAAAGAAAGAAAAATTATAAATTATAAACCAAAAAGGTTTCAATAGTAATAAACAAATTTCACTTATATTACTTTTCTTTTTTATTTTTGTAAGTTATGTTTTTATTTTCAGATGTACAGTATAAGCTTAATGTAGATTTACGTGCCATAGTGATAATTATATCTCCAGAAAAATAATATACTTTGAATATAAGATGTTCATATTGCTTTAAAAAAGTTTACAAAATAAAGTAATAATCTAAAAATTTTAATATTTTTCATGTCTGCCAATAAATGTGTTAAAATATATGCTTGTACTGTATTCGAATTGATCTGGTTACAGTGGTAAGTTTAATTATTAATTACTTTTTTGTTTTTTATTTCAAATTAAAAAAAAATTTTATCTTCTGTGTATAACTCTTTAAAGACCTGATTAAAAACTTTTAAGTTTAATTTACAAATGAAAATCAAACATGTCGAGGCGTTTAGAATAATGTGTGAACTGATATTCATCTTTTTCTACTGCATCTGGCATTTTCGCATTTTACTAAAGCTTTTTTTTTTTTCTGATTTTAGCTTTTTTGCTAAAGAAAATTTTTACTCAGCTTAAACCTTGCGAAGAACCATACGATAGTTTTCAGCACAAAATACCTCATAAACAGGTTTTTCATGCAGGAAACAATCCAAATATGCCGTTTGATACAAATTGCTGAACGTATGTTCGTCAATCACGCATTTTCGACTGTTTAAAGCACATACGTTAATCTTCATTGACTCCAATCAGAGAATCGTGATTACAGAACACCCTCTATTCTTTTCCCTTTTAAACATCCTTGAGGGGGAATAATAGCCAAATGTTGGGTCCGTTGTTTACATTTCTGAATTTCGTTCTTCTGTTTATGCTTAAAAACAACCCTACTGAAGTCGTTTGGTCACTTTTGAGCGGCAATAGCTTATATTTTAGAATATATCGTCTTCCGTCTGATAACACCTTTACATACATGAGTGAATAAAACTATATTTTCCTTACCCGTGAATCATCTGGAATTCTTTTTTCTTCTATATGCGGAGTTAAAATGTCAGGCCTTGATAAACTTAATCCATTCATAGCAGCTATTAACATAGGACCCATTGTATGAGAATCTTCTCGTTTAGGCACAACTAAAGTCCTAGGTGGAATACTTTCTACTTGTGAATTTGACAGTGTAGGAGATTTGAATGAAGAATGAAGGCTAGACTCATGATGAACATCTTGAACAGATGGCAGTAATTGTTGAGCAGGCTCTGTAAATTGGCTTATACAAGTGTCGGACAAATGAGTTGTTGGATTGATGTTTTGATATGTGTGAACAGGAAGATTGTTTTGAGAACCAACTTTGTGAGAAGACGCAATCGTCTGATGAGGCACGACATTGGATGTAACTATTTTAGCACAACCTACAGATGTGGGTTCGTATGATTGAGCTCGATATGATTCAGCGATATTTTTCTGCGGATGATATTGCACAGGATAAGAATTTACAACTTGAAAATTAGGACCTAAATTGTGAGATGGCATCACACAATTCGTATTCAAACCCAGATTTTTCTGCAATATCACATCTGGACTAGAACAAGGTTGTGTAGCCTGAAATGAAACAAAATTATTAACTTATTAAAACTTACATCTTTAAGCAAAAAAAAATAAGTCAATAAAGAATTAAATTTAAGTTACAATATTTTTTTTTAAAGAGCTATAATCAAATAACTAAGTGAAATAAGATTAAAATTAAAAATAATTATAAGATAAAAAAAAAAAAAACTTTTTATATACCATGTTTTTAAATTTTCTGATGAATCATTAATAAAATACACGAGGATGAAAAATAATATTTAAGCACACAGACTCAGTTCAGTAAAATAATAATAATAGTGAAAAAGTAAGTTGGTTTTAAAAATAAAATATTACTCCTTTTAGAACAACGTATATTAGCATCGTGAACTACATTAGCATTTATCAATGTGTATAAAATTTTAAAGTGATAATGATGTCAATTTTTGTGAGATGCATAATTTAATTTTTTATAATTTTTTAACGTTCACGTTGAATTAAATGTATTTATTTTTATGTCAAAAGAAAATGAACTTGTAATTTTTTTTTTGGCAACAATTAAATTATAGCTAATATTTTAATGGTTATTTTATTGCTATTAAGAGCTTATTATTTTCATGTTTTAATTAATTAAAAGAAAACTATTCGAAAATCTGACTTCGAAGTATTCTGTTGTCATTGGGTTCTGAGCTACTGTGAAAGTTTCAAATGTCTAGCTAGTACGGAAGTTAGTTAAAAATAGATTGCAAGATCTGTACGGACAAACAAACAAGAATAAAAGTTAATAAAAACCTGGTAAAAAATAATGATCTTGTTTAAAATGGATAAATACACATGTATGAGATTCTTACATAAACCCCTTAACTGCCCCGGGCGTATATATATATACATTTTTCCGAAGTATGATCCTTTGTACTGTACTGCTACCAGTATAACTACTGACACGGTTTGACAATGCAATAAAATAAACTTGAAAATGATCTTGACAGTGTTTTTGAAAGATTTACTCATTTCAGAGTTGAAGGAGAACAGTGACCCTTTAATGCAAATCTCGTAAATTTTTTTTGACAGGTAAGGGGTTAAAATATTAAGAGAGATTTAAAAATATAATTATTGTTCAATCTATTTTAGTATGAGAACCATTAATTGTAGACATATCTCAAGAAGACAATCAAAACGACTTATGCCTCCCTTTGAATAATTTTGGGTTAAACAATTTAATTTGTGCATAAGTGTGGTTTTAATGGGAATTCAGTTTAAAGGGAAAGCATCATCTATCATCACTGGCAGTCACATTCCATGGAAGTCAAATTCCAATGGAAGAAATTTGTTATCAGAATTACTAATTATTCTTTTTTAAAAATTCCATTTTTAGATTCAAAAGTATTATTTTAATGCTTGAGTTTTCTTAAAAATGAAGCTATAATCCATATATTGAAATAATTAAAACCTACTTCAGCTTCACTTTGTGGCTTGTATTGGTGAAGTACTTTCTGTAGGGGGATCCCCCTCATTATCGACACCCGTCACATTGGCATTGGTGTTCTCCCGTGAAATTTCTTCTGTCTTTGCAAATGTGAAAATGGAATTAAAAACATTAGTTAATGAGCAAAGCTGTAGCCAAGGAGAAGAGAACAATAAGCTATTATGCAATCAAGCTTCGCATCAGTTCCTTATTCACAATTGCAATGATATAATTTAAATAGCCATTCACAACTATCTTTATATAGTAGGCCTTAATGTTAAAAACATGATATAAATAAGTATGTATTTTTATATAATAAAATACCTTAAAAACATCCTTTTAAATGATTTAGCATATTAATTTCGGGCACAGCCATACCCATCTTCAGTGCTAAGCACGAAAAAACGTCGTTCGCCAGTAGATCTTCATAATTTTTGGTGTTGTGGTTTCCATGCTTTCGCTTCATTTCACTTTCGAGTTCGGTTTATTTTCTTGTAGTAACTGTTGCCATTCAGCTGGAATGATGTAATGCTCTCAGTCGTTGACAGCTTGATTGTTAGATATTATTTCGATGGCCTCCCGCTTTAGTGCATAGTTATGGTTGTTATATGGGGCTATTTTATTAATATTAATGGAATTAATGTTAATCGGGTTATTGCTGTGGGTGGAAGAGAAGGCAGTGGAGGTTTTTCCATATTTTAGATTGTTCTTTTTCTTGTTTATTAATTCTGCGTTTCGTCATTCCTATATAACAAGCTTTTTTCTCATTGATGTGTTCAAAATCTATTTTATATATACCTGCGGTGGAATTTTAGTGGATAGTATCTTTTTCATTACGAATATATTGAAAGATATTTTTATTTGGTTTGATTGGTATATTTATGTTAAGGTTTTTAGCTTCGTTTTTTATTTTTATGCTAGTGCCGTTACAGAAGGGGATGGAGGTAGTAAAGTTGGAATTGGATTTTTGGGCATTATTAATTTTATTTAAGGATTTTATGCGTTTTTTGTAGAGGTTGTCGACGAGGTTTTTAGAGTAATTAGCTTTAACGGCAATTTTTTTAATGTAATTGAGTTCGGTATTGAGTAAGTTTTTGTTGGAACAAACCAGTACTTTTTTTCGTACTTAGCACTGAAGATGGGTACGGCTATGCCCGAAATTAATATGCTAAGTCATTTAAAAGGATGTTTTTAAGGTATTTTATCATATAAATATAAATTTAATCCTTTCTTAATAAAATTTAATTAAGTATGTATTAATAAATATTTAGTGGTTGATAATATTCACAATGTTTTGTAAATTAAAAGGATGGAAAAAGGCTAAATATAAGTTAAAGGCTGAATAAAGTCTCGATGAAAAATGTTTACCTGATGATTACTACTTAGATCAGGTGTACTTGAGCTTGATCTTTGCTTATATGGATATGGTGGTGGTGGTTTAAACTGATACAACATATGAGGATTTACAAGCCTTTCTGTACACACATCCCCACTAATACCTTGTGAAGATAAATCAGGTGAACTATATGTATGAACAGGTGGATGTAAACTAGGAGCAGAAACATGATCCTGATTCCTAAATAAAAGATTTGAAGAATTCACACAACTGAATGATTATAGGGAAAATATTAATATTTGCAAACAAGAGAAAAAGTAAAAGGAATAAAAGTTTTTATCTTCAAGTTATGAACAAGGTTTTCTTTTTAAATTCACTCTGCCGTATAAAATCATTTAAGTAAGTCTGACCTTTACTAGTATAAATTTGAAAATTTTTATTTATTATTTATTAATGCTAAATATTAGAAATTATATAAATTAAAATGAGACATTACTATAATTAGGTTAAATTAAAAATCCTTCAAACTTGCCTCATTATCGGCAGTAAATTTTTCGCCAGGACGTCCAGGCCTCTTCAGCGGCTTCATCTGTTGTGAAGTTCGGTTGATACTGATGTCTGTGGGCGGTTCTCTCCATGAGATGTCTCCACGCTTCATTTGGGGCCATTGCGTCGCTGTCATTGCACACAGCCAACCCTAATGTGTGCAATGACAGCGACGCAATGGCCCCAAATGAAGCGTGGAGACATCTCATGGAGAGAACCGCCCACAGACATCAGTATCAACTGAACTTCACAACAGATGAAGCCGCTGAAGAGGCCTGGACTTCCAGGCGAAAAATTTACGTCCGATAATGAGGCAAGTTTGAAGGTTTTTTAATTTAACGTAATGCTAAATATGTTTGAAAGAAGAAAGGTAGTTCAAATATATATAAGATACCAAATGTTGCCTAGCAACCTTATAATAAATTTGACTTTTTATCTTGATGAACAAAAACTAAGCAAAAGGATGCAACATGATATAAACAACATAACATGAAAAATTATACAGAATAAACTGTATAGAATAAATTATATGCAATGTCTGATTGGTTTTTAGCTAAAGGCTCTACATAACTTATAATCTAAATAAATCAAACTTTGCAATTTTATATTCATATGTTGAGATTCACCAACTAATAAAAAGTTTGCTGTTTTTGGTCAAAATTTTTATATGACTTATCACAAGAAAAAAGAAATAGGATTAAAAAAAAATTTTTTTTTCTAATTTACTATTCAATAAAATATTTTGCTTTTAATTTTGTTGTACTTTTCAATACAGTAGTTTATCATTCAATAATACAATCTTTATATATATAATAATAATTATTATTTTTTTTAAAGCACATTCTCTTTTTTTGTGATTAAATAGAAAAGTAAATTTATTAGCATGTGAACAATTTATAAAATGTGTTTAATAAATTGAAAAAAAAAAAAGTTTTTAAGCTAAAAATTAGTACGCTGTGGCTATCGCAAAACTTTCTTCTACATCACTCTATAAACAGGATCACTTAATGTTCAACAAGTACAAAAGTGTAATTATAGCTTCCCACAATAAAGATTTTACATATGGATTTTGGCATAATTTTAATCTACAAATGCTGAGATGTAGTTATCACAGAAGATGAATAATAGCAGGCAAGGCTATCAATAAACCAATACACCAAAATTAAGTTAGCTTTTGTTTTCTTAATGGTTATCTTACATATCGAATTTGGTGCAGTTATATGCTACAGAAAAGATTTTCCTTTGACAAAAAATGAATTCAGGTGACCTCAAAACTTCTAGAAACACCAAAATCTCATAGTTGAAATTTTTCATTATTACAATATTTCCTTTATATATATTTACACATAATTTACACATAAGAAAAAATAAAATAAAATAAACGTACCTCACTAAAGCATTTGTATCACAAACATTGATATTTTCTCTTAGTTCATGGACGTCCAGATGTGATAAATCTGTATAATTTTTGTACTGACTGTAAGATTGAACTGGAACAGCCTGTTGTTCAGTGTAAATATGAGACACATCAATCTGGCTACCACTTGCCATGGCATGTGGTTGATTTGAATGACTAGTAGACATATCTCCAGTACTACAACTATAACAACAACAACATACACATGAAAACTGCATAAATAAATTATAAAACTATGACTACAGTAAAATCTATTCAGCAATTACTTAAATAATAATAAATAAGTAATTTTATTTATAACCATATAATACTGTTGCACTTCCTAACTACGATACACAGAAATTTGATTGTAATTACTGGTTAGTTTATTTTAAAACAAACTCTTCCACAACCACATTTAAGAAGCAACTTAGGTTTTAATTTTTGTAGATCCAGGTCAATACTAAACCAATATTCAGTCTCAATTTTTTAAAAATCAACCAGACTTGTTCTAGTTAGAACTCACCCTGCCTGATGCATGACTAGCAGCCAACTGTAAATTCATTTCAAGATTACTTTTCCCATACTTCCATTTTGATTCTTAGTAATAACGAATCATTTCATGGAAATGTAAACTGCAGAGGCTAAAAATACAGAAAAACTCAGAGCTTGTTTTATATAAATTCAGAGCTTGTTTCATCTAAAAAGTTTTACAGCTATCAGTTTTTCAATTAAATATCTGCAGGGTGATCGTAATTAAACTTGGCCAATTTAAAGCACTGTGTAGCTGTAATTAAAATGCAGATTGAGTTGAAAATTTGTAGAGACAGTTTAGAGGATGCGTTAAAAGGTTCTGTAAAGGAAAGGAAAAGTTTCAAAAAATAATCTGGTGTGTCACTCACACGACTTTCTCTCACCCTGAAATTTAATACTATAAATACAGGTTGCAGATTAAGAGGTAAGATAATGATGTTATGTATACCTATGTTAAACAATTCAAATTAGGCTTTGGAAGAGTTTTGTATGATAATTAATTCTGTGTGAGGGGGGCTACCGCCCCCCTCAACCTCCCGTTTCATTAACGCACCTACATTTATATAGAATTTAATTCGGTTATTAAAAAATAATTCTGTTTTTAAAAAAATAATTTATTAAAACTATTATTTAAAAAAATTATCTTAAATAATAATGCAGACGATTTCCATATTAGAGAAGTGGTATGACACTAAATATCCAAAAAAAAGTCCATATTATTCTCAATATTAAAAAAAAAAAAAAAAAAAAAAAAAAAAAAAAAGCGTTTTTTTTTTAAAGTTTTTTTTTCGTTAAAAGTGAAAAAAATCGATAACTTTGTTTTAAATTATCGCAGATCGATGGTTCAACCATTCGTTTTAAAGGTATTGGCAAGCTCTTTTGAAAGATACCCATCATGAAAATTTACTCCCCTCGAGGGGGGACTTCCCCCCCCCGGGTGGGGAGGCGAGGCTCCTACATACACAAAAATTTTTTCCCAGTTGACTATCTCTATTACAAAATATATATATTCGTTTCATTTGGTTTAGTGCAGTCTATAGATGTTAAACTCTACTTACCTGCAATTTTCCCCATAGACGTAATGTATTAGAATTCTCTTGATTGTCCCTGTACACGAGCCATTTGCTTGATCTTAACGAAAAGCTTACTGTAGCATCCCTATATGATACACATTTAGAATACCAAGTTTGAACTTTCTGCCATAATTTGTTTTTGAGATATGCTGATAACAGACAGACACACACACACAGACCATTTGCTAAAAATATGATTTTCGTATTCAGGAGACCTCAAAACGAGTAAATATAACAAAATCTCGCGTTCGAAAATTTGACCCAAAAACAATACTTTCTCTACCTTATGGGTAAGAGAAAGTAATTAATTTTTTGCGATTTGATAGATTATAGTCAGAATGCTTGAAAAGATTTATAATAAATAATTGTGATCTATTTTAACCTTTCAAACATCATTGTACTTAAAACTGTTGCTTTTACATTTTGAAGCATTGTGACACTACAAAAAGTAATAATTATGACACTGCAATTGAAAGATTATATAATGTTGTATATGCAGGCAGACTAGCGATCAACTGTTGAACATATTATTCACCGGCTTTACATTTTTCAACTTGAGACATTGAACAATATGCTTTACAAAGATAAATAATTTGTAAAAAATGAATCTGTAATAAATCAAGATGCTTGTATTGGAATTTGTAGTTTATATTTTGATGTAACACGCCCCCAAGCGGATTTGTTTTTTAGATTCTTTTAGTGCTTTTTTTGAATTGGTTATCAACAAATTTTTCATTCAAGTTGGATTTTAGTTACAGCTACAGTGTCTAAACAGACCAAGTTTAATTACAGTCACCCTGCACTATACTTAAAAAAAAAAAAAAAAAGCAATGTTATAATTAACTATTAATGGTATAAAAAAATATAGTAGTATTAGGTTGAGACAAAAGTTTTGTCCATTTTTTATTTGCGTATCAATAAATATGTTACATTGAAGTTGTAATGTGAATGTTATATATATTTTGAAAGCTCATTTTCTGCTGATCGAAATGATGTATTTAATTGTTATGTTATTTTAATTTTCACAGACTTATTACTCTTTAAAAAAGACCAAGTATGTAAAAAAATCATGAACAAATCCGCAGCCTAATTTTCCACAAGTTCAAACAAGGCCACAATGCAACTGAAGCAAGTCGTAACATATGTGCAACATTTGGTATGAAGTCTGTAAGCGAAAGAACATGCATACGTTGATATGCAAAGTTATGTTCCAGGGATATGCACCGCGGCGAAAAGAAACACTCTGGGCAACCATCGACAACCGATGAAAGAGCTTTACTTTGTGTGATTGAAGCCGATCCGACTCAAACCACCCGAAAATTAGGGCAAGGTTTTGGCACTTCTCAGTCAACTGTCAATCGACACCTTCACAAAATTGGCATGAAGATTAGGCATCGTCAAATGGTACTGCATGAGCCCAACAAAATGCAAAAGAATCGTTGAAAATCAGTCTGTCAATTGCTGCTGCGAGAGTTTATCCGAGATGGATGGCGTGGAATTCTTACCTGTAAAGAGAAGTGGGTACTATACGCCAACAAAAAAAACCAGATGTCAATGGCTAAACCCACATCAGCTTGGAATTAAGATGACTACACCTGGGATGCATTCAAAAAACGCACTTTTGTGCATTTTTTGGATGTCAACAGGAGTTGTGCATTGGGATCTTCTTCCTCAAAGACAAACAATGAACTCAGATGTCTATTGCCCTCAAGAGAACCACGTTCAACAGAAACTCATGAAAAAAGGTTTTAATCCAGCTCGAGTTTTCTTCCAACATGACAACGCAAGACCACACGTTTCAAACCAGACGCGTGAGAAGCTGAATGAGTTGGGCTGGGAACTTCTCGCTCACCCGCCATATAACCCTGACATTGCCCCTACACATTACCATTTGTTCAGGTCGCTAGAGCACTTTATTCGTGGACAGTGCTTCAGCAACAAATACGATCTCCGACAAGGCATTGTCGACTTCTTCACTCAAGAACCAGCAGCTTTTTACAACCGTGGAATTTTAATGTTGCATCCACGTTGGAAAATGGTTGTTGAAAGTAATGGTGAATATGTTAATTAAAATGTTATAATTTTTTAACTTTTAATAAATGATTAGAAACCGGACAAAACTTTTGACTCAACTTAATAATTTAAAATATTACAGTGTATATATGCGATCTTCTAATCTAAAGATAACACCAATTTTACACAATTTTTTGTGATGTTTATATATATATACCTGTGCATGTATCTCGCATAAATAAAAAAGTTTGACATAGAACATTGCAACTTGTATGTATGTTTGTTATAACATCTGGTTGTGCACTTTCCTTTAGATCTTAATATAATTTTCTGTTTTGGAGATATCTGCAAACACCCCAGAGTTTTTGCTCATTATATGACTTATCTTCTTAAAAAATTTCTACAGAATATATGCTTATTTCATTTTTTTTAATGCAGCCTACAGATGGTAAAAACTATATTTACCAGAAATTTTGCCCATAGACGTAATGCATTTTGGTTTTTTTGGATGCCCTGTTAATAAACCATTTGTTTCATTTCTATGAAAAGTTTAGTTTAGTATCCCCATGTGATAGGATTTAGAATACCGAGTTTGGACTTCTTGCTATGCTATTACAGTAGAAGATCTTTATAACACAAACCTAAAAACACAAGGTTTTACATCATATAGATCATGTTTCACAAATCATTAAACTTACCTTGTAAACATGGCAAAATATGCTGAAACAGCAAAACAGAATAGGGTATTTTTAATTTACATTCCTTAGAACAGATGTTGAGTAGATCATAAGTTTCATTGTTAAATCTACTTTATAAATATAGTCCATACATGCCTGTACCAAATGATAAATTATATAACTAATATTCAAAGAAAAAAAAATTGTAATGATAGCAATTTTTTCATTAAAAAGCTCTGAATTAAGGAAATAAAGAAAAACAAAAGTTCTTGACAAGGTAACAGATTTTACAATGTGTTTCTTAACTGCAAAATTTATTGTTTATGTCTAAAAAGTTGTGCATTATATAGAGAATTGCATTATAAAGATCTTCTACTGTATTTGTTCTTGAAATATGCTGATAACAGGCGCACACACACACACACTGAGATCAACTACTAAACACCTAATTTTTGGATTCAGGGTACTTCAAAACATGTAAACACAACAAAAACTACTTGGAAAATTTGATCCAAAAACAATACTTTCTCTTCCATACGCTTGGGTAAGAGAAAGAAAGAATAAAAGAAAGTCACTTTGAAAAGATACAGAAAACATAACAAAGTTTTTAAAATCATATACACACACATACTTTTCGTTTTAGAATACCAAAATATGATGCAAAATATTTAACAATTTATTATTTAAAAAAAAAAATATATATATTATTCATTATCAGTTACTGTTTAGCTTCCATTTAAAAATCATTTCAATATGAAAAACAAGATACAGTGAAACTTGAATAATTCGAATATTTTACACGGTCCCTTTAATTTTGTATTAAAATAATGTTTAAAAATCGTGAATAATTCAAATTCTATTTTGGATAATTCGAATTTTTCTTACAATCACCTTTAAAATATTACAGTGAAATTTGTTCCCGAGATTTTACTCATCTGAAGTGCATTATCCATTTTAACAGTCTTTCAAAAGAAGGATAAGGAAATACAAGAGAAGCCCCTAGCTAGTGCACCAGAAGATATGGTGCATATATATGAACTTCGAGGTTTTTGTGAATTGAAAGTCATGTGTAATGTAGAAGATTCTATTTTTGTATCAGGTCATATGCTATGACATAAAGGTTCTACTTAAAAAAGAAATAAAAAATATTTGACTATTTTTAAAAAAGTGTTGAATAATTAAGCTCATAAAAAATGTTGATTTAATGGGGTGGGGGAGCGTAAAAGGGTAATGTAGCAGTATTCTTAGATATAAAGTTTGTGTGTTAAATCTTTGATCGTAGAGTTTTAATTTTTTAATTTATCACTTTTTTTGACAAAACAGTATATGTAATTCGAATTTTTGGATATTTCGAATCTTTCTCTGGTCCCTTCAACTTCGAATTATCAAAGTTCTACTGCATTTTTAAAATACAATAAAGTTTTAAAAAGGAAATCAAATTAATACCTCTGTACACCATATTTTAATTTTATTGCAGTATCATAATCTGGAGCTTGACGGTAAACTGGAAGTATTGAATTTGTTGGCTTTGATTCAATCAAATGTCTAGGTTCTTGGATATTTAAATGACTTCCTTGATGAATAGATGCATCTGAAAGTGACACCCGTCTTATTGGAGAGTAATTTTCAGGTGATATAGAAAAATTTTGATGGAGAGGTTGAGAATAAGAGGGTTGCACAGTAGAAACTAATGGAGTATTGCAAGAACTAACAGAATTTGAAAAGATGCTATTTGTTTGTGAAGGTAAGTTAGAAAGAGAAGAACTTTGAGTTTTTTCAACTTTTGTACTGATATCTGAAACTGAATTGTAAGAAGAGGATGATGGTATGACTTCACTGTAACCACTGTCTGTATGGTACACACCAAGACCATCTAAAAACAACAAAAAAGATAGAAATATAAGAAAGCATATATTATTTATTACAAAAAAAAAAAAAAAAAAAAAAAAAAAAAATGTGTACTAATAATAAATTGAAAATTACAATCATTTTGAAAAACATCTTAAAATTTATTTATAAAATACACATTTTTGAAATACAAAAGTACATAATATTACAACAAACAGAAAGGTACATTGTATGTATATATAAATAAAATCTACAACTAATCTATTACTAAGTAATAACAAAATTAAAAAATAAATAATAAATTCAGGAATACAGAAACATTATCTGTTTTATATTTAAATAATCAGTAATTTTTACATAAAAAGTCACTTGAAATAATATATACATATATGTATATTTCATATATAACTTTAATTATAAAGCCCCTAAACACAGCTCAAAATTAACAGAGGTCTGTTGGTCTGGAACCACAAACATATTCAATGGACCAGCAAAACATAAATTCTAGTGGTCCACGAGAATTTCAAATTTTTTTATTTCTTTAATTTTCTCCAAAACTGCCAGTAAATCTGTTACAGAATAGTATCTTATAACAATAGTAAATGTATTTCTTTATTCAATATCACATAGTATCTGTAATTTTTCATTTAATTTCATTTTCATAATCTTTTTTAACTTTCAATTCTTAATAGTAAATACGTGACATTAAGCTTGTTTATTAAATCATACATTTTTGATTTACATAAGACTTCATTTGTATTTTTTAATGAATTTACAAAAAATTATCATATTTGACTTATAAATTTATAAACAAACAAAGTCTTATTAAAACAAACAGTTCACAAATTTTTAAATATTTTTAAGAATATAGAATGGGAGAACGGACCCGTGAAATCTGAAAATTACTGGTTCTGCAGAAGAGTAGCTTAATTTTCTAAATTTCTACCCCTGCTAAATACATATATATATATATGAATATATACAGGGTGATTATAATTAGATTTTTAAAAAGCTGTAAAAAAAGATTCACTGCTCTGAATGACCAAAATTTTTTAAATTAATATACTTGAAGAAAAAAATGGTATAGTATTTAAAAAAAAAAAAAAAAAAACAAATGATTCCTTTAGACATAGTAAATGGGTTTGGCTACAAGTGCAATATGATTTGACTAGGGTCGAGTTCCCCATTAAACCAAATCTACTCTTCAATGTGCATGACTGTAAGAGTTTTTTATTGAATAAATGACTTACAAGTCATTCAATAGTTAACCAGGGTTGTTACAAAAATCAGGAGAAAAAATTCCCCGAGTTTTCCCTGTCCCTTTTAGAAGTAAAATAGATGACACGCAATCATGCAGCATTAGAATCTAACATGTTTACAAGTTAATTGAACATATTTAGGGTATATTAATTTTATTAACTTACTATAGATGGAGAAAAAAAAAAACATAATCGATTCATTATAAAGCACTAAAATTTTTAAAAATATTTGATTATGAAAAAATTTTCCTATGGTTTTCAAAAAAGTTTCAAAACTTTCTGAATTTTCCCTGTTTTTGCAATAAATTTTGTAAATTCCCTGAGTTTTCCCTGTTTTTTAATAGATTTTCAAATTCCCTGAGTTTTCCCTGTTTTTTAATAGATTTTCAAATTCCCTGAGTTTTCCCTGTTTTTTAATAGATTTTCAAATTCCCTGAGTTTTCCAGGTGCCGTAGCAACCCTGTTGAACAGTCCCAGTCACTGTTAATTTTAAACCCATTCACCACAATAAGGCCATACATCCTAACAGATGGGAAAAATAAGTTTTAAAATGTTCTGAGACCAAAAAGTGTATAAAAATTCAATAATAAAATCTGTTTTTAATTGTCTTGAAACTAAAAATTGAATAAAAAAACCCCAATGAAATTGGCTGTTAATTATTGCAAGACTTGGGCAAGAGATGTTCTGTTCATTGTTTACACCACAAGTTGAAGCCGAGAAACAGCATGTTCCATAACTGATCAAAGTGTATCAGAAGTCATGTTGTGCAAGCATGGCTTCAATTTAGTTAAGTTTTCCAACTGGACCATTGTAACTCCATAGCCAGAAGTCACAAAGATTAAGATTAAGTGATCTTGATAACAAGGATGTTGCAAAATAGTGGCTGATAATTCTATCATTTCCAAAATGCTTTTTGAGTAGCTGCTTCACTGGCTTTGCAAAGTGTGCACATGTCACATCTTTTATTTTATATGACACTTAAAATACCATCTATTGCTAAAACTTGGAACTATATATTTTTTTTCTTACACCGTGTATATACATATATTTGCAATTTTATGTATATGAAACTAATAAATTTGCACTTTTTTTTTTTTTAATTAAAGCTAATAACTTAGACTAGTACAGCCAGCTACATACTTTATCTTTCTTTGAATTTAGATGAAAAAGAACAATTCAGTAACAAATATATTTTAAATGTAATATCAAAGTAGTGTAATATTTGTAAAACTATTTGAAATAGAACATACCAGTTATATATATATATATTAAATAAATACACCTAGCAATACTCAGACTAAAATTTTCATATTCTAAAAAGCTGATAAGGAAATTTTCCTAAAAAAGTATTTTTTATTAAATGATTAAGCATGCATAAAAATGATATCAATATAAAAGATACCTAAAGATTCTTGACTTTCTTGCAGTTGATAGGATGATTTAGTGGGCTTAGTTTCATTCTGATTCTGAAAAATAAGTGTGTTTGCTTAAGTCCTTTTGGAAGAAGATTATTATACATTCTGCAGTAATAATATGTAAGATTAAATATTTTGGGTGCACAATCCAAAAATTTTTCTGATGAAATAATTAACTAATAGATTAAACCTAAATACATACATGAAAGGTATAAATTTGTTAATTTTACTTAAAGAAAAACTCTATTAAAAAAATCACTATTAAAAATTAGAGATAACTAAGAATTTGTAATTTCCCCTGAAAACTTTATTGCATGGTGAGACACTTCATAATACAAGAATTAAAAAAATGGGAGACACTTAGGAGTCATTTTGCAAATATAAGAGCAATAAATATTACTCTAAGTAAGTGTGATTAATTCTTGCATATTAATTTAACCCTGGATATTTTTAACCCAGACAAACTGCCCATCATTAAGATTAATAACCAATCAGAGTGGAGAATTTTGGAACAAGAAGTGAAAATACAAACAAATGAAGCAGATTTTTGTCATGTAAGCAATGCAAAATATATCTTGCAGTCCTCTGGGATCCAGGGCAATACTACAATTCTGCAGCATGTCAACAGTGTACAACCGCTTAACAAAGTTTAACAGAACTAAGAGCAACTTTCCACACAAGGTGCCTATCTAAGGCTAAGATTGCATCTTTGCAATTACTGTGGCACAATAATGGATATTTTTGTCATATAAGTTCTGTTGGCTTTAATTTCTTTAAAGACCAGTATGCGGCTACCAAAATTCTGATTACCCTTTAAACTGCATCACTGATATGGGCGCCTTTAATGTGTGGTCAATGATGAACCTGGACGCAGGAATGGCGTAAAGTCACCTTTCAGACAAATCACAATCCTGTTTACAGCATCAAGATTGCCTTATCTGTATTTAATGGCATTATGAATAATGCACATTGACAGCTGGGATTCGACATCATCATACTGTCTATCACTGGCAATGATGTTATGGGTTCCCATTGGATACAAGTCTCGATTACTTCTTGTTCACATTTGTGGCACTCTGAATAGCGGCCATTAAATTTCTGATGAATTAAGGCACGCCCCTCTGTCCTATATTCGAAGAATCCGAAGCACAAAATTTAAGCAGGGTAATGCACGACCACAAGTTGTTTGTATTGTCCGGACCTTCCTTGATACAGAATGTGTTAGACTGTTGCTGTGGCCAGCGCGTTCTCCTGATCTTTCACCAATGAAAATGATTGTTTAATCGTTGAAAAGCGACTGGCCCCAATAACTTCAATCGATGAATTGTGGCATCGTGTTAAAGCTTTATGAAGTGCTCTATCCGTATATTCATCAATTGCTGTTCGATTCAATGCCAAGGCAAATAAGTGCTATTATTGCTCACAGAGATCGCTGCTTTATGTACTGTTTTCTCAGTACATATTACTCCAAATTTCCTGAAATTTTAATTAATTGTTCTTCCTACTATAATGTATGTGTTCAACAAATTTCATTCCATTATTATCATTTCTTCTTGGTGTAGCAATTTTAATGGCCAGTAGTGTATATTTTTTCGGGCGTTTTCATTTAAAGAATCAATTTTAAAGGATTTAATATTCTGCACCTTATCATAAGTGTCGACAGAAAAAAAGAAAAAAAAAAAAAATAGGGAATGGCACAAGACAGTACTGTACTTAAAAAAAAAAAAAAAAAAGAATTTTGAAAATGAAGAGAGTATTATGTTCCCAGGGATGAAATGGGAAATGGACAAAAAGTCTGAAAATACATGAAATACTCAGATAATTTAATTTTTGCAATAAAAGAAGAAACAAGAAATCATACTTTCAATAAGCAAATATGAAAATAAATGAAAACTAATTGCTCAAGAACATGTTAAAACAACGAAAATTAACATAAATATGAATATTTTGAAATATAAAAAGCCTGAAGAATCTGATCTCTGCTGCCCCTCCCCCTTGCTCACATTTGAAAAATGCTTATTTGTATTATTTACATAAATTAACCCGCTTTTAATCCTCATATATTTACAAAATTTACATGAATTGTTATAATTAATTTTTTTGGTCCTTTTAATGGCCTGCTTTCAGTTACCGTCATTGGAAGCCCAAGCCAATGTTATTCTATTGGAAATTTTGCTTACTTATAACTCATTAAACTAATACATATTTTTAAATTCTGTTTTCCCATTTGGAAAATTCCCAACTGTTAAATTGATGGACTTTTTAAATTTTTAATATTTTATTTTGAAACTATAAACTGAAAATTCGTATTTTACATCTTCAAAATAAAATATTAAAAGTTTAAAAAATCCGTTAAATGTCCTTCAATTTAACAGTTTTGAATTTCCTGAATGTGAAAACAAAATTTAAAAATATGTATTTGTTAATCAGTTATAAGGAAACAAAATTTCCCATAGAGTAACATTGGCTTGGGTTTCCGGCAACGGTAAGGGAAGCGGGCTCTTAATATTAAGCACACAGTATTTAAAAATCCCAACTGAAAAAAATATGAAAGCAGTTATTAATAATCTTCCATCTTTTTGGAAAGCATAATCATATACAGCTCATATGTATAATTGAAAAATTACATGTATTATACAGTCGACGCTCATTAGAATGACAACACATTATAAAGACCAATCTATTAAAATAACCTGCAATAAAATCCCTAATTGTTTTCCTATGCACTCTATGTTATTTTATTTCTGGTATAACAACCATGCAGTATCGTCTAGTCCCAATACAACGTCCAAATTCAGTGGTCAATCTTCCCAGTATTTTTCAAGAGACCACGTTTCTAAACATCTAAATTGTAGAGTCGATAGTGTAATGGAAAAGTTTGTTTTACAAAAATCACGTATGGAGAAAAGACGAATGACCATTTTTCATTTTGCCTTGAGAAAATAAATGTTCTGTAATTCTATAATACCATTTTTTCCTTATTTAAATTTGATTTTAGAAATAATCTTTTTAATTGATAAAATTTCAATTTTAATACCAATGATAAAAAGTAATTTGGGTATTTAGTTGTCGCCTATTTTTACAGAACTGAGTGTGCATGTCCAAATTTTTTAATTATATCCTCTATAGCGATCACTCGTTATAAAGATCTTTTGCTGAAAAATGCAGAGGGTTGTTATAACGAATGTTAACTGTACCTTATCACTTTAAATTAAAAAGCTTAATTTTCATCAGAAATAGTTTTGTAAAGCATATAAAAATATTTCAATACTAAATTAAAAAACTAATAAATAAATAAATAATAATAATAATAAACAATTATGATTATTCAAAATGAATAAACTTACATTTACAGTAATGATTTTAGAATTGACAGCTACAACTGATCTATAAAAGAAAAACAAATTCAAAATGCTAAAAGATATTTCATTGAATAATAAATAAATAAGTAAATAGAACTAACATACATATTTGGAGGCCTTGATTCTGAATGCTCTCCTGAAGCAGATGGTGTACTGAGGGGGAGAATATATATATATATATATGTAATAACATAAATATAACCAAAAACTAAATTCAAAAACTGGCTTACAATCAATAGAAAGGTATTAAAACCTCTTCACACACCATAAATTTTAAATCAGCACAACCGGTTTCCAATTTTTTTTTTTCTTCTTTAACCTTAATCGTGATAAAATTGTCAATGAAAAATCTGATTCCACTTTGCTGTCTACAGCCTGGAAAAATTTGGTTAATTCAATTAAATAATTTCCTTCATTATGTTTATAACATAATATTATTTATAATAAAATAGTTCTAGTTAAAAAAAAAAAAAAAATTATCAAATTTACTTATTAAATAAATAAATAAAATAAATTTAATTGATTACTCCTTCCCTCCCTCCCTTTTGTTGGTGCGTTCCTCTCTGATTGGTCATGCCCTGCATGATGCTTCCTATTGGTTGTTAGTGTTGCTCCTCCCACTCTGGAATTTGCTCTGCTTTCAGTCTTGCTTTTGCCTCCAAGGCAGTAGCACGTGTTTGCACCTGATGAAGAAAGGCTACGTCCTTTCGAAACCAGTTGTGCTGATTTAAAATTTATGGTGTGTGAGAAGTTTTAATACCTTTCTAACATAAATATAAGTTTATGATTGTAGGGGATAATAAAAATTTAAAATAATAATATAATTACCTGACAAGTCCTTCATTTTTTGTATAAAAACTATGCTGCTGTATGCATGTCTTATATACATATTTGGCCAGATGAGAATCTTCCTGCAAAAGTTAATGCAAAACATTTGATATGAAAAAGGAGATTTAAGAAAAAGTCATATAATGAATTAAACTAATTAAAGATTCTTACTAAAAATGTCTGAAGAACTTTAGAGCCGTTACGGTGTTCAATGCCAAAACATCTTTTATGATGAACTAAATTTAAAATTTGATCCCATCTACAAAAAATAGATTAAAATGATCAGAAAATTTTGAAAAATACAAACATATATTACACATTACATAGATAAGTTAGCAAATTTGGCTAAGTATATAAAAGCTAAAAGAAAATCTTTTGAGTATAAGCATTATAAACAGGGTTTACAGGGTGGCTAGCACTTAAACCTTTTCAAATTCCCTGACTTTTTAATGATTAATATAGCTTATTTTCACAAAATTTTTTTTAATTCCCTGACAATTCCCTGACTTTTCCAGATTTTCTAAATTCCCTGACTTTTCCCTGATTCTTTGATTTTTCCTGACTGCTAGCCACCCTGGTTTAAATTGAATTTTTTTTTTTTTTCATTTTCTGATAGATATCATATTTTGCTAAAATATGTCAGTAAAAATTTTGCTGAAAAGCAAAAACCAAGTGATTTCCTAAAATACCTATACAATAACCTCTAATTTTTATTCAAATATTCACAGGAAAAATTATGGGAATCATTATTTGTTTGGTATACTTGGATTTAATTTTGATATTCTGTTGACGCATGCGCGCCACCCCGTCGCGGATCACCGGCAGAAGGCTATGAGAAGCCAAGTACAATGGACGTGGGCAAAAGAACTTTAAATTTATTGACGCCCACAATTATTATTTTATGTGCTACTTATTATTTCTTCGTTGTATATAGTGTAAATACTTGATGTATGTGATCGTACAAATTAAAAATATTAAAACAACGAAGATGGTCCGTCGAAAATTAATTATTTGTAGTTAAGTTCCTACAAAAAGTGGCTCCGTCGAGAAAGGAGCTTGTAATAAGCGACTTATGGATAAAAATAATAAATTGAAATCTTCCTTGAAAGGGAAGATAACTAGAATTGAAAACTATGTAGAAGGCACGAATGCCGAAAATTACGATATAGATATAGTGGAATTAAAAGTGAAATTAAAGAACATAGAACTGCTACAAACAAAAATCGATGAATTACGACAAAAATACTACGAAATTCAAGACTTGAAAGATGCTGAACAAGCAACCATAGATGACGACCTTGACTCATGTGAAGAACGTCTGGAAAAATTAGAGGTAAGAATTAATACTCTTATTAATTCTTATAAGAAATTTGATTCTCATAAAAAAATAAATGCGACTGAAAATGCATCTCAAGATAACTTTGAAATTAAAACTCAAATTCCTCCTTTAGTATTACCTGAATTTTCAGGAAAATATGAGGAATTCAGTTCTTTTAAAGAACAATTTGATGATTTAATAACCAATAATGTTCATATTAATCAGTCGCAGAAATTATATTATCTTAGATCTTGTCTCAAATATGACGCTAAAAATCTAGTTAGTAATTTTGATACATTTGAATCATTATATAATGCATTAGAAAATCGCTATGATAACGAGCGATTAATTGTTGATATTCATGTACAAAATATTCTGAATTTTGGGAAAATCCAAACTGAAAATCCCAAAGAGATAAGAAACATGATTGATTGCATTCAGAAAAATCTGCGTGCCTTGAAAGTTCTGAAATATGTACAGAATAAATTATCAGATGTTTTCATTATAAATATTCTCGTAGCAAAGTTAGACAGAGAATCTAGAAAGAATTTTGAGTTGTCCCATAAATCCAAAAATGTTCCCACCTTTGAAGAATTTATCAAATTTTTGGAACAACGAGAATCAGTTTTATTATCTATTAATAGAACGAATATGACTAGCGGAAATAAAAATACTAACAAAAACTTTCCGGCTATTAACAAATCTAAAACTCTTTTAATGCATGAAAATAAAAACAAAAATTGTGTTGTTTGTAAAAATACTTATCACCCTATTTATAAATGTGATGCATTTTTGAAATTAAACATTAACGAAAGATTAAGTATAATACGCCTTCACAAGCTTTGTGAGGTTTGTTTTAGGCAAAACCATAAGAAAAATGATTGCTTATCAAAATTCAAATGCACCTGCGGAATGAAGCACAACAGATTATTATGTTTTTCTTCTGGCGCCAAAACCCCGGTTCCAGACTCAGATGAAATAAATTCATCCAAATTACCAGATATAGACAAACGGATTGCGCAATTAAATGCTTCCGTTTTGAGTAATAATAGCAGATATTTAAAAGAAAATAGAAAAAGTATTCTGTTTTCGACAGCTTATATTTATGTTCAATGTGAAAACAAAAAAAGAATAAAAATAAGATGCGTTCTGGATTCCGCTTCAAATGTGTGCGTATTAACTGAAAAGATGAGTGAATGTTTAGGAATTAAAAGAGAAAAAATAAAAACTCCAGTTTCAGGTTTGAATGGATTGACCCAAAATATTAAGTGGAAATTAGATACCTTTATTTCAAATGAAGATTGTTCTTTTAGTGAACAGGTAGAATTTTTGATTGTAGATAAAATAACTGGGCTTACACCATGCAATAAATTAAACATTTCAGACATAAAAATTCCAGAATTTTTGAAATTGAGTGACGAGACATTTTTTGAACCGAATGAAATAGAAGCGTTAATCAGTGCAGATATATTATTCAAAGTTTTAAAGGATAATACTTATAAAATAAATGACGATTTGTTTTTTAAGGAAACCGAATTTGGATGGCTAGCGTGTGGAAAGGTTGAAGAAACAGAACTGAATAATTCGAAACAGTGTTTCGTTTTGTCAGACGATTCCCTTAGTAGCACTCTTAAACTCTTTTTCGATCTAGAAAGCATTGGAATAAGAGACGATCCAATTCAAAAAGAAAGTGATAAAGCTATAGAAATTTTTAATGAAACGATTCAGTTTAAAAACAAACGCTACGTTGTACACTTGTTCTTTAGAAGACCCTATAATGAACTTTCCGATAATTACACGTTAGCGAAACAACGATTTTTAAGTTTATGGAGACGTTTTAAATATGATAGAGAATTATATGAACAGTATAGAGAGATTATTCGTGATTACGTAAATCAAAAAATAATAGAAATAGTTGAACCCAGTACAGCAGAAAATAATTTAAACAAACCTATTTATTATTTGCCTCATCAGGCAGTAAGAAAGGAAGGTCGCTTAACATCCAAAACAAGAATCGTATTTGATGCAGGGAGTCATCAAAATAATCAGCTGTCACTGAATGATTGCCTATGGCAGGGGATAAATTTAAATCCGAATCTTTTGGATGTTTTAATTAATTTTAGATTAAACAAAATAGCATTTTGTTCTGATATTAAACAAGCCTTTCTACAAATCTGTCTCGCTGATGAACATAAAGACGCTGTTCGTTTTTTCTGGAGTGATGAAGAACCGCATGCACACAAAAAACCCAAATTACAGATTTATCGTTTCAATCGAGTTAATTTTGGGGTGTGTTCAAGTCCATTCTTACTCGCTGCTACTATTAGACATCACATTGAGAAGTATAGAGAAGAATTTCCCGCTACTGTTCGACTTTTAGATAAATGTTTTTACGTAGACGACTTAATTTCTGGAGGTAATGATTTTAACGAAGCACTTGAATTATCACGAAGTGCAAAATATATTATGGAAGCCGCAGGAATGTCCCTTAGAAAATGGATAAGTAACGATACCGAATTAACAGAGCAGTGGAAAAGCGAAAAATTTGATACATACCCTGTAGAATCTACCATCAGCTTAGGTATAAATCAGACAAAGATCTTGGGACTATCTTGGGATACTAATAAAGATAATTTGATTGTAGATATCAAGAGTTTGTTGAACTTTATATCCATAAATAAAATTACAAAACGTACCATTCTTCAAGCCGTAGGGAGAATTTTCGACCCCTTAGGGTTAATTTCTCCATTCACTGTCAGGGCAAAAATTATCATTCAAGATATCTGGACAACTAAAACCAAATGGGATGAATCATTATCACCAAATATCGAAAAAGAGTGGATGAAATGGTGTTCGGAATTACCCTTGTTAAAAGAGCTTGAAGTCCCTAGATTCATCCTTGATGCCACTTCCCCAGAAGATGTAGTTGAATTACATAGTTTTTGCGATGCTAGCAAAAAAGCATATGGCGCTGCCATTTATGTACGAACAAAATCAAAAAATGGTATTTCAGTAAAACTTTTGACTTCCAAGAGCCGTGTAGCTCCCCTCAGAGGTGTTACACTACCTCGCCTTGAATTATTGGGTGCCCTGGTCGCAGCTCGTCTGATCACCAAAGTGAAAAATACTGTAAACCTTAAAAGACCTTCTGTTGAATATCACTGGACTGATTCGCAGATAGTGCTTTTCTGGATAAAGGGTACTAAAACCCGATGGAAGCAGTTTGTCGCCAACCGTGTTCAAGAAATTGCCAGCCTGACAAACCCTAACTCTTGGTTCCATTGTGCAAGTAAAGAAAATCCTGCTGACCTGTTGTCCCGAGGGATGACTGCTGAAAGCCTAACAACCAGCGCCACATGGTGGACAGGTGCTGAATTTCTGAAAGATCCTGAATTTCCGAAAAACAAACAATCTTTTATTGACTTTTCAGAACTAAATGAGGAAGACTACACTCCTGAATTAAAATCTGAAAATGCAGTGACTCTAAATTTGAAAAAGGACTTTACTATTTTGAACTATCTGATTAATCGTAGTAATAAATTTTTAAAAATATTACGTATATGTAGTTTTCTTTTCAGGTTTCTTCACAATCTAAGAAATCCTTTAGAAAAGAAGAAAGGACCGCTGATGCCTGAAGAGCTGACAAAGGCAGAAGACTTCCTACTGAAACAGCTGCAGGAGGAGGAATTTCATACTGAAATATCTGCCTTGAAAAGTGGCGGTAATGTATCGCATAAGAGTAAAATTTTTAATTTATCCCCATTTTTGGATGACAATGGTTTAATAAGGGTAGGGGGGGAGACTGCAAAATTCGCAGTTATCTTATTCAATTAAGCATCCTTATGTACTTCCTTCAAAAAATAAATTAACGGAATTAATTGTAAAATATTATCATGAGAAATATTTTCATATTGGTCCCCAACATCTTCTGTTTCAGGTTAGGCAAAAATATTGGCCCATTCATGGGAGAAATCTTCGTAAAAAAATTGTGCACAGATGTTTAGTCTGTTTTAAAGCAAATCCGAAAGTATGTGTACAAAAAATGGGAAACTTGCCAAAACAAAGAATAACGCCAGATAAAACATTTAATTCAACTGGAGTAGATTTGTCTGGACCCTTTTTAATAAAAAATAAATATGGAAGGAAAGGTCCAGAAATCAAAATTTATGTTTGTATTTTCATTTGTCTAGTAACAAAGGCTATACATCTTGAACTTATTAGTGATTTAACTTCACAAGCTCTGATAGCTGCGTTAAAAAGATTTATTTCGAGAAGGGGCAAGTGTCATAAAATATTTTCGGATAATGGGACCAATATGGTAGGCGCCAACAGGGAACTAAATGCCTTGTATAAATTGGTAAGAGATAAGGAAGAATCCTTATTCAATTTTTTTGCAGAGGAAAAAATAGAATGGGTTTTTATTCCTCCAAGGAGTCCAAATTGGGGTGGTCTATGGGAAGCAAATATCAAAGCGTTTAAATACCATTTTAAACGCATAGCGGGTAATTCAAAATTTACATTTGAAGAAATGCTTACACTTGTTACTCAAGTGGAAGCGATCTTGAACTCGAGACCACTGACTCCGCTAACTTCAAGTATTGAAGATTTAGAGGTTTTAACTCCAGCCCATTTTCTTATTGGAAGGCCAATAACGGCTGTTGTTGAACCCTCTTTAACCAATATTGAAAAAAATCGCCTAAATGCTTGGCAAAAAATTACGAAGTCAGTTCAGGCAATCTGGAAAAGATGGAGTCTTTCTTACTTGAATAACTTACAACAGCGCAGAAAATGGATAATTGATAAAGAAAATTTAAAAATCGGAGACATGGTTTTAGTCAGGGAAGAAAATCTTCCACCATGCAAGTGGTTTTTAGGGCGTGTAATAAAGCTATATCCTGGTCAGGATAATAAAGTTAGATTGGTAGATATAAAAACTACCAAAGGGATTTACAAAAGATCCATCTCCAGATTGTGTGTGCTGCCTATCGAGGAGTAAAAATGAATATGAACATTTATTATATTAATTTACTGTATTATATATATTACTCTAAATTTGTTAGTTAATTATGAAAATTTCTGTTTATTATAATCAGTTAATCTTTTTTCTAATTCTATATGTTGTGCGAAATATTGATATTATGTTACATTCATTTATTTGTTATTATTTTATCTATTTATGTTATGTAAAATTGTAAAATTGAAGTTTTGCAAAAAAAAATATTGTAAGTTCTTGCATGACAACATAGCAAGGCCGGGCGGGATGTTGACGCATGCGCGCCACCCCGTCGCGGATCACCGGCAGAAGGCTATGAGAAGCCAAGTACAATGGACGTGGGCAAAAGAACTTTAAATTTATTGACGCCCACAATTATTATTTTATGTGCTACTTATTATTTCTTCGTTGTATATAGTGTAAATACTTGATGTATGTGATCGTACAAATTAAAAATATTAAAACAACGAAGATGGTCCGTTGAAAATTAATTATTTGTAGTTAAGTTCCTACATATTCAATAGTTGAATTTAAATGCAAAAACATTTAAAAGTATGCCATATCATAGCCTCCTAAACTAGATGCATGTCGAGTTGCTTGGAAACTTGGCAACAGTAGACAGCGCTACCTGGTACAGATTGCGCAACTTTTTTATTCAACTGTCACCAATAATTTTAAGAAGTGATATATGAAATAATAATCAACGTTTCTTCGATTCTATTCGCCTTTTATTCATATCATATCCCATTTTTAAAAATTTTTGGTGGCTGTTGAATAAAAATGTCATGCAATCTGTACCAGGTGGCGCTGTCTACTGCTTAAACTGTTGCCAAGTTTACACCCTCGCGACAGGCATCTAGTTTAGGAGGATATGGTCAGATTTCAGAATTTGCTTCATAGAAGTTCTTCTCAGTACTAGTGTTGTACAATGATCTATCTCTACCCATTACTCTCCTTTTAAACTTGATGTTTTGTTAATAAAAAGGGGCCATCTTACATAGATTTCCATGGACTTTGCACATCATTGTATGTGTCAAAATTTCAACCACTTCCTGCTTAAAGGCAGGGCATAATAGTAGTTGTAATAGTCAGCTAATTTTGAATTTTTTTAAAATCGATTTTGATATTTTCCGTTCGGGTTTTCGAAAGGGCTGTTGTTATTTTACTGTTTTTAATACAGTAGAACTTGGATAATTCGAATTTGAAGGGACCACAGAAAAATTTGAAATATCCAAACATTCGAATTACATATACTATTTTGTCAAAAAGAAGAAATAAATTAAAAATATAAAACTCTACGATCAAATATTTAACACATAAACTTTATATCTAAGAATACTGCTACATTTACCCCCCCCCTCCCCTTTAAATCCATATTTTTTTACAAGCTTAATTATTCAACACTTTTTTAAAAATACTTAGATATTTTTGATTGCTTCTTTAAGTGCAATCTTTGTGTCATAGCATATAACTTCAACCTATCAATTGATAAGAAAACATAATCTTCTACATTAGACATGACTTTCAATTGAAACAAGAACGCAAAATCATGCGGTACGCATTGATTATTAACATTTTCCAAATGTACGAAATTATTGTATTGTATAACTTTCCGTACTCTTTGCCTACGCAATCACACAACAGACAGATAGACTAATTGAATTCCTAATTATTCTTAAATATTGTTAGAAAGTGTAAAAAATGCTTAACACTAAACAAAACGTAGCCCTTACATTCTAATCGTAGTCCATAACATAATGTATCTGAATATTTTAGTGTAGCCCTGTAAATCTGAAAAATAACAAAATCATATTCGATGCAAAATATTATTTTAGAATATTAAAAATCAATGTCAATTTCTTTATGATTTTTACAATAGAAAGTTCTTTAAATGTAATTTTTAAAAATGTCTGTCCTAAAATGCACTGCATTGGCATTTTTTGGGTGTCCCTGTACAGAAACCAGTTGCACAGGACCTATTAATGTCATTTAAAATGGGGAACCTTCCATAGTGAATTTGAATAACATACATAATTTTGTAAAAATTTTGAAAATATTTTAAAGGTAATCGTATGAAAAATTCGAATTATCCAAAGTAGAATTCAAATTATCCATAATTTTTTAACATTATTTTAATACAAAATTCAAGGGACCGAGTAAAAAATTTGAACTATCCAGAATTTCGAATTAAACAAATTCGAATTATTCAAGTTTCACTGTGTAATAAAAACATTATCCTTAATTGTTAATCTTGTTACTTTCCTGACAGATATGCTTTCTTAACAGACGTTTTCGTGACAGCTCATTTGCCACAAAACTCTTTTGTCATTATTTTATTTTTTTTTTTTAGATTTTTTTCTTAATAAAATAGAGGACTTGTCATTAAAATTAACATTTTTAGTCTAAAATTGTTGTATATCTATCTTTTACTGCACTTTTAATGTTTAAAAAGAAACAGGAAAAAAAAAAAAATCCCCATTACGCAATAATCCAAATGAGAGAATAATGATTTATAAAATATTGATAAAAGATAAATTATCAGTAAATGTGATTTTCCCTTTTTTTTTAAATTAACAAATGAATAATGCATAAAATACAATTATTATTATTAAGAGCATTTCTGAAATAGAAAAAGATACTTACGAAAGATAAACAGAAGGCTTGCTATTTAAATACCAAATGTAAAGTCCCATTAAAGAAACACCAATAATTACAGCATTGCTGTTAGAATCCTAAAATAAATATAAAATGTTTCAGATTAAATCTTTGGATATAATTGTTGAATACAACAAAAAAGCTATACTCATACTTTAATATCCTGAAGTGAAAAAGAGAATCAAATTGAAAAACATTTTAAGTTTAATATTTTGAAAGATATTTAAGTTGCAGGAATTTATTAAAACATGCTGGCAACAAAAGTGGCACATAATTAATAATACAGCTTAGTGGATGTAAAAGAGCTATAAATTAAGATACGATTCAGATCATCATACATGGTACAGTTCTGTCTTTTCTCCTGACTGTCTGAACACTATATTTATAATGTAATCTTCTGTAGTATGTTTCCACAATCTGTTAAGGTGAAAAATGTTAAATAAATATAATGGTGGGAGAGTCAGGAAAAAAGACAGAACTGTACCATGTATGGACCATTTGTTCAACAGGCCACTACAGCATCAAACACTAGATATATTCCATTTCAAAGAAGTTGAAAAATGGCCACAATGATAAATGCTCATGTCTCAGTGAATATTACATGTGGGAATTTTATGTCACTGAATAATGTTTCTCTAATGTTTCATCATTTTTTTTTTTGTAAATTTTTATGGCCATCCGTTCTTATTATAAGCAAAAAACTTTTCAAAAATATTAATAATTTTTGAAAAATTTCATATCTGCCCAAATAATTGCTCAGTTTTCACAACAAAACATGTAAATATTATATGCAGTATGTGCAACTATGTTTTAAAATTACAAGTCGTTAATAGCTTTTTATAATACAGGGTGATCCAAAATATTCACATCGTTCTTCAATTTGTGGTTGGTTACCTAATTGCACACTGAACTAAACTGACAATGGAAAAAGTGAGTTTTTAAAAGTTAGCTGCATGCCTGTAATCCCGGTCCACTTTTATTATTATTTTTTTTTTTTTTAGAAAATTGAAAAAATGTAAAAATAAAAAAAATTCTAATAATTTGATCATTTGCTGTATATAAATAATTCTATTTACATAAAATAGAATTTAACACATTATGGTACTATATACTCTAGACTCAAATTGTAGGTCATTTTAGCACCTTTAAAATAAAGTAAAAAAGAAATGAAAAAACTGCTGTAGTTTATGTTTCAATGTTCTAAGACAGTCACCAAACATATTTCTTTTAAATGCATGGAATTTACTGATAGTATTATTAAATTAAATAAAAATCGAGTAGAACATTCCGTCATTTAGTAAAAGGATTGAATAAGAATTAATTGATTGCTAAAGCTGAATTTTTTCCAGACTATTTTACTGTTAAAATAAATTGGAAATTGCACATTTGGCAACATTTTCTGACTTTTTTTTTTTTTTTTACTTTTTTCTATATTTAATAAAAAGTATAGGATGGGTAAAATTTTTTCAATTTTTGGTTTTTGATGCATTTACACATTGTGAGAGATCCAGAACATGAACTGATCCTATTTAGAAAATGTCTGTTCATCTGTGTGTGAGAGAGACAAAAATTTTGTGCCGACAGTATTTCAAAAACTACTGCACAAGTTTTAATGTTACGCAAATCATTCAACAGATGGTGCTGCTATACTGTGATTTCTCCAATTTAAATAAAAAACAGAATTTAAGAACATTAAATGGATATCAAATACAATCGAACAAAAACAACAGCTTTAACAAAAATTAACAAAAAAAGCAAATATAAAAATTTATTTTAATACCCACAAAAAATAATTAACTGTGAAAATTATAATTATGCGATCAATAGAGAAACTGTAGAAATCTTGACTAATGAATACCGCTGAAACTGCAGAACCAACCCAAAATTTCTACGTAGATGGCGCTGCCTTTGCTGACAAGAAGCAACAACAAAGGAGTCACTTGCCCAACCAAATGGAGATTATCAAAGAGATGATTAAGGTTGGGACCATGACTAAAAGATCTAAGCATCTTAATTCAAATATGTTTGTTTATACTTAAAAATATAAGTTAAATATTTCCTATACTAATTAAATTATAAATAAATAAATGGCCGTACTTGGAAATATGCTTGCATATTATTTTCGGCACGGGCCCATGCCATCCTGAGTGCAAACTCTGTTGTCGGTGTGTGCTTGCTTGACTTGCCAACACTAAAGATTCTCTCTCTTCTCTTTCTTGAATAGGTGTCTCCACTTGTCTATGTCCCGTATTTCATTTTTGTTGCAACTGCGCTCATTGCTCATAATTTCCACAGTTTCGTGATTCATTCCGAAAGTTCCCCACTGTGATCCCATATGACAAAGGTGTAGCCAATAAAATTAAAAATGAAGCATCCAAAATAAATATTAATATACCTATTAAGCCGAATCCAGATATATTTCAAAGAGTTAGAAATGACAAAGATCAAATTGACCAAATGGAAACTGCAGGAATTTATCAAATAACATATAAAACCGATGACAATAATAAAGGGTACTACAAAGGCATGACTAAAATAAAAATAAAAACTCGCATTAAAGAACATAAAACCAATATTAAATTCAATAGAACCACAACCGCATTAACAAAAATTTTTCAAAACGATAATGTTAAAATTGATTTTAAAGATATTAAAAAATTAGTGAATTACGAAAATCAGCACTATGCCATGAATCGCGAAGCTGTAGAAATTATGAGCAATGAGCGCAGTTGCAACAAAAATGAAATACCGAACATAGACAAGTGGAGACACCTATTCAAGAAAGAGAAGAGAGAGAATCTTTAGTGTTGGCAAGTCAAGCAAGCACACACCAACAGCAGAGTTTGCACTCAGGATGGCACGGGCCCGTGACGAAAATATTATGCAAGCATATTTCCAAGTACGGCCATTTATTTATTTATAATTTAATGTTTGTTTATATTTTAAATTAATTGCATTAAAATCTCATTCTATGAATGTCTGACTATCGCCTCACAAATCGCTGAATGCAAAAAGACGTAGAAAGACCAAAAGATATGAAATAATTCAAGAAATTTTAGTTGACCATTTGCAGTACATTACCATCCTACAAACGTGAATATATAAAAATATTTCATGTAATATAGAAAATCAAATATGCTCTGAGTGTTTGACAAACTCCGGGTATTAATATAATACACGCATGCTCATGTGTAAATACTACATTTGAATGTTTACGAAAAAAGTTTTGCCAAAATATACATTTTTTTTTTTCCTTTTAAAAACTTTTAGATTTTTTTAAATTAGCAACTTCTTTCTTTCTTCGGTATTTTTTACTCTTTGCACAATTAAACTGCTATAAACACATTACAACTTCTCTGAAAACCAAAATTTATACAAGAATTAATACTGAATTCTAAATTTGAAATATAACCCAATTGTAACTTAATTAATACAGAAATATTAAAAATTTAACTTCTGTTAACCTACATTTGATTTAATTCAATAGATATTTTAGACACAAATGCATATTTTCATTCTTAAAAAACTAAACTTTTTCTTTTTTACCTTATTTGTAAAAATTGAAATGAAAACAAATAATATTACAGAAAAATAAAAAAAAAGTTACTTTTGCAGCAAAACATTCCAATCCATAACCACTAAGGCGCTGAGCTTCCATGATGTAATAAACTTCAGCCAGTTGTTGTGACATTCCCTGAAGACTTCTATGATTTAAGATCACACGTTCTAAAATTGCATCTCTATTTTCTTTTGTTAGAGCCATTTGCTAGATAGTTTAAAAATAATTTAAAGTAAAAAACATTGCAAAACAATTTGAATTAACAACTTAGCAAAAATTATAGATTACATAATCATCTTTTTAAATATTAATAGCTCAATTAATAACAGGAGACTTGGCGTTGGAATACTAAAACCGAAAAAACTACTACGTCAGAAACGCCAAAGAAAAATATTGGAAATGCATACAGCTGTTTCGGTAGCCTAAAGCGTACCGTCTTCAGTGCAAAAAGGATTCTGAATCAGGAGAAGTGCTCGTATATATAGGAGATGGGCCGGATTTAGTTCAAACAAGCCGGATTTAGTTCAACCGGATTTGGTTGATTCAGAATCCTTTTTGCTCTGTTTCGGTACGCTTTAGGCTACCGAAACAGCTGTATGCATTTCCAATATTTTTCTTTGGCGTTTCTGACGTAGTAGTTTTTTCAGGTATTAATAGCCCAAGTTTCATGGGATAATACTTGAAAGTGATGTCATAGCTAAAACAATTTATTGCAATTTTCAAGTGGATTTTATCGTAAAACCCAGTTTTTTTTTTTTTTTTTTTTTTTTAGGTCACGCAAAATGAAGCTAACCCTGTCCTTTAACTGCTCACTATAAAACTCAGGTTAATCTCCATATATGTAATAATCTATATTTCTGAATGTGCACATTTGAAGAGATGAAGTTCAAGTTTGGAAAAAAGGAATTTTGTGTCATACCCCTATTTAGCAACTAAATACAAATGCAATAGTTTCTAAAAGGGTAATTTTGACTTTAAATGTCAAAATAAAAGTATTAACCCATACAGCCACTGATATCCATTAGTCATCCAAATTACATCCAAATGATCCATAAAAGGTACAAAATATCTAAAAAATGTCCACCAAAAGTCCTGGATATCCTGTATTAATTATAGATGTCTAAACATAGACGAAATTTAGACGTGCCTTTTTCTATTATCTAATAGATGTAACATGTTAGATCGAAACAAGATTTAGATATTTTCAATATCTATTAGATCTAACAAGTCTAATTACTGGATATTTGGAGATTTATCGGATTTTGGATTTGTAACAGACATCTAATGGATGTAAAAAAGAGTGACATTTGTCGTGCTAATAGATATCTGTAGGATATTTATAGAAGTTTAAGGTGCCTGCCTACCTTCGGAGGTGATTTTTTTTAATAATTGAAAAATTGCCTATTTATGTGCATTATATGATAGAATATAGTAAAAAACAGTAAATAACCTGAAAAAAAGAAAAAAAAAAAAAAAAAAATGCGAATTTTAAAATATTTTGAAATTTAGGCTCAAAATATGCATAAAATTCGCGAAAAAAAAAAGCACTTGTACAAAACATCATAAGTCAAATTTAAATAAAGATATTTTTATTCAGTAAATTTTATTTAGATTACTGTAAAAGCACTTATTTTCGCGAGCCCATCGTAATCACGAAAATTTAAGCCTCACGAAATACTGTTTTTTTTTTTTCCGCAGCAAATAATAATAAAAAAAAAAACAGAAATTTTTCAATTACCAAAACTCACATGCATTGACGGTCTGAATTCGAGAAAAGTTAAGGGGGTGGGGTGATTACATTTTCAGTGCAAAAGGGGGGTTCAGAAGTCCCTAGTTTGATAAACAGCATGAGAAAAAAGGGATTAAGAAAAGAAAATTGTTTGGGGTGGAATGTGCGTGTTGAGCCAAAGCCAAAGTTGATGTATAAGCACCGTTGTAAGCATAAATTGTTTTTAGAGCGACGGAAAATTCTTAATATGCATTATGCAAAAGGGTTTTTATATTTAGGTACTTTTCAACGTTAGGATTTTTCAACTTTCGGTTCTGTTCATATAAAATTCGCGAAATTTTCAGCTCGCAAAACCACCGATATCTTCATTTTCGTGAAAATTACGGCTCGAAAATAAGTGCTTTTACAGTATTGAAAGGTCCTTAAGGGAGTGAACTACTCTCAAAACTATAACCATGTTATTTAATATTTTAGAGACGATAACATTTTTACATGCTGAAAAAATCATGAATTTACATGACAGTTCATAACTTCTATCAAAAAAAAAAAAAATTAGCTATATTCATTATCTTAGTTCAATCCCTAAAACAACTCCTCCAGAGTATTTTGTCAAAGTTTCATAACGTTTCAATTATAACTTTTGGTGTTATGATGTTTTGGGATAAAGCAAAATGCTAAAAATCTCATTTTGAGAAAAAGCAGAAAACAGATTTAAAAACAAGATTTTACCTATTAAATAAAAAATAATTTTAATAAGTTCCTGATTTATTTCAAAGCTTTTTATTTTCTTTATTTAAATTCATTTTATATTCAGCAAAAAATTTTGATGCTTATATTGAGTAGAACAGTAAACAAACATTTCCGGGTCATTTCCGGTCACTTCCGGTTTCAAAAACTGGCGAGTGACTAATATTAAAATGCCTGTAACTCAAGTTCTAAGCAAGATAGAAACAAAATTCAAAGTGATTTAGAAAGCTAAAATGTCAGGCTTTAATACTAACCCAAAAATAGAAAATCGGAATTTTGACCGAAAATTGCATTTTAAAGGTAGGCAGGCACCTTAATGGATCATATACGTGTTTATAGATGTCTTATGGATGTAAGCGGCTGTGTAGGAATCTTAGCTAAGATTATAAATTAAAAGCAAAAGTTAATATTTCTTGTCAGGAAACTTTAATGAAAATTAATAGATTAATGTAGACCCACTTTTCACCCAGAAATGAAGATAAGTTGTACAATTGGTTTTGGTATATAAAAATTTCTTAGAAAAGAAAATTATTGCTAAAGGTTTCAAAATTACAACTAGTATTACAGATTATTACAAAGCTATATATAGACAAATAATGTAAATATGAACAGCTAAAACTATTTGATTTAAAAATTTTGTTACCCAAATTAAGATTTCCTGAACAACTTCCATTAAAAGGCCTTTTCTCTAAAGAGCCATTTTTGTATCCCACAGTGGATGGCTTTAACAGTGAGGTTTCATTGAATTTACAAGGTTCCCATTAAAGTATGAGAACCTTGTAAGTTTTTTTTTTTTAAATTTTTCTCACATAATTTTTAAAGTTGAGAGAAATTCATACACTCTTCTGAGACCAAATAAAAAAAATTTTTACTCTGACAACAGGCCATTCATAAAAATTGACAATCTTGAAATGGAAAACATTTCACAAACATCCTCAAAATTTTAACAGACCCATTAGAAAAGTTGAAATTTTTTAAAAAGTTTTAAAACTTGGATAAGAAAACTATGTATTTTGCTAATCAGCTGCAACAATACATTGTATTTCTACAATGAAACACCAGAAAATTTGAAATTAGGCAAATAATCTTGTATTGCAGGTATTTAAGTTTCATCCATTTGCAGTGCAATAGCTTTCTATTTCAGTGATTGGCAGTAAAAAAAAAAAAAAAAAAAAAAAAAAAAAAATCAGTATATTTGAGCAATTAAACTCAAATTATACCAATGAGCTGTAAAATTACACATCATTAGCATTAACTTTAATCCAGAATTTTTTTAAAAATATATTTTTCTGTTCTCCCATTTTTTTTTTTTTTTTTTTTTTTTAGAAATATCACTTGGTTTCTGAGTAAGGGGGCAAGAAATTCTCACCCAATTTTCTCCTCAAATGAAAACCCTGATTCACCCATTATTTTTAAAATAATATCGGTAAAATTTTGGACATAGTCAAGTGTTAATGTAACTTTAAAATAAACTTTGCATTTCAAAGTAACCTCCCCCCCCCAACGAATATACCCCCCCCTTTTCTCGCTGAAAGTGAAATGTCTCCGTTATCCTGAAAGTAACCCCCCCCTTTTATTTCTCCATCCAACAAAGCTACATCCAATCTTCGGGCACACTTACAGTAATTACCATGGAGGATGAAGACAGTGAAGATGATTTTGACAGATTTTCCGATGAAGACTATTAAATTTAGCCAATTTATTCTTGTAATCTTCTTTTGTTTTGTATATATGTATAGTATGTTTATGTATAAATTTTTCTTTTAAATCTTTAATTTGTGGTTTTTATTAATGGTGTGTTTGAATTAAGTTTTAATCTAATTTAACTAATTTTTCATAAAGTGTCGGATGCACGTTATCAATGGAATCATTATGCAGTTTTTTTTTACCTATAATGTAAGAAATGATAGCCTTTAATATTTCCTTTTAAGTAAGTACCGTAAAATCCCGAAAGTACCCCCTCCATCAAATATAACCTCCCCTCCCTTTTCTTCATTTTTTAAAAAGAATCTTGATTATAA